>JH651308.1:13833-239018 GCA_000260095.1 Tetrahymena borealis
AAAGACTAGGTGATGATAACAAATCTTAAGAATATTATTTAAAAGCTTTGTAAATGAGAGAAGCACTCTATTCTGGAGATCATCCAGATCTTGCTGAGTCTTTGAATAATGTTGCCGTTTCTTATACAAGACTAGGTGATGATAAGAAATCTTTAGAATATAGACTAAAAGCTATCAAAATGAGAGAAAAATTAAAAAATAAAGGTAGGAAAGATTGAGATTTTACAAATAAAAAGAATAGTGAAAATAAAAATATTAATAAACTTAAAGTATTATTTATTTCTTATTATATATTTAAATTATTTAATTAATTTAGAAAATGAGATATAAAAATATTCCTTATTTTATAATTACCAATAAATAAAATATTAAATAGTTATAATGTCTAGTTTTTTAAAATAAGTTACTTTATATAATCATCTATGACAAGTGAGAATTCTAATTGTTCAAATTGCAAATAAATAGAGATTAAGTTTGTCTCCTTATCACTTAAATGAATTATTATTTATATCTATTAACAAAAAATTAAATTTAACAGAAAAATGAATATTTTAAAATACATTTATGTAATATCTACAATAAATTTTCTATAAAATTTATTTAATTTTATTTTTAAGGATTATTTAAATAATTTTTTAATAAAAATTAAAATGAAAATATTTTAATAATATATTTAGTTTAAATAGAAATAAAATAAAGAATATAAAATACCTCATTATAAAACTAAGTAAAAACTAAAAAAATTTTCAATGTAAAAAATACATAGTTTCATTTAATTAAAATATTTTATGGTAAAATTAAAAATTAATCTATTTTTTATTTTTATATTTATATAGAAATCGATTTACTAATAATATCACTAGGTTATTAATAGACAAATGTTATATTTAAATTTATAACCTTCACTACATGAAATGCATTCATATTCTGTTGGGCCAAAACAATTTTAACAAGAGGTATCGCATTTATGGCATTGACCACTCTATTTATACTCACCACTCTAACAAGTAATAAGATCCATAATCTCTGATAGATAACATCCTTAACATGACTGTTATCTTTTACAATAGCTCTCTGTCTATTCATTACATTCTAGACATCTACCATTTGATTCATATTGATTTTACTAACATTAATCTTAGCAATTTTATTCAATTAGATAAAAACCTGAGAAGCATTCCTAGCATTTATTCTCAACAGTACATACTTTACATCCTTGTAAACATTATTTACATTATTTATTGTAAGAATCCTAGAAAAATCCTAAATCGCATGATTCGACACATTCATATTTTTGATTAAATTCTTAACAATCTTTTACACATTATCCATTTTAAAGATATTCTCCTTCTTCACAATAATTTAAATTGAACTCTACTTTTATATAGTCTTTAATCACTTTCTTCCATTAAATCATCAATTAATTCTATTTTGTTTTCTTTATTGTAATTTCCTCTAAAATTGAATCTTTCAAAACATTAAACTGGTAAGAGGTTCTAATATTAGATTAAATAATAGCTAGAACCACTCCCTCTTTAATTTATCTTTAAGGAAGATCTATTAAGATAGTAAATATCTCATTTCTATAATTAAAGTAATAAGGCTACTTAATAGTCAAAGAGAATTTTTTTAGATAAAGATAGTCTTCATGATCATTTATTATGTAGATATTCTAAATATTTTAATCCATAATCTAAATATAACCTTAATATTGATACTCATTTATTAATTATTTTCCATTTCTCATAATTTTAACATTATAATGTTAAATCCTTTGCTCAGTAAACTAATCCACAGTTAATTTATAGTAACTAGGAATTGTAGATGAAAGAACCGAATTATAAGAAGAAGCCAACCAGATTAATTTTTTATACAATCTATCATCTTAATTATATGTTTCTATCTCTATCATCCAATAATGTACTCCTTGATTGTCAATATAAGTTATTTGTTGGAATTGAAGGTTAAATAAATGAGAAATATACTAATTATTTATCATACTATAATTTATCTTATTTGAAAATAGCTTTATAAAATATCTTATATGATAATTTAGACTATCTAAATAATATTTAGGTTCTAAGCTTTGTGAAATAGTTGTAAAGAAGAAGTATGGTTTCCCCATTATTTTATTTCCATAAATATTTATATTTATAGAATATTCTTGCTAAGGGTTTAATTAAAATAAGTATATTAATAAATCAGTGTAGATAAAATTATTATTTAATTCTATGCTTTCAGTTACTTGAGTTTTAAAAAAGAAAAATTATGAGTTTATTATTTGATTCTCATTAATTTCAATATTTTTAAGGTCTCTTTAGCACTCAAAATTTTTAGATTATATTAAATAATTATTTCTAAGCTTTAAAGATGAATTTAGCTGGTTATCAATTTAGATTATTGAATGATAGATTACACATTTTATAAAATTAATTATTTACTTTTCTGGTAATTCAAATTAAATTGTACTATTAATGATTTAATTTTAATAAAAATTAGATCCATAAGAAAGATAACTCTATTTGACTTAATAGAAAACATTTTAGCTAAAAATAAAGCTATTGCCTTAAGTAAAATTAAATTTGCAGTGAGAAAATACATTATTTTTCAAGTCAGCTTAAACTATAATCTACTATATATCTGGCTGTATATTAGGATCATCAATAATAGATGTGAAATAAGAATTTTAAATTTCTTTCCCTTAGAATTAAATCCTTCTTGAATTGATAAAAGTTACACCAATCATTTTTTCTATTCTTGTTGATAAGCAAGTGCTAATTAATATAATAAAAAATTTATAAAAAGTAAGAAAAAATATTTTTTAAGATGTTTGAAAATAAAATAACTCCATCAATATAAAAAAATTCGCTTTAAATAGAAAAGCTAAAATTTTAAAATAAAATATATTCTATCTAGTTGGGACCCTTCATAAAGGAATAAAATTTCCCAACATATTAAGGTTAGTTATGTTACCATATTTTATAAATTTATTTATGCAAAAATAATTAAAAAAATATAAGAAATTAAATTAATACTTTCTAAAATAGACACCATACTGATGTATACTAAATAACACTAAAACCTTAGGTTATGGTAGTAAGTTATGTTATGCTACAATAATATCAGATTCTAAAGTCTCAGTGAGTTTTAATTAATCGTAATCAACAGATTCAACATTGTAGTACTATCCGCTTTCTAACTCATTCTTAGAGAAATCTATTATCATTATTTTATGAAAACTCTAGTTAGAAATAAAAAATTAATCTATTTATATATCCGAAGAGTTTTTATAAGCATTATTTATTATGTTAAAGCTAAACTGATGGGTAGAATAAATACTTAATAGTCCTTTAATAATTTCTGTATGCCTACATTCTAAGCTCAAATCTTCTAGAATAATAGTTGAATATCGTATAGGTTATTTGTGACCAATTAAAAGCTAACCATTTTCTCCAAATATTAAATTATAATATTAAAGGTGTATATTTTATCCATCTTCTATGATTAAACTGCCATTAATTATAATTTAGTTGTAGATAATAGGTTCAAGCATAGCTTAAAGTTAGCACTTTATAGTTTCAGGTATAATCAGATAATTATTATTTTAATAATAATAAGATTCACAATAATGATATTAGTCAGCAAATATTTCTTTTAAAAGAAATAAAAAGAGAAAGATCAAATGTTGACACATCTTTAAATATAAATTATTATTGATTATAAACAATTATAATCATTTATCCCTAACTCTAATCTTATAAGTGGAATAATCTCATTATTAATAGATTTTCTTACTTTATTCACTATATTATATATAAAAATTTCCTGCATAAAAAATATAGAATGACTTAAAATTGATAGAGTATTCTACTAATATGTAAATCAGCTATTGAAATTTCTATATCTAAGCCTACACTGTTATTTTACCAATTATCAGATCTTATAAAATACTCAAAGATCATGAGCATGATAGTAGTATTACTAAAATTCTTATCATTTTTGGAGATATATATAGAAATTAGAATTAAAAAAGCCAATCACAAAAATCAAGAAATATTTATTGTTATTAAAAGCAATGAAAGTAAATTTCATCTGATAGTTTAATCCTAGTAAAATTTGATTAAATGAATATTTAAGTACTAGTATTTATAAAGTCTAATAAAACTATTACTTTTTAGATTTCTTCACAAGATGTCAGTAAAAATTAAAATGTGTTTATAATTTAAATTATTTCAAATTAATTTTAATATTATAATTAAATTTCTATTGAGTTGTAATTTTTCATTATCTTTATAAAAGAAAAAATGAAGTTATTACTATGATCTTATATTCTTTTAAAATTTAAAAATTTATTAAAAATATTTTTGATAAATTACAATTTTGTAATAGTTTGTATAAATTATTTAAAACTTTTTTAGGTTTTAATTAGCAAATTTTATGGTATCTGGAAATAATTGATAAATAATAATAATTTTTTAAAACAGTTAAATTAAAAACTTAGATAAAGTTGTTTTAAGATTTTATTTTAGCTTTAATAACCTTAATCTAATTAATATTTTATTTTCTTATTTTTACTTTAACTAATTGAATTGTTATTTTGAATTATTTAAATCTAAAGTTAGTTTTTGAAAAAATAACCTGTAACTTAAATTTCGTTAAATAATAATTAAATCTTTCTCTCATTTAAAATTTATAGTTAATAGCGTTAAAGATTAAGATATAATACTTTATAATAATAATAATAATGATTATAATAATAATATTAATGACTATAATAATTAATAAAAATAATATTTGTGATACAATAATAATAACAATATTATAATATTTCTCTAATATATAAGAATCATTTCGCCTTTTTTAAACAAATATTATATTTGAATTAATATCCATCTTTACATAAACTGCATTCATATTCCGTTGGGCCAAAGCAATTTTCACAAGAGGTATTACATTAATTGCATTATTCATTCTATCTATACTCACCATTTTAGCATTTAATAGGTTCAATATTCTCAAATAAATAACAGTCTTAACATGATTCTTCTTTTTTACAATAATTTTTAGTCTATTCATTACATTCTAAACATGTACCTTATAATCCATATTAATTTGGCATACATTTATCTAAGCAATTTTATTAAAATATATAGAAATATTCTTAACATTGTTAGCAATTATTCTCTGCAGTACATACCTTACACCCCTATAAACATTATTTGCACTGTTATTCTAATGTATCATAGAAAAATCCTAAATCACATTATCTAACTTATTAATCTTTTTATTAACAATCTTTTACAGATTATCCATTTTAAAGATATTTTTCTTCTTCACAATAATTTAAATTGAACTCAACTTTTATTTAGTCTTTTATCACTTTCTTCCATTAAATCATCAATTAATTATATTTTGTCTTCCTAATTATAATTTCCTCTTAAATTGGATCATTCAGAATATTAAACTGATAGGAGGTTATAAAATCGGATTTTATTATAACTAAAACCTCTACCTCTTTAATTTATCTTTAAGGGAATTCAATTAAGAGAGTAAATTTTTCATTTTTATAATTAAGATAATAAGGTTATTTTATAATCAAAGAAAAATTGTTGGGATAAAGATATTTTTGATTTTCGTCTATAAAGTAGATATTCTAAATATTTTAGTCCATTATCTAAATATACCCTTAGCTATGGTATGCTTTTAGTAATTATTTTCCGTTTCTAATAACTTTAAAAATATAATGTTGATCAGTAAACTAACTAGATGTTAATTTATAGTAACTAGGAATTGTAGATGAAAGAACCTATTTAAAAGCAGTAGCCTACCATATTAATTTTTTATACAATTTATCATCTTAATTATATGCTTCTATCTCTATCATATAATAATATGCTCCTTAATTATCAATAAATGTTATTTATTGGAATTGAAGGTTAAATAAAAGAGAAATATATTAATTGTTTATTTAACAATAATTTATCTTATTTGAAAATAGTTTAATAAAATATCTAATGGGATAATTTAGACCTCTATCTAAATAATATTTAGGTTCTATGCTTTGTGAAATAGTTATAAAGAGGGAAAATGGTTTCCCCATTATTTTATTTCCATAAATATTTATATTTATATAATATTCTTGCTCAGGGTTTAATTAAAGTAAGTATATTAATAAATCAGTGTAGATAAAATTATTATTTAATTAGATGTTTTCAGTTACTTGAATTTTAAAAAAGAAAAATGATGAGTTTATTATTTGATTCTCATTAATTTCAATATTTTTAAGGTCTCTTTAGCACTCAAAATTTTTAGATTATATTAAATAATTATTATTCAATTATAAAGAAGAATTTAGCTGGTTATCAATTTAGATTATCGAATGATAGATTACACAGCTTAGGAAATTAATTATTTATTTTTCTGGTAATTTAAATTAAATTGTGCTACTAATGATTTAGTTTTAATAAAAATTAGATCCATAAGTAAAGTTACTCTATTTGACTTAATAGAAAACATTTTAGCTAAAAATAAAGCTATTGCCTTAAGTAAAATTTAATTTGCAGTGAGAAAATACATTCTTTTTCAAGTTAGCTTAAACTATAATCTACTATACATCTTATAGTACATTAGGATCATCAATTGATGTGAAATAAGAATTAGAAATTTCTTTTCCTTAGAATTAAATCATTCTTGAATTGATAAAAGTGACACCAATTATCTTTTCTATCTTTGATGATAAGCAAGTGCTAATTAATATATAAAATAAATAATTTAGAAAAAGATTTATAAAAGGAAAGAAAAACTATCTTTTATGATAGATTAACCTCCTCCAATATAAAAATTTTCTCTCAATATTAAGATATTTTTATTTTAATTTAAGAAAGTTTAAATTATAAAAATTGATACTAATTTGAATATTATTTTAAAATTAATAATTAAATTACTATATTTTTGTTTTCTTTAGTAATTGTATTCCATTTTTTAAATAAATTTTTGAAAATACAAGAAATTAAATTAATACTTTCTGAAATATACACCAGACTTATGTAGGCTTAATAGAACCAAAACTATAGGCTACGGTAGTAAGTTCTGTTATGCTAATATAATATCAGTCTCTAATTTTTCAGTTAGTTTTAATTAATCGTAATCAACAGATTCAACTATGTATTACTATCTACTTTCTAATTCATTCTTTGAGAAATCTATTATCATTATCTCATGAACATTTTGGTTAGAAATAAAAAATTAATCTATTTATATTTCTGAAGAGTTTTTATAAGCATTTTTGGCTATATTAAAGCTAAACTGATAGATTGAGTGAATGTTTATTAGTCCTCTAATTATTTCTGTATAGATACATACCTAGCTCAAATCCTCAAGAATAATAGTTGAAGTTTATATAGGTTAATTATAGCCTATTAATAGCTTACCATTTTCTCCAAACGTTAAATTATGATAAAAAAGGTGTATATTTTATCCATCTTCTATAATTAAACTGCCATTAATTATTATTTATTAATAGATAATATTCTCAAGTACAGCTTAAAGTTAGCATTCTACTGTTTCAGGTATAATCAGAGTTTTATTAATTTAATAATAATAAGATTCACAAGAATGATATTATTCAGCATACATTTCTTTTAAAAGAAATAAAATTGTAAAGACCAAATGTTGATACATCTTTAAATAGTTATTTTTGTAGGTTATTAAAAATTATAAGCTTTTATCCATAATACTAACTTTTTAAGTTAAATAATTTCTTTAATAATAGATTCTTCTACTTTCTTTATTAATTCTTTCATACAAAATTTTCCTACATAAAAAATATAGAATCAATTTAAAAGATTAGAGAATTAAACTGATATGTCACTCTACTATTCAAATTTCTATAATTGAGTTGACACAATCATTTTAGTAATTATCAGACATATTTTTAACAATATAAACCAAATGATTATGGGATAAGTAATAGTATTACCAAAATACTTATCATTTATAAATAATGTAAATATATATATATATATATTTATACTAAAATTAGAATAATAAAAAGCAATCTAATAAATCAAGAAATATTTATTGTAATTAAAAGCGATAAAAGTTATATTTCCCTTAATAGTGTATTCTTAGTAAATTGGAATTAATGAATATTATAATACTAGTAATTACGAAGTTTAATAAAACTATTAGCTTAACTATTACTTCAATATAAACTAGTCAAAATTAAAATACTCATAAAATTTAATGAAGGATTCATTTATATTAATTTTAAAGATGCAATTTCTTTTCTATTAAACTACAATTTCTCATTTTAGATCAGAATACAAATAAGTAATAAATATATTTGATTTTATTAGTTTTTGTTTCAAATTAAATAACTGTAATAAGATATTTTATGGTAAATTAAATAAAGAAATAAACAATTTAAGAATAAAATAAATTAAAATCCAGATTTAACTACAAAAATCTTTTAATAATAATGTTTTAATTTATGCTGATTATCTTGAAAAAATTATGACTTTTGTTGTTCCTTCCTTATTTAATTAAATACGTCTAATAGGGCTCTATCAATATACATATGGATCATTATATGGATGTCTAATAACTAGGGATAGACCTATAAAAAATATACTGTATCAGTTAAAAGAAATTTTGTATGCATATATTTTGAAGATAGAAAATATCATTTGATGTAATAATAAAAAAAATTAATATATTATAATGTTTATTATTTATTCCAACCTTACTCTATTAAATATGTTATATTCAATTGTTAATATTCCTAAAGATTAGAATATTTTTCAAAGTTTATGATGTTTTATTATTTAATAAAAATAATAAGCTATTAAAATTTACCTAAAATTAATGTTCAATATCAAATAAAATATTAATTTTTGAATATTAAATTTCTGTTATTTTATTTTAACTTTTAGGAAATATGAAATTATAAAATTTAAATCACTTAAATAAATCTATATTAGGAGAAACATATCAAATTGGTTATTAATTAATTTATAAATTAATTTTTATTGATAATTTAGAAATCTGTATCTCTTTGTTTTGAATCTAATTTTATCCTTCTTTTTTCTTTTTAAAAAATAATTTTAGATTGTACTTTACAATTTGTTTATTTATACTTTCATAGTATGCCAAAAATCTTCACCAATCTTAATGATTTTTTTAGTTTAACAAAATAGAATTTCCTTTTAATATCCTACCTAACTTTACTAATTGATTTATATTTAAGGAATTAGAAGAATTAAGTAATAAATAACAAAATAGAGAGAATAAAAAAGAAGATAAATATATTATTTTATTTACTTTATACCAAGAGTTAATGTAATAAGTTTTGAGCACTTTCCTAATCCTGATTCTAAATCATAAAAACCTTATTCAGAAGTGCGATAGAAACTTCAATTTTAAGTAAACAAATAAGTGATAAATAACAAAATAGAGAATAATATTAAATGTAATAATTAAAAATACCTATCCCAAGAATTTAATTTTAGAGTTAAAGAAACTAGTTATGAACAATTTCCTAATCCTTTTCCTAAACCACTAACACCTTTATCTATAATTTAATTGAACCTGTTATATTAGAGGAGTAAGTAAGAAAAGAAAAAAAAGAAAGAATAGATTTGAAATTGAAGAAAAAAATGATAATATTAAATTTACCTTAAATCTATAAATAATGTTATCAGTTTAGAGCAATTTCCTAATCCAAAGCCTAAATCGTAACCCCCCTAATCCATAATGCTATTTAATCTTTTATAATTAAAGAGGTAATTAAGAAATAATATAATTGAGAAGATAAATATCAAATGAAAAAAATAAAATTAATTATAAATTTACTTTAAATAAAGAATTAATGTAGTTAGCTATGAGCATTTCCTTAACCCAGATCCTAAACCAGAAGCACCCTAGTCATTTATGCTATTGTACCTTTTATTTTTAAAAAATTAAGTTAGAATAAAGAATAAAGAGATAATAAAACAAAATTATTTTAGTTTACGACAAGTTCAAAGTTAATGTAGTAAGTTATGAGCAATTTCCTAACCCAGATCCTAAATCACAAGCACCTTGAGATCCGACAATATTTTGGCTTTATATTTAAAGAGTTAAGAAGTATTTAAATAAAAGGGTTATGAATATCAAATCAAAGAAATGACAATAATATTATTTTACTTTAAATCAAGATTTAATGTATGAAGTTATGAACACTTTCCTAATCCAGACCCTAGAACAGAAGCACCCTAAGGACCAATGTTATTGTACCTTTTACATAATAAGAATAAAAGAGTTAAGTAAGAAATAAAAAAATACAGAAATATAGATCAAATCAAAGAAAATAACAATAGTTATTAATTTACTTCAAATCTAGAGTTACTGTGATAAGTTAGGAGTTTTTTCCTAATTAAAATCCTAATCTATAAGCACCTAAATCTCCAATAACCATACCACACCTATTTTTAATAATAAAAAATTATTTTTATACTTTGGAATTTAAATTTAAGTTAACTGTTGTTTACACATAATCTAATTTTTTTTCTTCTTTGTTATATTTATATTCAGTAACCTTTTAATATGAGAATAAATAATATTTAAGTATTAGGTTCATTATTAGAGACTTACATCTTTATATATTTCGGAATCCATAGTTTTAAACAGAATATTTTTCTATTATTTTCTTTTCTTAGTATTAAAAAATTAATTAGTTCAAATGTTGCGATAATAATTTGATTAATAACATTTTTATTCTATAAATTTAAAAATAGACAAAATTTAATTCAGTTGAGCAAATTTTATTTAATATCTTTAAATTCGATACTATTTAATAACACACTTTATTCGAATATAGGAATCATATAAAAAAATTTATGTTAAGACTTAATTATATTAGTACTAGTTTATAAATGCTAGTTGTTAAAATAATACCCCAAAAAAATGAAATTATTAAATTTTATAAAATAAAATTAATATTTGTGGGTTATACATTATCTAAGCAATTGAATTAATACTTTCAGAATCCTTATAATTTGTTGGATACTCTATACATAATTATCAATATGTTTTAATTATTAAAAAAATAACTAATTGAAAAAATCTAAATATAAAAAAAGATATGATTATTTTAAGTCCTCGATCAATACCTCAGGTTTGCTAAATATTTTTTGAGTGTAATTTTTATATTTTATTAGAATTTTTACTTCTTATTTTAAGTTTATTATCTTTCAAAGTTTAATATATATTATAAGAATTAAAGAAAGCATACTGAGATCATTTGTTATTAACAAAAAATTAAATCTATCTTAAAAAGGATTTAGATTTATCTTATTAATTTAATTTTTTTGGAGATCATTGAAAAAATATTATGAAATTATTTTATATTCATGAAATGATAAATAATTTACTCATAAAAAAATATAAAGTTAAGAATTTTATTTTAATCGGTAATATTTTATTTTGCTCTTTTGATAATCTTAATAACAAATCAAGGTTAGGGTTATGTATAGTTTCCTTTCTTCTTTTGGCAAATACCATTAGATAAGATAAAACCATCTCTGCAAGATTCACATGCACGAGGATCCATGGATCTGCTACAAGAAGCGCATGAATCATGGCAACCTCTAGCAGAAGTTTAACTATTTTTATCACAATAATAATTGTTATAGGTATAACCAGGAACACAACTCAAGCATCTATTATCATAATATTCGCATGAAGCACAAGGAGCTGAGCAAGGCTTACATTTTTCGGTATTATAATCTACAAATTCATTAGATTTACAAACAATCCTACAACTTAAGTATTCACTTTAGAATTCATAACCAGTAATACAACTAGTACATCTATTATCATAAAATTCACAAGTACCGCAAGGTGAGGCACAAGGTTTACACTAGTTATCTCTATCCAAGAACTAATCTTACTTGCAATTAGGAGTACAAGTGCCATATATTTTGTCAAATGTATCTCCATTTCTACAAGAAGTACAAAAGTAGGATGCCTAATCACAAGTTAAACAAGAGCTGTCACAAGCAACACAAACATTATTTTTCATAAAGTAACCAGAAGCACATGATTTGCAAGCTGAGGCATTATTGGGTGCTGTACAGTCATTGCAGGATGAATGACATTTCTAAGTACATCTTTAAGTTTTAGTGTCGAAATCATATCCCTTAGAGCATTCTATACATTTTTCTGCCTCTACAGAGCACTTTGAGCATGAGTCACTACACTTTAGACAAGAACCTTATTTAGTAAGATAAGAACCATCTCTGCAAGATGAACAAGCATTAGCATCATCAAATTTGCTGCAAGTAACACAAGATTAATGACAGGTTTTAACAGTAGCTTCACAAGTAGTTCCTTTTTGAGTATAGCCAGAAATACAGCTCGTACAAGTTGTACTATTGCTTTAGCAAGTAGCACAAGGAGAAGAGCATGGCTTACATTATTTATTACTATCTAAGAATTCATTAGATCTACAAGTTGGAATAGGAATTTCACAAATATTTTGTTGTTTATTAAGTTAGTATCCTGAAATACAGCTAGTACATCTGTTGTTATAGTATAAACAAGTAGAACAAGGAGAAGAGCAAGGTTTACATTAATTGGTTCTATCTAAGAATTCACCATCCTTACAAAGAGGAATATATGTACAAAGACCAGTTTTGGTATCTATGGAGAATCCGTCTCTGCAGGAAGTACAGTTTTACGCTATACCTGAACAAGTAAGACAAGAAGAATCACAAGTTTAACATTGACCATTTTGGAGGAATTATCCACTTCTACAAGAAGTACAGGTTTGAGAATTTTTTGAGCAGGTAACACAGTTGCTGCTGCAGTTCAAACATTAACCATTAGAAAGGAACATGCCATCTCTACAGGAATCGCAAGCACGGGAGTCATTATATTATCTGCAAGTAGCACAAGATTGATCACAAGTTCTGTTATTGGGTTCACAATAGTTTCTATTGAAGGTGTAGCCTGAAACACAGCTAGTGCAATAATTATCATAATATTAACAAGTAGCACAAGGAGATGTACAAGTTTTACAGGTACCATCTCTATCTTGATATTCATTAGATTTGCAGATAGCCTTACAAGTTTTATATTAAGTATCAAGTTAATATCCTCTTTCACAGGCAGTACAAAGATAAGATTCTCCTTCACAAGTGTAACAGTTTTTATCACAAGGAACACACAAACCATTTTTTAAAACATAACCAGCAATACAATATTTGCAAGCTGAAGGATCATTAGGTGCAGTACAGGTATTACAAGTATCATGGCATTTCATGTAACATCTTTAATTTTATTCATCATATTGATCATAACCTTTGGCACATGAAAGACATTTCTCTTCTCTTTCAGTGCATTTAGCACAAGATTCATCACATTTTTGACATCTTCCATCTTTATTAACAAATTAACCGTCTCTGCAGGAAGTACACTTTGTGGGGTCTCTGAAAGCTGAACAGGTTAAACAAGAACTATCACAGGTATTATTGGAAACGCACTTACCACTGAACTTATCCATAAAGAATCCTTAAGAACAAGAAGTACATTGTGTAGCAGTAGAACAAGTTTCACAAGGGCTTTGACAAGGTTAACAAGTTTTGTTAGTATCTAAGTAATTACCAGTAGGACAGGTAGTACATTGGTTGGAAGAGGGACCAGAGCAAGATTAACAGCTGGAATGGCAGAGAACATCAACACACTTGCTATTAGATAAGATGTAACCATTATTACAAGAGAGACATTCATTTGGAGTAGGACCAGTACAGGCAGAGCAATTGACATGGCAGAGTTGACAACTACCAGTGTTGTTATCACCAAATTACTTGTAAGGACAAGTGGATTTACAGGTATTATCTAAGTTTTTGAATTGACCAGCAGGACAACGGTTAACACAACGAGTACCATCCCAAGCTTAATCTTGAGAGCATCTTTGAGAACAGTCTTAACCAGCCCATCCAATTAGGCAAACACAATATCCATTGTTACAGACACCATTATTAGAGCAGTTGTTAGAACAAGACTTAGGGAAGTTACAAAACAAATCAAAATCATCAGGACACTTCATTGTACCTTGTGTAGTCTTAGTGGAATCAGCTAAGTTAATAATTTGATTAGGATACTTACAAGTGACATATTCATTTTCCCAAACATTAACTTCAATTGAAGATAAATCACTAGCGCATTTTGATTTGAAACATCTTCCTTTCATATCATGAATTTCGTCACCCTTAATATTAGCATTAGATCTGAAACACCTGGAACCAGTACCAGTGTTTTATCTCAATCTAGCATCTGGCTTGAATTGATCAGAGTCTTCACAGTAAGAATTACTATAAGTTTGGATCTTATTGCATTGAGAGAAATAATCATAGTTTGCGAGATTACCAATACCTTGAGAGAAGAAATCGCAAGATTCTTGGACACTAGAATCAGGATATTCTGGGAAATATTTACCAGTATTGCAAGTATTATTGAAGAAATCACAACCCTTGTTCTTACCCCAGTAGATAGGCATGAGTAAGTTGGAATTGATTTCAGCATAATAACCAGTGTCCAAAAGGAGAGCAGCAGTGAATTCAGAGATAGTATAAACTCCATAAACAATACTAGCAGTCATGAATTCATTTCCAAGTAAATCTCTTTCCCAATGAGAACCCATGGAACCACCACCACCTTGATTTTCAAGATACATACCATCAATTGAAGGACAAGCATAGTGATTTCTTGAGACTCTAACAATATTTTTAGAGGAGACCTTAATGACATTATCCTTTTCCCATCTTCTTTCCTTTTTAACAATCTTATAGGCATTTTCAGAGCCATAAGGTTTACCAGTATCAGGATCAATCCAATAAGAAACACTACTACCAGAGAAACCAAGAATGTGGAGGATTTCATGCAAAGAGGTAGAGAAGTTATCTTAGAAAGCTTAAGTGGAGGATTCATCAATATTCATAACACCAATATTGAATTTAACTCTACCTACAATAGGGTTAGGATCTAATTAACACCAAACTATTTTAATTAAATTTTAATTAATATAATGGGCTAAAATTAAAAAATAGTAAATAATAATATGTAAAATAATTACTGGCGTTTGCTAAATAAGTAGTATTGGGTTCGTTGGAGTAGGTAACATAGATGTGAATATCAGAGTTATCAATACCAACTGTTTGAATTTCTTATGTTACTTTAATATCATAACAAGTTTCACCCCATGTCATCTTAATAGGCTTAGTTCTGGGATAAACCTTAATGAGCTTATTTAAGTAAACTTAAGCAGCATACATAATGTTTTTCAAGTATTACTTGATATTAGGAGTGAGGCCTGCTCCGTTAGCAGGGTTATCTAATTCTTTAAAGTCAAGAGTAATTCTTATTGGTTGAGGAGTAGAGTTTTAAAGATTTCTTTCACCATAAGTTTCTTCAAATGTTTCTAAATAGTCTTAGGGAACAATCTTACTGAAATCCATTTCATCATGCATACATTAATGGACTACTTTTTTTTGTTGAGTATTGTGAGCACTCACTGACAAGATTGCCAGTAAGAGTACTAAGGCGACTTTATTCATTATTTCAGAGCTATTTTTTAGTCTTTAAGTATTTGTTTTTTAATTTATAATTATTTAATAAACAATACACACTTAATGAAGCTTTTATAGTAAATACTTCATAGACTGTTAATAGATATCTGAGAGTTCTATTATTCAATTACTTTACTAATAAATGAATATATCAAATGTAAGGAGTTTAATTAATTCTGACAAGACTATACACACCACCAGTAATTAACAAATTATTAATTAAAATTATGTTATTTTCTTTCATTCATTTAAACTTATTGCCAAGTATGAAACACTATTTAGTAATAATTCACTTACTAAACAATAAAATACCTCCACTTAATTCAGTTAAAATAAAATTTATAAAATAGTTTCATGGCTTAGATTGAAATTGTATGATTTTTTGTAATAATTTTTAGGAATTTATCTTAGTTTGACTTATATTGTGTAATTATATATATGTTACTGGATTGAAATTTGATCCAAATACATTAGAATAATTTAATCAAAAGCTGAATAGGCTATTCACTCATACCATAAAATATGTATGATTAATATAGACCTTACAGTTTCCAATTAATTAGTTTGTACCATTAATTTAACCTTATTAATTAAATGTATGATATTAAATATGCTAAAAATAAGTGATCGTAAACACATGATATGATGCGACTTATAGAACAAAATTAAATATGAATTACTATTCATGCAATTAGGTACTCTTCATGTTTCTCTCTATCACTCAAGAATGCTAAATACTTTGATTTAGAAAATCACTTTATTAACTAATCAATTTATTTTTCAATCCAACATTATTGATTAGCTAAGAAAATTTTAGCAATCTAAAAATGAAATTAATGGAAGCTAAAATCACTGTATGGAATTTAAAACATATTTATTGTTATTGAAATTTTCATTTATGGAATTGTATTTTTTAATTGATGGTATTTATAACGCTTTCACTTATTTTTAAGTTAGAAGATTAAACTTCCAATAAAATTAAAGGTTTACTCTGAGAGGAATAATTAAATCAATAAGACTGCTAACATAAAACAAGTTTAAATAAGTGGAAGAGGAATATCCTCCATTTTAACCTCAAAATACTTTTATTTAAAAAAAATGGAAAAGAACTATTTAGTTTAAAAATAAAAGTGTAAATGAGACTTGAGAGAAATCTATAGCTTTAGTATTTACTAACTTTTATAATTGAAAATAATATTTTAATTAGAACATTCCAAATTAAAAATAGTAGATATAATAAGACTGTCTTATTTAGCATAAACGTCAGTATTCAAACAAAAATGAAGAGATTTAAAAAAATCTTTTATAATATATGCAAGATATTTTCAAGTTAATATCAGTCACAAAAATAATGCTAAATACGCCGAATACATGAGCCAAAAGCAAGTTGAGTTTACATCAACATTAAATTATTTAATAATTAGAGTTTGAGCTAGAACCATTATTATTTCCAATTTTCATATAGAATATTATAACTTAAAAGTATATAGTGTTAATAAATTAATGATATTTTTTGGATTTGAAGAGTGTAAATAAAGTCATCCCATTTAATTTTGAATATTACAATCAACCATTCACAAATAGATTAATCTAAGTATCCTAAAACCATTTATTATATTATAATTATTCACACATTGAGTATGCATATATGACAAATTATTCTCTGTTATATAAAAAGAATGGTAACTTTCTCTTATGTGGTAGATTTTTAAACGATTGTAATTTTTATACACTTCATCTTTAGTAGATAATAAGGTAAGTAGAGAGTGAATAACTTCTGTTAATTTCTCAATAGATTCAACAGACATACAAATTTAAGGTAAATTTATAGTTTAGAAGATAAATTACTGTTTATGGTTATTAAATTACAATTTATTTACTGGCCCAGCTTAATAATAATAATTACATTAAAATTATAGTTCTAAATTCTGTATTCAAATAAGCAAAAATTGGTCTAAAAAAAAAAACAAGTAATTTGACAATAAAATATCCACTTATTAGCATATATATTTTACTTAAAACATAAAAAAAATTATTAATTAATTATCTTGAAATAAAAAATAAGTAAAAAAAGTAGCTTAAAAATGAATAAAAAAATATTAGTCCTTCTTTTCTTGATCGCAATTGTTCTTGCTGACAAACAACATCCTACTGGTATGATTGATGATGATGATGACTAAAATGAAGAATATGTCCCTGTCTGGAAGATTAATGTTGTTTTAAGAGATAATGGCAGTATCTGCTATGATTACCTTGAAGGATGTAATTATGTTTGTACAGAAAAATGCTTTGATTACTCAGGTCTTAACTCCGATTCTCATCTTACAAAATACAAATATTGCTGCCCAAGACATGTTTGAAATATTTTAATTTATATATTGAATAATATTGTATAATTAATTATTTTCACTGAATTTTAAAATTTATATAAACAATTCTATCCATTTCTTTCCAAAAAGTTATTAATTATCATTATTTAGCTTACCAAACAATATATCTTCTAAAAAATTATAGTTTTATCAATAAATGCTTTTAAAAAGTAATTAATTACTTATTTCATTTTATGCATTAAAGAAATTCAAATCCTTTATCTTAAATATTTTAATTTTAGTTATAAACAAATTTAATTTAATTTAATTATTATTAAAATATTGGAATGAAAATATCCAAATAATATGTTCTATATGCTTGAATAATTAATAATCTACTTTGTTACCCAAAATAAATATATAATAAAATCAATATTATAAAATTCTTAAAAATTAAAAATAGAAAGATTTAAAATGAATTAATTTCTAGTATTATTTCTAAATTTTTTCAAAAATTTAAAAAATGTAAAAATTTCTTCAAAATTAAATTTTTTCTGATAACCTATCACTGCTTAATAACGATTATAAAAAACAAATAAATAAAACTAATTAGAAAAGAATTAAAAATATATGGAAAATATTAAATAATTTCAAATTGAAAGATTCAATAAAAATAATTTTTTATTAATTTTCTTTAATGATTTAATTAGAACTTTTTATATTAAATTTTCTATCATTTATTTTTCATTAAACTTACAATAATAGTCTTAATGTTAATTAATCATTTTTTCATTTTTTCTATCTATACCAACCTTATGAGCATTTATTACAGGATTTTGAATCTGTACATTCAATACATCCTCTTGGGCATGGATAGCAGATTGCATTTTCAACATAGAATCCAATATTACAAGATTATTAACATTTAGAATCTTATAAAAAGTAACTATTATTACACCATTCACATTTATTAAAATCTCCATCACATTTTATACAATTTGGGTCTAAGCATTTAACTTTATCTTGACATATCCCATTTGAATTCCTAAATTATTCTAATTTACATTTTTCTAAACATTATTTCTCTATTAATTCATACTTTTACTCGCATATTAAACATTCATTTGCAACTTTTTAATGCAAACTATTAAGAGTTAAACTTACTTAACAAGAAGGGTTACTGTCAGAAATAAAGTATCCTTTTTCACATAGTATACATTAGATTCCATCTGTTACTCTGCAATATTAATCAATTTAGCATGCTCCATTATTTAAGTAATGCATAGGAAAGCACTTTAAACATTTATTTTAGCCATCAGATACTAAACAGTTTATAATTTTTTTGCAGCCTCCATTCGTATCTATAATAAATCCATCAAAAGAGCATTATATACATTAATTTTTATTTTATTCATTGTATAAGCAATTATCTATTGTATTACAACTTCCATTGGGTTCTAGATATTTTCCATAATTACTACAAATTACACATTTATCATTTAAAACTTCTAAACAGTCTAATTTTTTTTTACAAGCGAAAGAATCTTATTCATCAGGAATATAAGGTTAAATACATTTCAAGCACTACTAAGTATTTTTATTACTACAGTTATTATAATCAATTAATTAGCATTAATTAAGACTATTTAAATAATATCCCTTTTTGCAAGATATACATCTCATAACTGAATTTACTAGTTCAGCTTCTTTACAATTGATTGGATTCACTTTACATCTATTTTCAATATAATTTAAATAATATCCAATTTAACATTTAATGCATTTATTCTCTCCATTAATTAAACTATAATTTATACAGAATGAAATTTCTATAGTACATTTTAAATTTAAATCTAGACTATATCCAGATTTACACTACAGGCACTCATTTTTTTTAATATCTGAAATCTGACAATTAATGAGGTCATTGCAAGAGCCATGTAAACAATATTTGCATTCCTTATTTTCTGAAAGGTAAAAAGGATTAAGACAGCCGTTTATATCTTATACACACTAATCATTAATATAATTGTAAGATGGAGAACAATAATTACATATATTATTCACTTCATCGAAAAGTTAACAGTTTAGGTATAGAGGTTAAGTTAAAGTGCAATAACCTTATACATCTAAGAAGTAAGGAGAAATACATTCTTTACAAAGCTTTGCATCATCATAATGAACACAATTTTATTCCTAAACACATTTTTTTTATAATGAGTTAAAATAATAACCGCTATTACATTTCAAGCAACTTGGAGATAATAAATCTGTTGTTTCACAATTCTCTATATGAATGCAGTAGTTGTTTAAATAATATTAATTTTGACATTACTGGCATATATTACTTCTACCATCACTGATGTTGCACCCTACTATCTCCTAGCACTCCCCTGCTTATGGGTAATACCCTGGATCACATTCAATGCATATCAATCCTTCATCGTTGGGTATCATGCAATTTGAAAGTGTTCTATAAATTCTAAGAGAATTGAAAAAAATAAGAAAAGCTATACTTTAAAAGATCATGATTATTATATTTAATTTTTTACTTTCTTTACTATTTAATTACTTTTATCTTAATTTATATTATAATTGCTATTTCCAATAAAAAAAGCTATAAAAATAAATATCTCAAATAATATTACAATTACTCGTTATTATTAATTGGTTATAGTTTTTAAATTTAATAAAATAGGTTATTAACAAGGATTCTGCTTAATTGTTAGTAAAACTGTTTACTCTTTCAATGGTCATTTTATTTTATTAAATGGTTTACACCTGATTTTCATTTATAAAGAGAGAGATTAAGAGATCAAGAAACTTTATCTAAACTTAATAATGAATGTGAGTGAGGATTTACTTTATTATCATTCTTTTATTAAAATTAAAAATAATTAATTTTATTAAGTAAAATTAATCATACCCTTTTTCAACAAATAAATATGGATAATTATTTTTGTTTTCTTAATCCAAAAATAAGAATAGTAGAATTAAAAATATACAAAATAGAATATATTTTAATTTCAAAACTAAATTAAGATATAATTATCTTTATTGGTAAAAATTAAAATTTTTGGAAATAATATATATTCTACAATTTTTTAACATTCTTAATAAAGAATTTAATTAATATTAAACATTTATAATATAATTCACTTAAAATTCAATACATTGAATTATATGTAAATACTTCCGATTTCTCATATTTTGTATTTAATTACATTTAAAATCTTATTTTCTCTTAGTCTATCTACAAAGGAGGATTGTTATAAAAAAGGTGTTGTAATTAAAAAATTAAATATCTCCATATTTTCTTAATGATACTCTCAGTTATTCTTTGATATTTTTTTTCTATAGTAAAATATTTTTTTATCATTTAGGACTATGAGAGTATTACTAATAGCAATTATCTTCAATTGATTAAATAAAAAAAGAATATGGATTTTCTAATCAAAATATTTAAGCATCAATTGTAATTAATCTTCTAAGATTCTTTTATTTCTTAATCCAAATTATATCCTCACATATCTTCATAGATAGATTGATTAAGAATCAATAAATTGCGCAAAATTTAATTATATCAAATTAGCTTTGATTAAATTCCTTTCCATTAGATTTTGTAAATATATGTTCAGTAAAAAATTAAAATTTATTATCTCCTTGTTGTAGCATACTATTTCTTAAAAAATATAAAATGAATCTACCAAAAAATATTAAAAGAGAAAAAGCTTTATAATATTTGTTATTTAAGAATAATGAATTAAAATTTCTCAATTAGATAAGGATATCTTAAAATAGTTCGATACTTACTCTCAAGTAAACTCTTTAGAAAAAATACATACGCTCGAATCGATTTGAAATTAGATATTCTACCTTGAATATCTTTAATTGTGCAAAACTCTTAAGAGATTATTTTTATTAAGTGGAGCATATCTTTAATTTATAAAATTTATGTGAAGAATAGTTACTGATTTAATAGCAAAAAAATAAATATCTTTAAAAAGCTTTCTATATATCTCTAATCTTTACTTTACATTTTCACTGGAATTTTTTATTTTTATAAAGAATACAATCCAAAACTATTAGATTTGTGATTTAAAATGATCATTAGACATGCAAAATTGATGTCCAGATCCAAATTGTTAAGAAATTATTATTTAAATGTGGAAATTTAGCTTAATAGAGTGTAAATAAAACACAAAGATTTACATTTTAATTCTATTGTGGATAATATTTAGTATCAAAAATAAATTTATTTTGGTTGTATAAGTGCATAAAAAGATATTTGCGCTGAATCAAAAAGAAGGGAAAGAGAAGAAAAAGTGAAAGAGAATCAATTAGATTTTAGATAAATAGTTATTAAAATGATCAAAAAAACTTAAAAGAATTGTAAATTTCTATTGAAATAACTACAAAAAGGAGCGAAGAAGACTTGATTATTTCATTCTATGAATAAGAAACAGAATTTCATAATGGATTTTATTTGAGAGAAGGAAAAAAATTTATTAGATATCATGTAATAATTAATATAATAAGTAGGGAGAGAAGAAGAATTTACTTGTGATGATGCTAATGCAAGAAGACGATCTAAAGAATTTCATTGATAATAAAAGAGAGGAAAGAAAAATATTCAGCAAAGAAAGAATCAGCGATTGATTGATCTGCCTTTATAAAAAAATAGTAATAAATTTATTTCAATAAAAATTAAATAAAAATTAATTAAATAAATAGAAAGAATCAGCTTCAAAAAGCAGAGCTAATCAAAAAAATAAGAAGATAATAAAGTAAAACTACTTTTTCAACAAAAAAAGAAGAATTAAGCCAATAGGATCAAATAAATGGGAGAGACAAATTCAAAACCACAAGCCAATCAAGATTTCTTGAGAGTATTCTAAAGAGAATACAAAGAAATCGGAGAAGAAAATGATATCCGTCTTGGTAATGTCAAGGTATTTTAGGGTCCCCAAAGCAATTTGGTAGCTGTCAAGAATAGCTTTGCATATAACAAGGAAGACGTTGAGAATTTCCTAGAGAATAATCTGCCAAAGGCATTGAACACCTAAAATCGTTACTTGATGAAGGTCCTTTCTTACAAAACTCACACTGAAGACAGCATGTGCGGTTCAGTTAACGGTATTACAACTTACCACGAATACTTCTAAAATACTGTTCAAGATGAATTAGTCAGACGTTAACAAGTCAGTCTCTACTACATTGAATAGGAATTATGGGCTATCCTCTACTCTATCATTAGTGCTGCCTACTATCTTGAAAAGAACAAACTCAACCCTCTCACTGATATTCGTCCTGCTACTGTTTATTTCACTCTTAAGGGTGAAGTCAAACTTATGCCTTATGGGTAATTAATTCATAAAATAAACATAATTAAGCTTGATTCCAATTTATCAACCCGTTCAAATACTTTACCCCAGTTTGCAAGTTAGAAGATAAATCTCTTGCAAAACAAATACACACACTATGTAAATAGTATATACATATTTATGAGGAGTTGTCTTTAAGTTTATGCAAAATATTCAAAAAAGCCACTTTGAGTTTAAGAAAGCTCAAAAAAACTATTATCTATCCTACCATTTAAATTTTAGTGAATTCAAGTATGAGGTAGTAATCTTTGATGGATATTCATCTATTTCATAAAATGAATATCAAATATTTAAGAAAAATTAATAGCATAAACTTAATCCTTTAGCAAATATCAACATTATTGTTTATTTTTAAGACAACGTTTTGAGTTCTAAAAGTTTTTGAAGGAGATAGAGAACAATAAGTAGTGTGAAGGGTTTACATAGAATTACCAATATAGAGTTAGATTGAATATTTAACTAATTTTTATTTTTCATAATTATAAATAGCATTTTCCCTGAAGACACTGGAGCTTATACCAAGTGCTTCCACCAAAATGAATAGTGCTACCTCTCTCCTGAATAGATGGATAAGATGAAAGAAAGAAGTCTCCGTGCTGATGTAGACCAAGTCAAGAGTGATATCTATTCAATTGGTAATTAATTTACAATATAAAATACTTCTATCAACCGCTAGAAAATAATCAATGTGATATTTATCTATTTAAAGTGAATTATTAAAAGCTATAAAATAAGTTCAAAGCAAGAAAAGAAAGAAAGCTTTTAATAATTTTGCAAATTTATAAATAATAAATTTAAAAGATACTAATAGCTTAAATGAATCAACCAAATAAATTAATAAATAGATAAATAAAATAAGATAGTTGATTGATTAACAGTCAAAAAACAATTCATAAAATTTAAAAAAAGAAAGATCAAACAATTTTTATGATAATTAATTTATAAATCATTCAAAGCAAATTATTAATAATAAAATCATCAATTTATTCAGTAAAAAAATAAATAAAACAAATCTTTCTTTATTCATTCAATTTTCAAAACAAATTTATAAATTTAATAATCATAGAAAATGAATTATAACTAATTTCTACTAATTAAAATATAAAATAGGTATGACCTTACTTGCCTGCGCTACTTTATAAACTTCCCCTTCCTGGTATAATTACGATGACTGCTCAATCAACTAAGAATACGTTAATTACCTCCTCTAATTCTCTAAGGGCCAATACTCTGATTTCTTCTGCAAAGTTATTAGAATTATGCTCAGTGAAAAAATTGAAGAAAGACCTTCTCCTACCATTCTTTACAGAATTTTACAACCCTACGAAAAGGAAATTTTGTCTTTGAAGCCCTTCAATCCCGAAAAGGAAATTGTTAAGTAATCTCTTGAATAAGATGGTACCCAATCCAATATTCCTGAACAACAAGGAGAAAAGTTCTTCGCTGAAGAAACCCCTGCCTAATTAGCTCTTCAATAATCAAGTGCTCAATAAGCAAGCTCTCCTATTTTCATTAGTGTTCCTTATCTTGGTGAAGATGGTAAAATCTACTACTAATAAACTCCTCAACAATAATTCGAATACTTGATCCAATAATCTGATGGTCAACCCATTCCTCAATTAGAAAACCAATTTTTCTACAATGATTAATAAAATTAATAATCTGCCCCTGTTTACGTAGTTAATGATCAACAACCTGCTACTCAAAATTCTGGTTACGTTTCTTACTCACAAGTTGGTACTCAACCCCAATATGTTGAATATGTTCAACCTAATACTGCAGTAAGTGGTGTTTAATATGTTTAATCTTCTGCTTAACCCTAAGTTCTTTTGAATGGTGCTAGACAACATTACTCCTAAGTTCTTACTCAACCTGTTTAATATCAACAAGTCAGCTACGATAATCCTACTGCATCTCTTGGAAATGCTTCCCAAGTTATTGTTAACCCTGCTACTCAACCTGGTGTTTAATACATTCAAACTACTACTAACCCCTACCACCCTGGTTAATCTCAAATTATTGCTTAATATTCTTACAACATTGAAGAAAAGCCCTTCACTACTGTTTCTGGTAGCTAATTCCAAGGTGCTTACCCTCAAACTGGTGCTGAAATTACTAACAGTCATGTTTAAATTAATCCTATGATTTCTACCGCCTAATACAATGCTCCCACTAATTTTGCAAATAATACTCCTTCTGAAGAATCTATCAAGAGAGCTATGAGACAACCTCAAAGCGATGTATAAATGGCTAACTAAGATATCTACTCTAACTAAGTCCAATATAATGCTCCTTCCTACGGTAATGCCTAATATGTTGCTCATGAGCCTGAAAGCCCTATTGGTATGGTCAGTGCCAACCAATACTCTAATGACATTAACAACTCTGCAGCATTCAATATTGGATCCACATACGGAAGAACTGATGCTGTCCAATCTAGTAACGCCAATTACCTTCCTAGCACAGTTGTTAACCAATAATTTACTTCTACTAATACTAACAATAATGAAATGTTGAATGATATGAATCGTCGTATCAGCGAAGCTCTTCAAAGAACTCAAAATGTCCTTAGTAATTCCAACGTTGGAAAGTATTGAATGATATATTAAAGAAAATATGTGATTATGTTTTATCAACAATTATTTTTTGTATAATGTCTGCGTTTTTCAATTTTATTTTTCATATAATTCTTAACAACTATCTCATCCTATACAACTCGATACTATATTAAATGAGATATCCTCTAATTGGTAACTAAACAATCGTGCATACCCTATTCATATTAAGACTCTAATAATGAAAATAATAGAGGATAAACAAATTGAAAAATACAAATCAGACATAATGTAAAATGCTATATAAAATATAAAATAAAACTTTAAAGATAAATAAATTATCATTTTTTTCAGTTCTATTTATTCACCTTTGTTTGTATTACACATTTGAAATTTATAATTTATCTATTTTTTATTTTTCTTACTTTCTTTCTATCTTTTGAATTTATTTAATAGAGTTTATTTCTTGTCATTCATTATACAATTTATTAATTCTAATGCTTTAGAAATTAATTAATTGAAATATATGATTATAATTGTTTATTGCTCTAGAAATACAAAATAATCATACATTTTTAAACATTTATTTCAAATTTTCTATACTTGTTTAAAAGCAACTATATAGTCAGCTAATTATTTTTGAAAGTTAATCAATTATAAATGATTAGAGTTACAATCACAAGGTATTTAGTTTTAGATAAAATCATTAAATACATTACATTAAAAAAATAATTTTTACTAGATTAATTAAGAATATATCTAACTCATTTCCTTAAAATTTGGAAATTGCTCACTTTTTAATTCCAATAAATTTAAGAAACGAAAATATTGTATTATTTTTAAGCAATAAGATAATATATACAAAATATTTTTTAAATAGGAAATATCATTAATATTTTAAAATAATCTGTAATCATGTTTAACCAATAACTGTATTCAACATTTCTATTTACAAATATCATTTAATTTTAGATTTTTAGATAGGCTTCTTATTTTATTACAGATTCTTTTCTTTTATTACACAAAATTTAAAAAATTATGGAGGACCACTCAATAAATAATAGTTTATTTATATGATATTACTAAAACAATCCAGAAAATAAATTAGATATCATAAATGTTTACTAAATTATAAACAGGATAATTTTTTTCTTAAATTAATCCTTCTCATTTTCTCATTTAATAATAATGTAATATCTTTTAAATTTCTCAATATTAAATTAGTGGATATAAATTCTAAAAGTTGCTTTAGATAATATCCTTAAAAGTATTCTCTTCTTCATTTCAGCTTCCTAATCATATCAAAGCTCAATACCATTCAATATTTTTAAAGAAATATCATAATCTAAAGTATTACTAAAGGGTTATTATTAATAAGATGAGTTTTTTTCTTTTTTTTAAAAATTTTAATACTCAAAAAAAAAAACAATGAGAAAT
This sequence comes from Tetrahymena borealis, assembly GCA_000260095.1. Lineage (NCBI taxonomy): Eukaryota > Ciliophora > Oligohymenophorea > Hymenostomatida > Tetrahymenidae > Tetrahymena > Tetrahymena borealis. The sequence continues at coordinate 41,127 of JH651308.1, forward strand.
TGCCACAAATTATTATAAAAAAATAGCACTCAAACATTTTAATTTCAATGACTCTTATTTTACTCTAAAAATAATTATTTTTCTTATTCACTATAGGTTGATCAGCCAGTAAATTGATTTAATATCAAAAGCAAAACATAATCTATTTTTAGTTGAAATGTATTGAAAATTTTCTAAGAAGGTTTGATTTATTAATGGGTTATTATTTTACTATTTTGATAAGCAAAAATTATAAGAGAAAGTAAATATTTTACTTGTTTAAACAGATTTAGTAGAGGGGAATGGTTATAAATTTTCATAAATTATGGTTCAAAAAATCTATTATTGGAATTAACAAGGATACAAAATTAATCCCATATAATTAATTATCAAGAAATACTCTATATCTCTAGCCATAATAAAAATCTAATTAATATACTTATTGATTACGCTATTTTATTGGAAAAAAAGTCATCTGAGAGAAAGAATTAATTGCTTAAGATTAAATGAATTACTATTTTCAGCTAGTTAAAAAGATTGGCTTGACTGATTTATTTATGTAGAGGAATGGCTCCAATATTTATTTAAATATAACAATGTATAATAGAAGGAATATTGTTTAGTTTATCAGAAAAGAATATCTAAAGAGTTTGGGGGTTATTAGTTTTATAATCCTTTTTTTGTTAATTAAAAAATATGATTTCCATATAAAAGCCGTCATCCTAATCCTCATAAATTCAATATAAGATGATATGATATTCGAATAGGATAAGAATTAAAAATATAGAAGTGAAAGAGGGAAAAGGGGGGAGTTTATGATGAGTAGTGTAAAAAAGTAAAGAGAGAGCCCAAAAAGTATTGGAAAAAAAAAAAAAATCTGAAAGAAATCAAATTTCGATTGATAATTAATAAATTAGTATAAAAAAAATAACAACTCTTAGAAAAAAAGTAATATCAAAGAGAAAGAGTTTGCGTAAAAACAGAGGCAAGACCGTAATGAATTTTGTATTTCAAGACGAAAACCTTTAACAAAACTTGAATAATTAATATCTACAATAAATCCTCGATTTATCTAACATTTATGGTCCAATTTTCTCTTAAAATGTCTAACCTAATTGTTGCACCCTTTAATCTCTGCTCTTATAACAACTAATTTAACTCTAACAAGCCAATTAAAGTTAACTTGGAGGATACTCCCAATGTTATAATGCAGCTTTATCTACATCCTCAGCTTCATCTTCTCCTACCCCATACCTCCATGCTGAGAACCCTCCTGAATATCCTCACTTTCCGCAGTTCCCTCGAATATATAATGCCTAATATGACCAATTTAAGTAACTCTAAGACCCAAAGAGTAAATATAATTTAGGCAGCAAGAAAGACAAGGAAGGAGGAGGTAACTTGAATGAAACTTGTTTAGCTCCTCCTATTTTAGGAGTAGCAACCGAGTAACAACAATGCTAACAACAACAATCTCAAATTACAAAAGACTAGCAAAAGAACACAAAAGCTATTGGATTTTAGCGTGTCACTAAGAAATCTCCAACTTAGGGAGATTTATAAAGCACTGGATCTGTTAATATAAGTCAATCAACTGGAATTACCTAGCATTAAGAAATAATTAATTCTCATACTAAAATTGAAGAGGAAGTTATCAGATAGAAATAGGAACTAATTGCAGATTCTGCATCTGTATCAGGAACAAAGTCTCCTATAATGTCCATGCTTATGATGCTCAAAAATTGTGATTAAGATACCAACTCTCAATAGGAAACAGCATGTGAGCCCCCAATTTACTATAATTCAAATAAAAAAGAAAATTCCGAAGAAACTTCTTAATCCTCATCTTCCTCTGCAGCAGCAGGCAATTTAACTGCAAGTCAGCCTACTCCTTCTTGGGTTTCTATTTTAAAGGAATGGAATTTCGAAAAACTTAGAAATATTTCAGACCCTTAATTGATTGAAGAGATGGCATCTCATGTTTTTGCTAATGCTCCATTATAATTTTAAACTTCTTCTTCTTCTTAACTTTTATGTGGATAAAATTAATAATTTACTTCTTCATCATTTAATTCATTATTTGATTAGCAGCAGCTGTCTCATAGTAGAGAAATTTCTAAGTCAGTATAAGAAAAGACTTATAGTTCATCAACATCATCTAACATCAATTCATCTCACCCATCTTCAACATCTTCTTCCTACGAACTTGGCTAGTTGAATAGGAATATTCTGCTCAGTAAAGAAAATTGTAACCTTGAGACAAAAAGTGCAAAAAGTAATTAAAATAAACATCCCTAATTTATTCTAATCTAACTATCCTTCCACCTTACTCACTATCAACTTTCTAATTACTTCTTACTAACTATCTTACATATGCAACAATTTCTGTAATTTGAATTTATTAATCATTTAATATTTCACTCTTTCTTACTCTATCTCTCACTCATCAGATAATCTCAGGAAATTCGCAATTATTTGACAGCTAGCTGATCCTTCGAAATTAATTGATTGATGAATTACTTTGAAAGTTTATTTGAATCAAATTAAAAGAATTTCTTTAAGCTAATTAGTTGTATTTGCTGCTTTGGTGCTAGTGAGAAAATAGAATGCCTGCATGAAGAATCTAAGTCTTTTGTCTCTAAAGTATTCAAAGAAGATGGATGTTGTTGATGAATTGCCGCCAATAAGTGAAATAGGTGAGGAGAGAATGAATGGCTTTTATAAGAGTGACCCCAACTAAAATCTTTATTTTTATCTCCGATTTTCTTATTGAAATCAAAACGATTAATAATTTTAATTCTTTCTTTAGCGAAATCCGTCGTATTTTTATTTTGGATTCTATTTACAAATTACAAAAGGATATTTTATCAGGTTCTTTCAAAAATGTAAGCATCCATATATAAAAACCCATAGATAAATGTGAAGAATTTTTAATTAACAAGGAAAGATATTTTGGGAATTATTATTCAGAGATATCTGTAATGAGCAACTATCTTTTGATAATACGCCTCTCTTTCTTTTGTTACTAATTTATATTTTTAGCTTACATTACTCTTTTAAAAAGGATAACCTTAAAAGAATTTAGATGTCATTTTCTAAAAAAGAAATTGATTATCTAAAACTCCTACTTTCTTGTTACTCTTTACATTTTTTAAAATTCCAGTTTAAACCTTTAGAAAATATTTGCTTTAACGATGAATTTAGAATATTAAATAAATGTAAAGAATTTCTTCTACTTTCCCTAATAATCTATACACATCCCTTTTAATGACAGGTTTAGGATTAATTTAAATTAAAAAGAGTAACCTCAGTTGCCAAATTATTATCAGAAATAATATTTAATTTTCTCTTGGAAATTAATTAAATTTGACCAAGACTTAAAATCAATAGATGCTTTTTATATCTATGCGGGTGTAAGTGGGTAGAAAAAAGTTTAGGTTTAGGAAGGATGCATGATGAAGATTTTAATTTTAAACCCATGTTATTATCATTAAAATAGCTGGTGAAGAGCCTTCTTAACAAAAATAACTTGACACTGACTTGATTGTTTAGAACATCTAAAAGTATTTGAATTAATTGAATTTGAAAATTAATTACAAGCAGAATGAAAATTATGCTTTGATTTTCGACAAAAAATTGCTAGATACTGAGTCTAATTTAAAGTCAGATGAGATTTCTAGAGATTAACGTTCTTAAACTCTACCTGCTTTAAGAGAGGCATTTGATTAGGAATTACTTGCCGCTTCCTCATTGAGATTATAGCTTTCTTCTGGCCAAGTTTCCCTTTTGGAGCAAGAAGATACCATAATTGAAGAAGGAATTGATTTGAATAATTAAGGCTCATCAAGTGATGGAACTGATGAAGAGAATGAAGAATTAATAGCTAACGATCCCGTCAAAGTAAAGAAACGGAGAGGCTTGCTTGCTGATGCTACTCTGGAAACAAAACAACAAGAATAACAGAGCAGCAACCCTGTTTAGTAACAAGCGAATGCATTTAAGAATACTTAAATTCAAGATAACAGTAACTCCTGTAAAAGTTCACCAGGTACTAAGGTTATCAACAAGAATGGAAATGAATAATCCAACAATAACAATATGAGCAGTGTCTAGGATACCTTCATGAATGCTAGAAGAAACAAGAAAAGAGAGAAAAAGATTCAGTAGACTATTGAGTAGAATTCCTAATTAAGTACTAAGTTTCATAATTTAACTCGTCTCTTGATGTATAAGATTATTTAAATCTTCAAGGATGAGTAAAATTTGAGATAAACTTACAACATTAATCCTGAATTGTCCTCTCATTTAAAGAGAATTGCAGGAAAAATCAAACAACATTCTCGCGATACTTGTAAAAGTTCTATTAAGACTAATTTCTATACTCATAGTCACTACAATGCCTTATTCTTAATTCTAAATGAAGATAATATTAAAACAATGGCTTAAAACTAGAAGGATGTAGATGCTCATAAATTTATTTTTGGTTTAGATTTGACTAATGCCAATGCTATTCATCTTACTTTTGCTAACATTATTAAGAGTGTTGCTTATGAAATAGTTAAGAAGAATCTTGAAGCTAGTATAATCAAAGAATAACTTCAGAATCAATAACTATCTACCAATGGCAACGGAACTAATGGTTATGACAAAGAGTAAATGTAAAACCACATCAGTAATCTCCGTTCTCAGTACTTTTAAAGAGCATTTTAAGGAATCACTAAAATGAACAATGGATAAATTGTAAGCAGATTTTGATTATTAATTAAAATTAGATTACCTCCTAATGAGAGAAGAGTGGAATAACCTTAAAAAGACTTTGAAGGTCTGAGAGAATTATAAAATTATTACAAAAATTATAAATAGTAAATTTGAAATCTATGGTTTAATAACTTAATCATTTATTATTAAATACTATAACCAAATATTATTGTACTTTAAGCTACATATTTTACTTACCATATTCTTATCGATTATTGATTTATTATAAAGTATCATCTAATTAGCAATTTTTTAACAATTAATTTTCTTATGAAATTTCTAGTGAAATAGGAAGTTTTATTCTATAAAATTATGATTCATCTTGATCTTTTTCAAGAGAAAAGTAGTATTAATATTGGAGGATTTATAATTAATAATGAAATTAATTTTATTAAATGTAATATTGATGATAGTTACCATTTATAGAGATTCTATTTCATTTAATTGAATTATCTAATTAATTATTTCCAAATCTACTACTCCAATTTATGATTTGCTCGAATGTAATCGCTAAATATAATTTGCTTTAATGTAAATTCAATGGATTATTTTTTTATACTTAACCACTAAAAATTAAATTCCCATCACAAAAAATAAATTACTCTTTGTTTATTGAATACTTTATTTTCTATTGTAGATAAAAATAGAAGAAACTATTTTTCCTTTTAAAATAGGATATTTCTAAATAGTATATATTTAAATAAACAGAAATAAAAGTTATTTGATTAGATATTTTTGAGCTAAAAAAGAAGATTATTAAATTTATTTTCTTCAGAAATTGAATTCGCGATAAAGAAGATATAATGAACTTAAGAAGAAATAGATAATTTGAAGAAATCAATTAAAATGTAGCTATTAGATAAGGAATGTGGTTTTGAGTTTATCAAATGATTTAATTTTCAAGACGTGAAATGAGTAGGAGAGTAATTAAATGTATCCAAATTTAGGCTTTATTAAAGATAAAAAATTCTTTAACAAGGAAAAGAAACGCTTTTTTTAGAAGATTTTAATTCTTCTATATTGTAAAAGAGATTTTTAGGGGCGGATAAGTGTAGATTATATTGTAAAAGAGGGTTATAATAAAACAATTAGTTACAATAATAAAGTTATGGCTATTTTCAATATTATAAATTAACCAGTTATAATTATAGTATTTGAATTATTAAAGTATTTCTTAAATAGATAAGAGCAATCCTATTTTACACCTTTTTAATTCATTCAAGGGTTTTTTTAATATTTAATGAAAAGAAAAAAATGATGATTCCTTTTTTTTTCTTCTTTTTTATCTAAGCCTCACTCAATTCCCAATCAAATTATCACATGCAAAACACTTGCATACATTCTTCTTATGATGTTATGATGGAAGAAAAATTTTTCAATCTATTAATTAATTAATAATCATGATTTTATTTGATATAGATAATCAAAAAAACAGGGTCTTTTGAATTATATTCTTCTTCATATTACTTCAATATTAAAACATACTTATTTTCTTGAGTTATAACTTTTTTCTTCAATACAATCCTAATCTTATAAACATTATTTAATCAAAAAAAGTCTTTCAATTTTCAATTATAGGATAGTTTTTATTTCAAAAGGGATTACTGTAAAAAAAAAAGCAAAAAAAGCACAGAAACAAAATCAGAGGCACTAGAATATATAGAATTAACATCTGAATTTAACAGTATCAAACCTTTAAAGACAGGAAATCCTTCAAATATGAGAAAAATAAAAGTTTCACCCACAAATTTAGCTACGAATAGCATCAAAAGTGCTGAAGATGCCCTTCGCCAAAAATATAGTTAATATAACACCAATGTATAACTACAAAATAAAATGCTCAAAGGAACAAGTTCCAGCGGAAATTCTGTCTAATCAGAGATGGAAAGCTTTTAAAAGTAATCATCTCTCTCCCCTAAGAAGCCTCCAAATGGCAATAATCTCTTATAAGTTCCAGACAGTAATAGAAGTGCAGAAGGAAATCTTCCACTCCCCCCTCCACAACCTCCTACATAGGAATAGAAAAAATTCTTTTAAAAAAAAGGTAAGAACGATATAAAAGGTAAAAGAGGTAGCTTTCGTATTAGTCAGTAAGTATAGAACGATGACGACGTGCAACTGAATGTAAAATTCCAATAAGAGCCCAGAAAGTTATAGAGTATTCTTTTGAAAGAAGGAGCAGCATACAATGTAGAAGCAAATGAAGGAAATTCAAGAGTAGATAAGTTTGGAAATTCAATAGACCACTTAAAGAAGAAACAAAAGATCTCATTCAACGAAGACCTCACTGTATATGAAATTGAAAATTGGAAAAAATATAATAATAGTATGTATGATGAAAACGATGATAAATGTCACTGTAACCTCATTTAAATGCTCTTCTTTTTCCACTTGCTTAGTATGTGATTTCCATACTTTTAAGCAATTTCTCTTTTACTACCCTGTCATTCCTATTTACTATGGCTTTTTTGCTTCTTATCTTCCCTCTCTTTCCTATTCTTAAAAGCCATTTCGATATTTCTTTACTTATTTACTTTTTTCTTTCTTTCTTTCATTAATTCTTCTCTTCTTTCATTTATTTATTATTCATTTACCATTATTTTTTTCCATTTATTTCTTCTCTTTTACATTCCCTTATATCTTTAATTCTTTCTTATTATTCTTATTTCCATTTTATTTTCTATCTTTTATTCTTATCTTTCTAAAATATTTTAAATATTCTTTTGCTATTAATTTTTAAATAATTTACTTTTCACACCTTTTTAGTTAATAATAAGTTAAATAGGAGAAAGAAACAATAAGAAGATAGGTTAATCAAATGTTAAGCAAATCGATGAAGAATTTATTAGAATAGTTTTTTTTGTAAGCTAAATAAATATATATAGATTAGGAGATAAAAAAATATTTGATATTTAAAGATACCCAGACAGAATAGAATTAATTAAAACATTATTAATCTGTGCAATTTATTTATATTTTCATTTAGTTAGAATTATAACATTCAATTTTCATTAATACTTTTTCTTAATTTTACAATTTATTTCAAAAGCTAAAACAAAAAATTAATTTGTAAAATAAATTTGATTTAATATAGCTGTTCTTAAAATAGTAATTAAATTTTTACATTAATTTGTTAAAAATTATAGTAAAATATCAACATAGTTACTTTATTGACATTACTAACAAAGAATTAAATAAATAAATTTTGCTTTTAAAAGGGATATTTTATCTAAGTTTATTAAGATTTACAAGTTGTTAAAAAATAATTTTTATTCAAAATAAATCAAAATCAAAATTTCTCTTTAATATTCATTAGATTATTATATCGAAGGCTTATATCAGTCTCATGATTTGATTTTAATTTAAAGAATTTTAACCTTGATTTAGACTTTTGTAAATATTATTTTCATAGTTTTCAAAATCTAAATCATTTGGATTTATATATCTCATTGAGTAAAAGATATTCAAAAAGTAGAAAAATTCTTCATGAGGAAAATTTTTTATAGCCTTTTAAGAATAATAAATTGTTTTCTCAAATTAACCAGTTTTATTGAGGATTCTACATATCTTCCAATAAGGGCTTTCTAACCTCTTTGATTAAATTGCTTTTTTATAATACTTTATACTTGTTTCTAATTGTCCCAAATTCTCATATGCTAGTCCTAAATTTAAATATGTGTTATAAGAACCAGGGTTAATTTCTATCGTTTTCACCCAGAGTTCAATAGATTTTGGTAAATTTTTTTTATCTTTATCTTCGAGGACTAAAGCATAATTATTTAAAGAGGAGATTGAGTTTGGATTTAAAGCTAAAGCCTTTTCTAAACACAACTATTACTCTTCAACATTATTTAATCCTCCGTGGATATAAGCAATATTCTTTAACAAATCAAAGTCAAATATATTTGATTCTAGGATTTTATTAAGATATATTTAAGTTTCTTTCTTTAAAGTAGATTTGTCAGAATATATCTACCCTATATAACTTAGTAGCCATATGTTATTTGGGTTAAATTCTAAACCTTTCATAATCATTTTTCTGGATTACTTTTCCTAATTTATTTTATCATAATAGATTCCGCATTCATAGTATAAACGCCAATAGGATTCATCTAATAAGAAACATTCAGTAATCAATGAGCTAATTTATTCTTATTTTTCTTAAAAATATTCTATCAGAATTTAAATCATATCAAGTCTTGCATCTATATTAATAGGATCTTATTGTAATATACATTTCACAAGTTATAGAGCTAATCTATAGTTGTTGTGATATTTATACTATATCTATGTCTATACATTCAACCATTTTACATCAAATGGGTTAATTGCAAGCTACTCACATACTCTTTCTTGTATCTCTTTTAAATCCACCTTTGTAAATATCTCCATATTTTTATTTGCAAAAAATATATAAGAATTCTCTTTGACATTTATACTCTACATATCTTTCAAATAATAATTACTGATTTTCAAATTAATTAATTCTATTAGCAATATTTCAAGATTATCAGAAAATGTATCATATTTTTTGTGATGAAATAAATATCAATCAATTTATTATCAGAGTAAATCATAATTTAAAATTATCTTTATTTCCTTACATTTTCTCTCAAAGCCTTAATAAAAATTAAAGTTTTTTCAATTACTTTTTTGATAAATATTTTCCAATTTATCAAAATTAGTAAAATAATTAACTACTTTTCACATAAATTAAATAGAAAATCTTAAATGATTTTAAAAAATATTTGAGAAATATTATTTATATTAATTACCCATATTTTTTAAATATAATTTTATTAGAAAAATCGTTTTATTTATGAAATGTTGAAAGTAATAGAATTTACATAGATTAAATATAAAGTAGAATATTGTATTAATATTTAAAGATTCAAATTGAAAAGGACATTTTACATTTTAGTTTCTTCTTATTTGTTGTAGTTGTTATTATTGTTGTTGTTGTAGATATTTACTTATAGTAGAAATAATTAAGTAGTGATTAATTATATTGATAGGTAGGTTTATTGATTGATTCATTGATTGATTCTAATTTTAACTATTAATTGAGTAGTATTTTATTTGAAATTTATTTTATTAATAGTAATATTTTTGCTCATTTATTTTTACATTATTAAAGAGATTTCATTTTATTATTTATGCTTACATTTATTTAGAAATCTAATATAAGCTTGATTTCGTTAAGGGGAGAAAGAGTTATTATGATTTTTATACTAATTTAAATACTGTTTAAAGAAATTCATCAATAATTCTAATCAGTATTAATACTAGTTATGCTGTTAATTGTACTATTATCATTATAAACATTTATTATTTAAGACAGTTTCTTTTAAATCTCTTAAAATTACAACTCATTTTATTATTGATTATCAGAAACTCCAATCTTAATTTCAAAAGAGAAGTTTTGATACCTTACATATTTTTTATCAGTTTTTACAATTTCTTAAATTATATCAAAAATATTGGTAAATTATTTGAAGAGATTTTTCAAATCCAAACCTTATTTTCTGATTATTGAATATAATTATAGAGATGGAAGTTGAAGCTTTTCTATAATTTCTAGTAAGTCGGCCATCTCCTTTACAATTAATAATTCATCTTCACCTAATTTTTATAATTATTATAATCCACTAATTAGAATCAATAAAAACAATTAACAATATTACTGGCAGATGTAGTTTGATGGAAGGAATAAGTTTTTATTAAATTTGATAGAAAGAGATATTCGGGAGAATTTGTAGTTGAAATATTCATTTAAGCAGTCTGCTAAAGCTTCTTGACAATTTAAACAAAACTTATTAGTTTTTTTTTAAGAATATGAGTATAGTTATTCACATCGTTTTCACCTTTTTCAAGAAATAGGCCTGAGAATAAAGAGTAAGTACCTAAATCAAATGTCTCAGTATCTATTTTAACAGAAATGTTACCTTTGACAAAATCAGATATCCTAGAGGCTATTATCAAAGCACTTAAAAACACTGAATGTCTGTAGAAGTGGTTTTTGGAATAATAAATAGACTTTTCAGCTCTCTCATAGAAGTCAATATACTTATTACAATTAGCTATAAAAGTGATAATTCTTTTTTCATAATATTTCCTGAGTGATAATCCTAGTTTCATCACACCTGCAGCCAACACCTTTTACTACAACCATTAACATTTAAAAAAATTTAATTTAAAAATTAGATCAGATTTAAAGCTTAGCTTAAATGTAATCGCTAAATAAATTAGAGAAAGAGCTTAATATTTTATAGATCATTCTCGAACTTAAGTTATTTACATTTCTCTCTTACTTTGAACAAATTAAATAAATTTTAATTACTTTTTCTTAGTTTCTAAGATCTTGTTGTTATTTTGCTTCATCCTATACGCCTAGTGTTTATTGGTTATCTTGAGTTTGTAGTAATGTATCATCCCCTTAAGGGGTTGGAGTTTCTCCAGTTGCATTAGTTTCTTGAGTTACTTGGATATCTATATCCTCTATTTCTTTCTCCTATCCATCATCTGCCTACTATTCATAATATTCTTATGGATTATCTTTCTATTCCTCCTCAGCATTTTCATCGTGTTCTATTATTTATGCAGGATGTTGTTATACCTTTTCCTAGGCAGATTTATTATTTCCATACTTCTCTCTTGCTTATTCTTTTTTTTATTTTAATGATTGAGTCAGATCAATTTCTTAATTTACTCCCTACTAATCTTTTTATCCAGGTCTGTACTATCCTGTTATCCATTTGTTAGTAAAAAATTCCTTAAAATCTATTCTTTTCTGAGGATTTACTGTTAACATTCTCCTCATTAGGTTTTTTAGTTCTTCTGAAATAGGAATATCCTCAGGAAAGACAAACACTTCTTTTTAAATTTCCTTGATAAGACCAGGAATACCTCCTCCTTTAGCAGGCATGAAAGGAGGTTTTCCAAACAGCATTTAATAAATAATGACTCCAAGGCTCCATATGTCACACTTTTCATTATACTATTTTCCATAAAGAATTTCTGGTGCCCTAATTAATTTATTTAATAAATAATTGTAGTGAAGAAATATGGTATGGGTGATGTGTAAATTTTTTATAAATAAGTAAAGGAGTTTTTTCATCCTATTTATTCTACATTCATAGATAGAATTCTATGAATCAAAAAATAATAGGATTATCATTTTTCTATTTTGCCCAAGTATTTAACTAATGAAAAAGTATCAGTAAAAATTTTGAAAAAAGTAAGAAAGAAAGCAATAGAAGGAAGGGGATGCTTTCAGAAATCTAATACTTATTTAAAAAGAAACTAAAATATATAAGGAATGTTGATTAATAGTTTCAAAAATATTCTTGAAATTGAAGGGGAAAATTACATGGTTATAGGCGTACCTAGAGTAGATTTTAAAAGATCATCATCTTAATTATGTTTTGCAAATCCGAAGTCAGCAATTTTGATAGTGAATTATTCATCTACAAGAATATTAGCAAGTTTTAAATCTCTATGCACAATTTTGTGATGGGTAAGTTATTTAAATGCATCACTTACTTAGAATACTACTTATTAACAGAGGGATTCAGACAATCTACCACCATAGTGCTTCTTTATGAAAGTATCAAGATCACCATTCGAACAAAATTCAAAAATTAGATAATAATTTTGAGATGTTTTTTTGAAATCCATAATCTTTACAATATTCTTATGATTAAGGCTAGTTAATATCTTAATTTCTGAAACAACACGGTTATAAATTGTTTCATTTAGTTTGCTATTTGGGATCATTTTTATTGCTACTTTCTAGTGTGTTTAATTGTGCTTCCCTTAGTGAACAGTAGAATAAGCTCCACTTCCAATTTGTTTAATAAATATATATTCACCAACTTTTTTGAGCTTAGTAGGCTTATTTGGTGGTTACTGTGATTGTATTTTATTCTTCGTATTTGCATCATTAATTGCATTCGTATTAGGGTTTAATGGCTACTTATTCACTTAATTATTCGCTACTAAATTAGTTTAGTTGCTTCCCCTCTATGTAATGAGAGTGTTCATTAATCTTATGATATATTCTTCTTTGTATTTTGCAATTCTTTTTTCTTTCTTTTATTTTCTATTTTTCAAGATTTTTCGATATTGTCTGCCACTCTTTTCTACTAATATTTTGTTAACTTTGCTGTATTTATTAAGAAATTTGGTGAAATAAAAAGCTGTATTAGTGCAGCATCTTAAAAACTTTGAGAAATCAATCATAAAAAAAAGTAAAAAAAGTGATAAGATTTTTTATCAAAAACCTCCAAAAAATTTTAATTATCATACATTTTAATTTTAAAAGTAGAATATCATACAAAAATTATAGTTTTCTCATTTAGTAACAACTATTTAAAATAGGAAAAATTAGGTTTTGACTGACTCAAACTTTCAAATAGCAAAATATTAATTAAAAGTAAAAAGAAAAATAATTCACTAATTATTAAATTAAAAGTGATAATAATAATATTAGAATATATTAGATCAAAATATCATCAGATAGATAATTAATCAATTGATTGGTGATAATATTTAAAACTTTATCTTAAAATTTAGATTAATTTTTCATGCATACTTATACACAACAAACTCAATAATTAGATTAAATGTTTTACAAAGTTATTATTTCTTTTTAAAATCTTTATTTAGATATTTTTACTAAACTCCTTTTAGTATTCGACTATTAATTCAAATTTTAACTGTATTTTGGATAGCTTTTTTATACAAATAAGCTATGATTTATTAATCATAAGAGTTTAGTAAAAATGTATTATTTTTTAAACTTAAAAAATAATTTCTCAAAAGAGGAGGAGGTAGTTAAATGAGATTTCTAAATACTGTACCTTTAAAATATATTAAGAAAATATTTATTTACATAAGATAAACATAAATTATTATAGTTTAATAAAATTTAACTTTAAAAGATAATACAAATTTTATTAGAGAAAACAATCAAATTAAATGAACATTTTCAAAGTAGTTAGTAGGAATTGGATTTTATAAAATTGGGTATATTTCTAAAACTATTAATATTTTATTGAATAAAATTCTCCATTTATTGAAAAAATATATATATTAACACTGCTTTAAAGCTTTAGGAATAGTAATAACAAAATGAATAAATAATTAATTAAAATTAACTCTAAGGGCAAAGTAACTAATATTTAAAGTATTGCTTTTTTAACAATTTTAGGAAATATTTATTAATAGATAGTATTTAATTATTTCAATTTGATTTATTACATGATCTAAATATACTAGCTACTAATAATAATAATAATAATATTATTTACATATATCTACATCAATCCAAATATAAATCGGCAAAGATGAATAAAGGATTGTAGTGCAGATGAGGTGCAATATTTATATTAAAATACTAGATCTTTGAAATAAGTTATATTTATTCTTTAGCCATTACATTAATAATATGTAATATAGGATCCTACATCGTATAGTTATGAGGATAGATATCTAAAATAACTCTAGAATTTATATTTTCTTCAAAAAATTAAATCAATTGATCTTATTTTGAACTAAATTTAAAGAGAGTTAATCTCATAAAAGTAAGCAAAGGTTTATCTTGAAGTTTTTATACTATCAAGGTATTTAGATGTTTTACATCAAAAGTGCAATCATTAAAAACCAAATTCAGGGTACTCAGCCTAGGTATTTATGATAGAATTTTGCCAATTATTCTCAATTTAGGGAAGTCAATTATATCATACTTTATTGCTAAAGAGAGATTAGATATCTAACTTTATTTCAACCCTTCCTCTAACATTACTAGGTCATTATAACTTCCTGAGAAATTTAATCTTTCAAGAGAGGGATCTACCATAATTTGTGAATTGAGAAGTTTTCCTGATCTCATATGAATATTTTTAATGCTCTTAAAATCTATTGACTTAAAATAATTAAGCCTAAAGATTTAAAGCAAGTAATCAAGGGCATAGTCGGTTGTTATTCTAAAATCTATTAAGAGATGAATTGGTGATTTTCTTTTACCGACATTTTAGAATGGTTAAAATTAATTAATATCGAAAGTAGTGAAAGGAAAAAAAAGATGGATTGTCTGAATAGATTAGCTTTAGTAAATACATTCTAGGAGCTAAGTAATTGATTCGTTTTCGATAATCCTATAGTGGTAAAAAGATATATAAATCTCCTTTAGATTGGTTAGCTTGTTTACAATTTATTAGCCAATTTGCACTAATACATCAGATACATAGTCAGTAGAATATGTTAGATCAAGTCTCACAACTTCAATTTATTCTGCTTTCCCTATTGATTCAACTATTTATTCATATCCATGGATGAGGAAAAAACTAACTATTTCTATCTCTCTAAGAGATTTGTTTTGCCTAATTCCTTCACTAAGCAGATATGAATCCTTTGATTTTACCGAATAATTCAATATTTCTAGAGAAAATGATTTCAATTCTATGCTATCTTTTAATTTTTGGGCTAATAATGTAAATATTTATGTAGTTATTTAGTTATTTTCTAAAGTCAGCTTAAATTCTGATAACTCTCGTTTACTCATTATTTAGTCTAATACTTTTATCTCCTCCTCTTCCATTTAGTAATGGAATTTTAAATGTACTTTAGAAATTGATTTTTTATTGAAAATGATTGATGATATTTTAGAAAACAACTAATAATCGTGTGGTTTGTCCTCAAATTAAATTCTAATACTATTAAACTCCATTTTATTTAAATCATCTATATAGAAATTCTGAATTTAAATTGATTCTTAACTAAATATTTCTAAATCTTGAATAGCATCGTATGGAATTTCATGGTCGTTCAATTCTTTTTAATTGGGAGCTTTTTAAGATGATTAATATGGAATCTTGATCTATCCCCTTAATGTTGTTAAAACTGCATTCTTTTGGAGATATTATCCTAATAAATTCTCGTTATCCTTATCAATCTTTGATAAATTTCTGCTCATTTCTACCTTTTAATTATAATAAATAAATAATAAGATCTTAGCCTCTAATACTTTTCCAAAAGAATCTTTTTACTTTTACATTAATAACACATAGAAGAAAGAAAAAGAAGAAATTTTACTCTGGTGTACAAAATAATTTATTTTAACACTTCAATTTTATAAAATATGGAATTAAATTATTTATTATTCTGTCATCTTTAAATTACTTAAAAAATCATTATTTTTTACTCTTTTTTCACATAAAATCAATTCAAATTAAGGTTAAGTAAGTCCAATTAAATTATCGTCAAAAATTAAGCTTAAAATTTACTTATCTTGTTTATTTGTGTAATCTAAAAATGTAAAACATAAAAAAATAAAAAAAAGCATTTAGAATTCATTAGAATAAAGAAGATAGCTTAATATATTTACTTGTTTACCTTTTAATTATGTAACAGTATTACCAATTCTGTTTATTATATCTTTAATGCTAACTAATTAATTTCACTTTAAAGAGAAAAATACATATTTTTATTATCATGCCAATTCGTTTTCTTTTATTAATGTCAAAAAATACTAATCAACAACTTCGTGGAATTGAACAGCCTTAATAGATTAATTTTATTTTCATTTATCAAAAATTTAATCTTATCGATTAATGAAGATAAAATTGCTATAAAACTCCTCTACAATTATGATATTCAATAAGTTAATTCACATTTTTTTGGAGAAACTAAAAAACAAAACAAGAAATCTGTTATAAATTAATTGAATTAGCTATAAAAGTATTTATGATTCTATAATTTTTTACTATCTTCCACCTAAGCTTCCTTCCTTTTTCTTTTATTTATGAATAGAAGATTAAAAATAAATGAAGACATAAAATTATAAGGACACACTTGAATGAACGAAAAAAGGAAATAGAAGAAAAATGATTAATTATATTTTCATTAAATACTTTCATTTATCAATTATTATAACTGAGAATTGAATAATTCTTAATTATTATAAAAATTAGTAGTACTTAAAATAATTTTTAATCTTTTCTCTTTGAATTTGAAGAAATGAATTTAAATCAAAATGCAACCATTATTTTTCAAGTAAATGAAGAGGAGCAAGCAGCCTATTAAGATCTGATTAATTATGAATTTTTTCAATTTAAATTATTTTGAATAGAGGCCAATTTATTAATTTTTAAAAGGAATTTGTTAACAGCGCAACAACTCTTGTTATTAAATATTAATTTTTTTTTTTTACTAGGAACCTAAAGTCCATATAAAAGGAGTTTAATAATTTTGAAATTAATTCAACTGGTATTTATCAAAATAAAACACTTAAGACTAAAGAGAAATTCTTTAGATTTTATTTCTTTTCTATTGACTTTATTTTTACTTGGAATTTTATTGTAGAAAGCGATTAAAAGAAAAAAAAATCAATAAAGTCAAGTAAAAGAAGTAAATAATATCCAAAGAATTATAACATGTAATTTCAATAATTGGCTACTATTTTAATACTCCTAGTAACCTTTGGGTTACAGGTTAAAGCTACTTCTATAGAAGTAGGGGATGAGAACTTTTATTCATTATCAGAAACATTGAACATTACTAATCCAGTCATGCGCTGCGATGAAAAATTGCACCTTTGTTTTATTTATTCACCTTAAAAATTATCTTTGAAAGTGTACGATCTTCTTAGATTAAAAATTATTTAAAATATACCTATACAAGAAGATTAAGTAAAAGAAATTCATCTTGTGAAGCAAGTGGATCATATTTTTATTATTTTGCAATGCTAAGATAATTAAATGCTCATTTATGTTTTGGATAATACGATGTAAGGCATGTTTCCATTTTAATCAGAAAAAAATAGAATTAATCCTCATTCCTCTCCTAACTACCCTCACACTTAGCCATTTTAATCAGGAAATAAAAATATTCCAGAAATGAATCATAGAAGCAACGTAATATTTATAAATTGTTAGCATTTTATATTGCTGCTACCTATATATTAATATATTTACTATCTTTATAATTAACTTTTTTGGAATATTTTAATTTACATTCCTTTCATAATATTTAAATTAATAGTTAAGAAGAGAAAATCGAAGCGGAAGACTACTCCAAGAATCACCAAATTAATTATTTACCCTTTTAATTTCGAGTGAAAGAAAAAAATGCAGCAAATAATTATAATTCTCCATCATTAGGTTGGACATTAACAAATTCTATTAATAGGGACAAGAATAAAACCCTAAAGCTACAAATATACATGAAATTGAGATTGATTAATTTCCCCTTTAACTAAAGGACAGTAATAGAAAGATTATTTAAGCTTCTTTGTCAGTAAACTAACACTTGCTTACTTGTGTTGACGATGATTAAGAGATTGGGTTTCTGGTATTAGATATTTTAGTAAATCCATACATTTAAAATGAAAATCCAGTTAATAAATTGCCAGAAATATAAACAATAAATTATAACACATAATTTCACGTGAAAAAATTAGATACTTCCTTTT
The DNA here is from genome assembly GCA_000260095.1 of Tetrahymena borealis. NCBI lineage: Eukaryota > Ciliophora > Oligohymenophorea > Hymenostomatida > Tetrahymenidae > Tetrahymena > Tetrahymena borealis. Next base: position 59,335 of record JH651308.1, read on the forward strand.
CATTATAAAGAATAATGCATATCCAAGAAGAATTTGAAAATGTGATTTTGGTTTACTAATCCTAAAAAAGAAATATCATAGTTTTAGATACATTACTTTACTCTTCAACTAAATAGATAATAATTAATGTAAGACGTTAAATAATTAACAACTTTCACTAAGAGTTGATTGTCTCTCATATATCTGCAAGTTTGATGCAACGCAAACACCATTCATAAGTTTAATAACTGAATGCAATTAAAGAAACGAATGAAATAGAGAATATTCATTAGAATTCAGATTTCGATGAGGATGGTCAAGACTTTGCTTTGAGTTAAATTCACCACATCCAACTTAGTAAAATGAATCCGAATTAAATAGGTGGATTTTTAATTGTAAATGAGACCGGGATTAAAATCTTCTATAAGAAATGTTCTAATAAAGATGAGATTTTCTTTTTTTCACACATGGATTGTAACAAAGATATTTATTGCGTGAAAAGCAGGGAGAAAAATTATCAATAGATTTGCTTTACAGAGAAAAATCATAATTCAGGCTATTTATAGCATGAAAGTATGAACTCAAATAAATCATTAAAATTCATAAAACGTATTACGATGCGGTATTAGACTTCATTAGACTTGGAGCAGTTCTTCGAATAAAACAAAGTAAAAATAGCTATCGCCTGCATTTTATTAGTGGGTTTAGGTTGCATCTTTTAGGAAAGAATTTAAAACTGTTTCCAAAGAAATAAGAAAAGCTAAAATAATGAAATTGAAGATGAAAAAGATAGCTAATTAATTAATAATAGAAAATAACATTATAGACCAAATGAAGAAGATCCATAAGCTAACCCAATAAAATTTAATAACTTAGAAATAGAAATGTCAAAAGTTTAAAATGATATCAAAGGAGTAGACAAATATTTTCTTAATTAAAATAATATTGAAAATAACAGTAATGATAAATATAATGGACTTGCTAATAATGTAGATTACGTTTTAGGGTTTGAAAATGAAAAACATTTGGAGGAAAATTATCTAAACTTAACATAATCAAGATCTTAAACTCATTATGGTTAAGGCAAGAATAGGTAAGAAGAAGATGAAGAATTAGAAGAAGAAAAATAAAATAACTAAGAGAATTCAAAGGATTAAATGACTTCTGAGTATTTGAGTGAGTACAATATTGATAAATTCTGCTATAGTTAAAAAAAGACTTAAATTTTAAACATTAATTAAAATTAAATATTTGGATTTGAAACGGACAACAGAGATAATCAGGTTTACCTGGATCATGGCATGTTTAAAAACTGTAATTAAAAATATTAATAGAGTAATTATGATTACTTAATCAATTAAGAATTGCTTCCTCCTAAGATAACTGATAGTAATGAAGGAAGAGTAAATTAAATGCTAAATAATACCTAGTAATTGCCTGAGTTAAATTTGGAGGAGAGGTAATAAGACGCTAAGAACCATTGCGCATTCTTAAATAATGTTGTACAGGGCAATTAATTTGTTAAAAATTAGCAATTCTAAGAAAATGAGTAATACTCTAGAAATTTTGGCTTAAGGAAATAAGTAATAAGTAATGATAAATTAATAAATTAGCAAAGAAAATAGTTGTAATATAAGGTTTACAAAAGTAATCAATTGAGTGCTACTGATCATTAGAGGAACCCCCTTAATTAATAATTAATTGAAATTAATAAAATTTAAAATTAAAAGGATCAGATTTTAGAAGGGGTTGATCAGAATAATTTAAAGCAAATTTATTTTCAATTTGATGAGAAGGAATTCATCATTCCTTAGAAGGATTTAAATGCAAATAATATCTAAATTTTAAAATAAATAGAAAAAATAGAAAACGAGGGTCATATTATTAACGCTTCTTAATAAAATAATTGTAACCTCAATTAAGAAATACTATCTTCTAGTTAGGATTTCATTAGATACCTTTAGTTAGAGTAAAACGCGTGCTAATTATAAGACAGGTCTTAATTTGAGTATTCTTAAATATTCCCAAGCCCAAAGAGAGATTAACTTTAATAATTTCTATACAAACTGGACGATTCAATTTATTTCTAAGAAAAAAAAGAAGAGCAGCCAATTCAATTAGAATAAATATATTCTGAAAAAGATTAATAAGCAAAGGAAATTGTAGAAGAAAACCAAGAACTGGATTTCAATCATAATAAGTCTACAATAAGCTCTCCCTACTATCTTGAATAAAGTGGGGTGTCTTGCAATAAAAAAAGAACTATAAAATAACTATTATCAAAAAGAACGATTAGATATTAGTAGATATTTAAATATCAAAGAGATTAGAATTCGATCAGAAAGGGTAAGAATAATTTTATAACTCAGTTATACTCTTCCCATCAGAAGAGCATTCAATTGAAGGAAGAAAAATAATCTTAATTCAGAAAAGTACTCAACTGCTTTACATAAATAAGCTGTTTTAATTATCCTTATAAAAGCTTGATGTAATAAAAAAAATTTAAAAGTTAAAATTATTAAATTCCATTCAGTGGCCCTAATTATCAAATTTAAAAAAGCAATTAATAATCAAAATGCACCCCTCATTTAAAGCCAGAAGCCATAGAAAGTTATAATTAATTAATTCTTCATAAAAAAAATAATTAATAATACAATCTTTAAAAAAGTGAATTTGTTTATAATTGCGAAAATCATTAAAATTCGCTCACCCTCTCAACTCTCTCAAATAAGCTCGAACCTTCAAACGCAAATTAATAATAATAATTCATTAATAACTAAGTTAAATCAACAATAAATAACTGTGAATTCTACAACCAAAAGAATAAAATATCTAATTTTCCTTCAACAACTCACAATAATTACACCAACAATTCAATGTGGCCATTAACTTTCCAAGAATAATCTACCAACTTTGAAGAAGAGATTTTAAATCAAATGGACTTAAGTGGGTCCACAAATAGCCAATCAAACTCTTCCCTTCTAAACTCCGATTTTTAATGTTAGAGATTTATGGATAATTTCTAAGAATAAATGGGTCCTAATAGTAACCCAGAAAATATAAATAAATATGATAATTTCTTCTGTGTTTCCGATCCTAATGAAAAATCTTTCCTTTCTACTTCTTCCAATGAACTTGGCGACACTGTAAAGAAAATCCGCCATATTAATAATGATTTCCAATAATAGGAAATCTTCGACATAAAAGATTTCTAATTCATCAGTGAAAACTTGTTTGAAGAATCATTAGAGCTTAAGAAATAAAAAGATATCAATAATATCCTTATGAGCAGCTCATTATCTTCTTCCAATATTTTTGATGGAAAGAACCAAATGGAAAAACTCTAAAAAATGACTGAATAAATTAACAATGATTTCCTCCTTAGTTGCGCTAATTTATTAAACATAACAAAAAATATTTGAATTAATAAATAAATCTCCTTTCTCATAAAATGTCTATAACCCTCTTAATAAATCTATCCTATGTATAAAAAAGCAATAAATCAATCAATCAATGAACCTCCCATAATTAATAATAACATAATTTATTTATCTCTAGTTAACTCTCAATTACTCGCCACAAACTCCATTAACAAAATAATTTTAATTAACCAATTCTATTTAAAAAAAATAATATTTAACAAACAATTCTGATCATCTTTTACACTACTATAGTAAGATTAATAATATTAAAATTTCTATTTTATTTGTACATATTTTTACTCAATTTTCTTATTTGCAATATCTATCACTAAATTAATTCAACTTTTAATACAGATTTTATCAAAATTGATCTTCTTTGTCTATCAAAACTATCTATTTCTTACAGACAGTTTGAAAATCAAATAATTTCAAATTTACTCAATCAAATGCGTTTCTCAATTAACTTACACTCTTTATCAAATTTTTTTAAAATTTAAATTACTTATGAAATTTCTAATGACTGACAGATGGATGGATTAATTATTTGGAAGAGATTTATTTATTTACACATTTTTAATATTTGTAAAATTTCTTTTTAACTTAATAAAATTATCTTTAACAAAATTGTACTATCTAAAAAAAGTATTAGATTTTTAAATCTCTCACTTTTCTCCTCTATATTAGATTATATTTAATTCAGCAATTAATTATTCTTATTTTTAGTAAACTAAATATATTGGTAATAGAACTCGCCATCACTCAAAAAAATTCAGGTAAATTTTAATTCCCTCAAAATCAAGTCACATATTAATTGATTTTAAAACTTTTTCTCATAATCTATGTGCTCGCTCATTAGTTTTTAATTCAAATATTTTAGTTATACAAACAAATTCTTCGACATTTATATTCCACAAAAATATAAAATATTCCTTAAAATAAATAAATACTTGCAAACACAATCTTGGATGCGTAAGGAGTGGAATGAGAGTATTAAATTTAAAAAAAAAGAGGGAGTTTATGGATGAGATTATAATTAGAAAGGAAATTTTTCAAAATTGTAATAATAATTATTAGTATCTCCATTTTGGTAATAATTAGATTGAATAAAGAAAGAAAAAATTAAATCACTTTTTATTAAGAATTTGTAAAATATACTTAGTTAGTTAGCTAGTGGAAAGTATCATCAGATGACAAATAAATGGATTATTCTAATTTTAGTTTTAATGCAAAGTCTTTATGGATAATTTTATAATCAGGGTAAAGACAGTCACCTGTCTACAACCTTACATGATCATTAACGATCTTCCACTATGCAGAAGTTCTAAACTCTTAAAGAATTAGTATTACCCAATGATAAAATTAAGTCCTTTTAGTTTATAGAACCCATTAACATGTGCATTATTCTAACAAATCGCTAATTATTAGTGTGGGATATGATTCAAAATGAAGTCATTATTGAACATAATTATTTATCTACTTAACTAGAATAAAATAGTACAATAAGTTATAATTTATTAGTGGAGAATAGTGACCTAAGTTAAGGGAGTAGAATTTACTTAGTTTTGCATGAAAGCTCAAATAAGTAGTTGAGTATTATAAAATTTAAAGTTTAAATATATAAAAACAAATCAAATTTCATTCCACATATTGTACCTGATGGAGATGTAGAATATTTTGAAGCAATGGCGGATAATAGAGTAATTATTTTGTAGACTTATTAATTTTTATTGAAAATTGATGGTGAATGGCAGCGCATTGATTCCTTGCAAAAGCAAAGAAAGAAAATTATGCTTTATTTTATATTTTCATTATTTGTTTTCCTTATTTTTTGTATCCTAAATAATATAGATTGAAGTAATAGAAGAATTAAGTACTAATACGATTACATCAATAAATCAATTGAAATCGCAAATATTGGTTTAACTATCAGATCAATCTTTACGTTTTTTGAAATGTCACTCTCAAATAACTTTAAGTTACTCCTTTAATTTCAATCAGTCCAGTGAATAAGATAAATCAACCTATTAATAACTCAAGTCAATTTTTGCATTTTCAGATAATACTTATATCCTTTTGTTAGCTGCTAATCAACAAATCTAACTATTTGATGCAAATAAATAGCTCTTCAATTAAAATATCATACTTATAGATGTTTCAATCGATCAACTAGGTAGTTTTGATGAAGGAAACTATAAATTTTTAGTTTATAGATAGGGTAACGAAGATAAATTATATGTAGCATTTGTTAGCAAATATGACAACAAAATCTTTCAGAAACTTGAATTCACAGGAATCTCCTTATTTAAAACCTTATCTAATCACTCAGATGCTCTCTATTTCTAAAATAATGATACAAAATAAGTATTTTCTATAAAATTCAAGTGTATTAAATATAATTGCACTGAATTAAGGAGATAGTCAGTTAATTTACCCCAGAATAGCATTTATTTAATAAATAAAAAATCTTCTCAAAATTCAATATTTATCTCCTTCGAGTAAAGTTAATTGAGAGTATCATACATTCAATGTGTAAATTAAAATGAGAAATTGAATTTATTGGATTTCACCTGCTATCACAAAGATCTTTGCAGTAATCATGTCTGCTTTTTTAGAACTGCAAAAAGAAATTTAGACTCTTATGAATAAAGTAGCGATAGCTCTATAAATTCTAATAATACCTCTACAAGTAATCTAACAGAAGACTCTTCTCAAAGTGATGCAGTTAAAATTGTCTAAATAGTTTTGAGCATTGTAGGTGCGATAGTTCTTCTCACTATTGCTGTTCTCTGCATTAGAAAGCACAGATAAAGATAGTTTAAGAAACAGAAACAAAAAGATGAAGAAGAAGAAGCAAAAAAAGCAGCTGCGAATAATAATTAAAGCAATTTCCAACTTAATAGTTAATAATATATTTAATTACCCGTGGCACCTTATAATGGAGAAAAGTAAATTTAATTAATTTTTATAATAACCAATTATTAATTTTTAAATTTTACAAATAAAATAGAAATTTATTACCACCCTCCAATTTTGGAATATAGCAGAGAAATGAGTCAAGATAGCTGCAACCTGTCGGAGCAAGCAATATCCCTTCAAACATAAATAATCAATTTTCTTAAAATATGCAATAAGTGATTAATCCATAATTTGTGAACCATCCTGCAAATTTCTAAAATTTAGCACTACAATAGTAAATGTCTGGACAACCAGGTATAAATGGTATGATCAATCCAGTACTACAAGGACCTGTAATGATGTAGAATGACATAGGATTATAAGGAAATTTGTAATTATTAGATCCCGCATTAGCCGAGGAATAAAAGCAGCTAATGATGTAAGAAATAAAATTAAAAAAAATTGAACTGATGATAAGAGAGAATTAATTATAATAGTAACTACCTCAATTACCCCCTTAACCATTCTATTAAATGAATGATATACCTTAATAAGATTACAATTAAAATAATATGATTAATAATAATTTCAATAATAATGATAATAACAATAGACCTCAAAGCGATTATTAAAGATTAGCAGCTTAAATAGCAGATAATTAATATGTTAAATAGCATAATGATAATAGAGGTATTAAATAAAATGGAGTTGATTTATCTACTCCAACACCTGATCAATTCTAATATAAAGAAATGAACTATAACCCTATACCTCCTGCACCTGCTCCTCCTGTTTAAGATCAGTAAAATATTTATAATTAAAAGGCTCCTTTAAATTACTCAGTCCCAAAAAATGGGTATTTCTTTGGAAAGAAAGAATAACAAATATACCAATAATCTCAAAAGAATTAATTCAATTAATCTATTAACAATAATAACAATCTCAATAACACAGAAGTGTAAAAGAATAATTTCGAACAGTAAATGATGGCTTTGATGGCAAGCGGAGCATTACCTGCATAGGCTGAAAAAAATGAGCCATTTATTTAGCCTCCAATCATGGAAGAAGGGGAGCATGAAGGTGGGGAATAAATTCAATAATAATAAATATAAAAAGAATAATTGAACTTCAATCAAAGCTAAAGTATTAAATTGAATCATGATATTGCAAGTACTTAAGTATAGAGATAGAATTTTGAAGATGAAATTCTAAGATAACTTTAAGGCACAGAAGTGTTCCAGAAATATAAATAAATGTAAAATCAGGAAGGTCTATAGCCAATCGCTGAAAAGGAATTTCCTAAATTCATTCATGATTAAGAAGAATAGCCAGACAGTCTTCATAAATTTGACGAAGAAGAAGAAGATGACGATTAATTTGATGTAAATAATAATGAAAATAATATTGATGAGAATATCTAAAAAAATAAAATCCTACATAGATCATGCAATCCCCAAATTCCTCACCCATCTTAAATTAAGAAACCAGTGAATGGAGAGGCTCATAAAATTTAAATGAATAATATTCCAAATCATCATTTGAATGGTTAATCATAGGATTTAGGACAAAGCAATCCTAATAATTTTTTAGATTTTATGAAAGATTAACTAGGTGAATCTCTAGGATAAAATAAACCTGAAAAAAGATTCATTATTGAATCTTAAATTGAACAACATCCAATTTATGTTGGTTACAATAATCAGCAAAAGAATGATGTTATTGATATAAATTAAATCAATTTAGTTTAAAATGAAAACTAAGAGATTTAAAATGTAAATGAGAAAATTTAAATCAAGGGAAATTATTAAAATATCCTATAAGTAACTGATCCTGGGGCAGCAATTCCTATTAACTAACCTAACTTAAATCTTAATGGGGATGATGATAAAAAAGCTACCTGTAAAATCTGCCTAGACAATCCTCCATAAGTAGCCTTCCAATGTGGTCACATTTTATGTGAACCTTGCACCATTTCTATCCAAAAATAGAATAATATATGTCCTCTTTGCTACATTCCAATTCAACAAACTTTAAAAATATTCTTTTGAAATAATTTTTAATAAAGAATCGTTTTAATAATTTTAATCAAATCAAATAAAAATAGAATATCTTACTATTAAAGGAATTTTTAGATTCTATGTAAAATATTTAAAAGTAGAATTTGAATTAATCCTTGAATCAAAGAACCTATTTATCTATAAACAGTATTAAAAATATTCCTTAATTATCTATTCACTCACTAACTCGCTTAATCATTCATTATTTATTTTAAAAATCTAAATTTCTTTTCATTTATCTTTATTGTTATTAACATTTTTAACCTTCATCTCTTTATTCTTTCCAATCATATTTTTAATTTCATTAATTTTTGGGCTGAGCAAAGATTAAATGCAATGCTAATTATTTACTTAATTAACCTACCTCATTATTTGAAGGATTTATCGAAAAATATAAGTTAATTAATTCATAAAATAATCATTAGAACTTTTTAAGAGATTGGCTGGTATAAAAATAAATATCTTGGGTATCTGTATTAGAATTATAAATTGAATTATTTTTACATTTCTTATTAAAAAGATAAAATTATTTAAAAACATTTATGATAAACAATATTTATAATCAAAAATAGTGATTGAGAGAGACAATAATTGTTATTTATATTTGTTTTAATTTATTTATATAAAATCTTTCAATTTCATTTCCATATTTTAATTGTTTTATCACGACTACCTGAAATAAGGAGAGCACCTTACTCTCTTTCTAGGTAGATCATATCTGTAATGGTGTCATAGTGGCAGGATCTTTTATCATTTGGGTTGAATGTATGATAGTTAAATTCATCAATCTAGCTTTTCTTTTTTATAGATTACTGGTAGATAGGAGATTACTAGAAAGATGTTCTTGAATATTCGTGCATTACCAAAACATCAGCTATTTTCTTTTATGAGAAATTACGTTACTAATCATCTACATTAGATATATGGAATCCCTTAATTTAAGTATCAACCTATGTATTTGATTTAGAAGGAGGATCACTGATCAAAGGCCATAATCTAATATTTCTGTCATTACCACAAGTAATAATTTGATTTTATACTGATTTGGGTATAGACTGGTAAGATTAAGATGAATAATTAGGCAAGCAAATAATTTTTGAAACATAATTCTTGCAATCTTAAATTCTCTTAATGTTTTAGAAGCAATTATTGCTCTATTCTAGCCATTTCATTTTAATATTATTTTGGTTAGTCATGAGTGGATCTTTAAGATAGCTTAATACGTCTACTTATTCTGAGAAATTAGGAATGAAATCGTAATCCATCATATCCTTTAAAGTATTTTTATTACAATTTTTAAAGTTTTCTTATTTATTGATTGATTTAAGCATAGGGTGTTATATGGTAGGGTTATAGTTATCAGTGCTCAGCATGTACATAGATGGTATCATATTATCAACCATTTATTAATTCAAATTGAACATAGCTACTTCGTGATTGTCAGATACATAACTCATTGCTAATAAATCCTTCTAATCACCCAAAATATCAATATTTGCATAACGTTAGAATTTAGATAAACTCATAATTGGTAAAGGTTCTTCATTTGTATTTAATAATTAGTAATTGTGGGAGAGTAAATTGCATCTAATATCATAAAGTAAGCAATAACCATTCAAAGTACCTATGGCAACAGTTCTATATTCATAAAAAAATAAAAATCAATTATTCCTAAATCCTTTTTCTAATATTAGATTTGTATAATAAAAAATTTAAAAATAATTAAAGCTGCTTACTCTGATGAAAATCCAGGAGCTAATACCATAGATGAAATGAGACCTCTTTCTTTACCGATATTGTTTGAAAGTGCTACAGATTTTGAACGAATATCTCTTACACCTATTTCACCTTTACTAGTGGCAAATAAGAAGCACTTTTCAAAGCTTTCCAAGCATCTGATTTCACCCTGACAGTAGATAGTTTGAAGATTTCTTCTTTTTTAATCAGGTGTCTTCATTGTACTAGTACAATGTTCAATCTTATTTTTTATTAAATTAAAATTAAAGAAATATTCATTATGAAAATGGTTTTGTTACATTGTACAAATAAATAGTTCCTTTTTCTGTACCTACCAATACACTGCTTGATTCTGGAATCATTTTTATAACCTTTATTTTATGAGTTCTATTATTTATAGAATCTTTTTCATCTCTACAAACAATTTAAGCTTTAGAGTCAGAAGTAAAATCCCTATAATTTTAAGTTTGGTGTTACCAATATAAGTATTATTTGTAAAAAAAAATAATAAAAGTTACTATTCAAGATCAGATGCATCAAAAATTCTAACAGTTCCATCATATGAAGAAGATAAGAAATAACGATTATTAATTGATTCTAGGTTACTGATTACATCACTATGTTCATAAATAGTGGTAACTAACTATCCTTGAGGGTGCCAAATTTTAAGAGAGTTTGTATTTGTATTAGCTGCTGGATCGTAGAAGAAAGGTTTTCCTACGTCAATCTCTTCTTAAACTTCAAATTACTAAAGTTTCTAAATAAAATCACTTAAGTTAACCAATGTGTTTGCAAAGTTTTTATGGTTGTGGTTGCCAAATAGAGAGAATTAGATCATTAGTTAATCATATTTATAAGTTAATTCCATTTAAATTTAATTCAAAAATTTTTATAAATCATTATTTATTTCAAAACAGTTTGTGGAAGGGTCAAAAATAATTTTCTAATTCATAAAGTAATCAAGCATGAGCTTTTCAATATATTTTTCATCTTATCCAGGGGAGAATCTATATTTTGAATCAATGTCGTCCAAGTAGAAAAGGAAGTTTTATTTAAATCTAATAATTAAACAATTTTAATTCATCGAATTTCATTGAAAAAATAACTACTTACGCTGAAATTAAGAAATCTGCTAACTTTTTACTGAAGTTTTATTTGTACAGCTGTCTAGATTTAGTATTTTCAAATTAAATAGTAAATTTCTTTAATTCATCATCCTTGATAACCTTAATTTAATCTTTGGAAGATTTCTGTCTCATTAAATAGTTTTACTAGAAAAGATCTAAGTACTTCTTGATATCTGATTCTCCTAATTTATCTGTGTAGGTACACTTTTTATTTTTGTAGTCAATATATTTCCTATCAATCTTCTTAGGAAGTATCAACTTCAAGATATCTTTATTTAAGATTGCTACATCTTCAGTCATGTACTTAATAATCTTAGGTTGAATTTCCAAAAATACCTAGATAGGATCCATTTTAGTCAGAAGAACTTCTATGTACTTTACTGCTTCTCTTCTGATCCAATTGTGAGGATGGAGAATTTAAGGAGTAATACAATCCAATAACTCAAAAATCTATTACTTTTCAAGTAAACCTTTTTCTATTAATCTCCTGTTATCAATTTATAAATATTAGCCTTTTAATAAAATTTATATTTTATTTACCAACAACAATTAAGAGCAGCTGATGCAACTAGCTCATTTTAATCACAAATACAGTCTTTTAAGCAAATTGAAGCAAAAATTTTTTGAGAGGGATCTTAGATCTTAGTAATAATCTCATACATATTCTCAAGACAATTTACCTTGACCCAAGGTTTGTTCAAACAGGAAATATACTAATGATTGATTTAAGTAGATTTATAAATAAGATATCTAATGTTAAATGATATTTACGTAGCTTATATAGTGCATTTTTTCTGAATCGTCTTTCAACAAATCTAAGAACCTTGGCATCTATGGAATGACTAAATTATATATGTCATAATTACTATCAGAAATTAAACTTTTTTTGAAGATTTCTTTAATAAGCTCAATAATTTCTTTTTCTTGTTTCTCAGGTAGCAAAATTTCTTCTTTTTTATTTAAAATAATATTGAAGATACATTTGAAAAAGAATCATTTTTTACCTTAAACATTTCTTATTACAGATTGAGTCCTTGAGTATATATCAACAAAAGATTAATTCATCTACTCCTCTAAAAACTTCTACTTCTTTTTAATCGAAATATTACAGAGCCTAATACAAGAAGTAGCTAAGTCAATACTATTAATAATGAAAGCTCTGTGAATATCCATATTCTTAGCACACTTTTAGAAGTTAGTCCAGATGAATACCTTATAGAGAGTAGTATCATTAATATTATCAAAAGGATCATTTAATCTAGAAAGAAGCTTAGAAAAAGCTTAAAGGGCATATTCTGCGACTTGCAATTCAAAATCCTCTAATTGATCACAAACAAAAGGTAAAACAACATGCAAGACATCATAGTCTGACATATACTCTGATAAATGAACTAATAACTCTAATCCAACTAATTTACTATTAGCGTACTATGTAGTTCTTAAATTAGTACATAACAGCATAACAATCTATTTTAATTCTGCTGCATATTTTATTTATTGTTTTTTTTATTATTACTATTGTTGTTAATTATTTAATTCATTTTTCATTTCATCACTTTATTAGCTGTTTTGAATCTATTCCTTTTTCTTTGAATTATTTTAAAAGTTCTCCCAACAAGCCCTAAATTGCTTTTCACTTAAGTTCCCTGTGTTTTCAACAACATAGGATTTCTAAATCATACTTTAAGATTTTAAATAGAATGGCATTTCTAATCCCAATATTTCCCATATTTTAAATTTCAAATTTAAGACAGCATCTTAAATTTTTTTCCTAAAATCTATCTTTTAAAGGCTGATAGGGAGAGAATATTTAAATGTTCCAAGTAAACTATTAATAAACTCATCACTCTCCTATTAAATTATCACTTTATGAATAACTGGAAGCATCTCCTTTAAGAATCCAATTCTAAAATCTGGTTTTGCTAAAAGATTAGATTAAATAGTGATATCTAAGCAATAAAGGAATAAGAATTTCTCTTTATCAGGAATGATTTCGTTTATGAATTATGATAATACCTATTTTATATAGTTAATTCTCATTATATTGCATTAAATATATTTTTAGACATAAAATTCTACAAATTTATTCAGATTAAATCATTCATTATTGTCCTTTACAATAGTTTTTTCCAAATAATCAACTTAAGTTTTATAATTTATTCTAAGGAAATTAAAATAATAATTTCAATTTTAAGAATGTTTAAATCTAGATTAAATATTCTAAGATCTTTCTTTTATCAAAAATCATTGCAAATTAATTACCTCTTCTATTCCAATGCGATTTTCTTCATTTTCTTCCATTATAATTTTATGAACTAATTTTTAAATTTTATCAACTTGAATCTTTCTGATGATTGGTTCTGGTGTGTACTATTTAGCTTTAAATTTCTAAACCTGCTCATATGTAAATAAGGGTTGATCTCCTTCAAAATACAAATCACTTATAAAACATCCTAATTTTAAAATTTGTTTTTAACTTAATTTAAAATTATTTCATTTTATTAAGGTGTAAAAATTGCTAAAATTACTATATTTTAGAGTTTATTGATGAGTTGATAATGAATAAATAAGTGATATTACCTAAACTAAAAATATCCATAGATTGGAGTTCTTTAAGTAGTTTGGGTTATATTTGATCTAATTATAAAAGCTACTATTCTACATTATTCTTGAATTTTTCAGGTGCTAATGTTGAGTTATTTTCATGTGTTTTGTAAAAGAATCTCAAATCTCTTATCTAATTGGTTTCATCTATATACAAAGGCTTATAATTTGCAAAATCAGTGAGGAATACATGATTAGATGTAGTAAGAAGAATATTAGATGACCTGATAGCTCCATGAAATAGATTTTCTTATTTATGAACACAATAAATTGCTATGAGAGTTTAGAATAAAATCCAATTTTTATCAAATAATGTTAATGATGGCTTATAGAGATATCTTTCAGATAAAGTGAGGTACATCATCTATCTTGCAACTACAACAAAATTATATGATGAAGATGATTGCTATTGAGAAGCTTGAAATTGATCAAAATGAAGCAGAGTCATGAATGGGAGCACATTTGGATAAATAATAGGATTAAACCTCTTTTTAATGTATTCAAATTACTCTCTATAAATCTAGCCTATCCGCGAATCAAAGTCATTTTCTTTTAAATACACCTTCATTATTATACTTGAATTCTAATTCTTCAAATTGAAGCTCATGGTGTGGAAAATTTTGCTCTCAAACAGGTATTTTGATCCTGATAGTTCAGGTTTTTGCTCAACCCATGAATCGAACTGCTTTAAAGGATATTTATCCGCTGTTTCTAATAGAGTATTGCCCATTTAAATATCTTGCTTCCTTTTTTATTTTGTTGGATTTCAGCTATATTTCTTTTTCCTATTTATACTGATGAAAATCTTGAAAAATAAATAAAAGAAAAATAATAATTTCTTTTCTCTTAAACACTAATTTTATTGTATTTTATATATCATTATTGTCAGAAGAATTACTCTCAGAAAATTGAAGTACCACACTAAAATAACTATATAGTATTTCTAATATTAAATGTGACAAAACACTGACATTATAAATAATCTAAAATGTGAAATTATATTAAAAGATATTTGATTCAGAATTGTTTAGCAATTATCAGATTTGGAATACTTACAAAAGTTAGTGAGATTTATAGAGAAATTTCAAAAAAGATAAAACAAAATATATTCTTTAATACTTACTATCATTAAAACAATATTTTATAAAAGTTATTTTCATAATATTTAGATAATTAACACTAAAATGACTAGCTACTTTTAAATTTTAAATTCAGTAACAATTTCAAACATAGTAACGATTGGTGATTTTAAGAATGAATAAATGAAAAATTTCATTGATGCTTTTACAATCTTAATTATAGATATTTTTCTTAATTACTAATTATGTTTTATTTATTTTGAAATCTTAAACTAATCTCAAAAAGAAAAAAATTATTTCACTTTTATTTAAGTAAGTATTTTAAGTTTATTCATTCATTCACTTTAATTCTGATTATCATATTGAATTGAATTTTCTCTTGAATTAACTTCATTTAATCCAACCATACATTCAAGAATTCGCTTATCTAAATCTGATTGTGGTAATTTATTTGTAAGAAATCTATCTACAGAGTTTTAGAAATACTCCTCATTTTTTTCTATCATATCTATCTTCTCTAAGTGGCTCATATATTTATCTATGCACCTCTACTTATTTTAAATTTTTGCTAATTATTTCTCAATTTGGAGTGGATAGACTGTTGCTGATCCTTATTTTGACGATTCAGGTTTTGCTTCTTACTAAAATGATAATAAATTACTGCTTTTAATTTAAGATTTTTCTTAATTTATATCCTTCTCTAGTTCTTATTACTAACTATCGAGGTCATCCTAACAAATGGGAAGTTTACTTCCACAAAGCTACATTGCAGCATATTACTCTACAGATAAAATAAGACTCATCATTATTTTAAGCTAAAGTATTTCTTTTTATATCTCAAATATATTTAAAGCTTTATTAGATTAACTAACTAGTTATTTAAATATCCTTAGCTGAATTGTCTCTTTCTTCTCCTTCTTAAGATCTCCTAAGAAAATTAGCTAAATCCTAATATTAAATATAATTGACTGGTTAAAAAATGATAAAAATAAAGTAATTTTACTTTTTAAGAAGACTGATATTCATTTTATTTCCTATCTACTTGAAATCTGCACTTTTAATATAATTCCATAAACTTAATATTCCTCCTTTCTTAGCTTGTTTGACTTCACTTTCAAATCCTGTTTATCTAAGTAAAAATAAAGCCGATTATTTAAAGTATACTTTTAGTTACATTTCAGCAAACTATTTCATGATTTCGGATTATGCAAAGAATTTACTTATGATCCCAATAAAAAGTAGAGAATTAAAAACACTAGTAAACTAAGCTAATAGAGTTGTGAACTAAGGATATTAAATTTCCAAAGAAACACTTTCTTGTCCAATGAAAAATACTAAACCACCTAATATTTTCATTCCCATTTCACTTTAAATAAATTCTTAAGATGCACTTATATCTTTACGTTTAAAATCAGAGAAGAACCTTGTCTCTTTAGAAGTTTGTATTATTAAACCTTCTTAGATAATTACATCAGTTTTTTAGAAGTTGAATTTGGTATAAAACCCTATCTTAGTATCAAAATAAAAGGGTTCTTCTTTTATTCTCTTCTCATACAATTTTGTTTTTGTGTTAAATTGTGTAAGTGTTATTCTAACAGTAATTTAAGTAGAATAAGATATCAGTGTATCTCTAATAACTTATTCATTCTCGCATATAACACCGTTTGGAGCAATTGCCTAATCACAAACCGAGAAGAAGATAGTAAATTATTCTTTCTCAACATCGTCTGGATTATAATTTAAAATTACGCTCTCTTATCCATTATTCATTGTTTTCATATCGAAGCAAAGAAAACCTTATAACTCTTAACTTTCACAAGGAATTAAAGGTTATAATGAAAACTAACCTCTACTTCCATTTTGATTGTAAGATGAGAGCATGTTTAAGTAAACTTTTCCTTTTTCTTTCTAGAAATCATATAGAGTTTTACCAGTAGGTGTTATTATTTTTACTGCTATTAAATCCTCTGTGAATTCCATTGGGAAGGGCTCTTTAGAGAATATGTTTGTTGTAGCGATTTATGGCTGAATCCTATTGTCAAAATACAAAAAGCATAGGTAAGCTAGGTAAGAAACAGAAAGTAGTAAAATAAATATTGATATTATTCCTCCAACTAAAGTTTTTTTCTCCTTCTCATTATTTCCAAATGTAAATTAGAATGGAAGAGAAAATATGTCAATTTTTTTAACTGTAGATTTCATTTAATTTTTATAGTTAGTTTAATAAGTATCTGCCTTTTACAGTTTTTTCTTAATTAATTTTTTGATATTTATTTAATTACTTTTTGATGGATTTGTTATGCATGATTTGAAGAAGGATTAATCAATTTCACTCATTCATTTTAATAAAAAAATAATAATGTAACATTAATATAAAGAAAGATTGAGAAATGTGTTTATTGGCTAATTGTATTAATAGAATCATAATATAATTAACCATAAATCCTCGAAAATCATAATTAACCTCTATCTAGCATGTGAATAAATTAGATAGATATAAGATTACAAAGTAAGGTTTTCTTTTAAATAATTTAATAAAATTATATCACTCATTTAATTTAGGAGGTGAAAAATCTTTCGTTTACTATCTATTCTACTGTAGTTAGTACTTTTTCAAGGCTCATTTCTTTTAGAAAAAACCCTGATATTTAACTCCATTAATTAAAACTGAAAATATCTTTTTTTTAAATTCATTAAAAGTACTTTTAAGATAAGAAAAGATAATAGTGATTGATTGTAGTAAATTCCATTTTTTAAAAAGTAATCATCTTCGCTGGTATATTATACTTATTAAATTTAACTAGTCTTTTATAAATATATATACAATTTTAAGTAAACTTATCACTCTATTATTTTATTATTTTTGATGCATTTGTTAGAAAATTAAATTTACTTAAAAAGATAATAATAATAAATATTATGAAAATTTTCATTATTTAGCTTTTAGAGAAATTGTATTCTTAAATTTATTTGAAATTATAGGTAATAGATATTTTTAATTATAATAATAATATTATTTCTCAATTCTATTAAAGTTACCTTTATTATTCTTCTACCAAAATTAAAATATTTTCTAAAATCTTTGATTGATATAAAGCATATACTTTGATGTAAAAAATTTGATTAATTTAAACTAAAATAAATTCTTTAAAAATATTAACTTAAAAATTTCCTTATCAACTCCCAACAGAAAGAAAAATAATATATTTAATGATGATTTCCTTTTTATGAAAATGAGAATAAGCAATCATTTATTGATTTATAACTCAGATTAATCAATTAGTTATTTAGTTAGCTAGTTAGCTTTGAATTTAATTTTTAATGTATAACTTATATAAGTTTAAAAATTTGTTGAAGAAATGATTTATTAAAAACATAAAAATTAAAGATTAAGATATAAAATAAATATTTCACAGTCGTTATATATTAACATTATCTGTATCATCATTTAAAGAAACCATACATTCCTTAATCCTTTTATCTATTTCTGAAGTTTGAGGACTGTGCTAAAGGAATTTTTCTAAATAGTTTTAAAATAACTAGTCATCCTTTTCAATCAAATCCATCTTTTCTAAATGACTTAATTATTATTCAATCGTTGTCTCATCTTCTTTAATCGAAATTTATTTTTCACCCTATTATTCTTATCCCTCTAATTAATCCTATTCTATTCCCTCTAATTAATCCTATTCTTATTATTATTATTGTTATTATTAAATCATTTAAAGAGGATAAATTGATGATGATCTCGAGTTTTTTTGTCTAACTTAAGAAAAGGATAAAAAATCTTTGCTTTTAATTTTGCTGCTTTCCTCCAGATTAACTCCATTCTATTCTTTAACTTAATTAGTAGGTGGTTTTTCTAATACTTCAATTAATCTGCTACCACATAACTGCATAGCTGCAAACTATTCAACAGAGAGGAGAAGTCTTATCATTATTTTAAGTTAAAGAATTTCTCTCTAAATTTCAAATATGTTAAAGGCCTTGTTTGATTAAGCAATTAGTTATTTATATACTTTAAGTTATGCTGAATCCTCTTTTTCTTTTTACACATCATCTGAGTTTATCATCAAGTGCAATCTAATCAATTTAATCAATAGTGAATATTATTATATTTTTCAAATTATGAAAATTAATTTAATAATGATTTTACTTTTTAAATAGACCTAGTTTAATATGAGATCCTACATTTTTAATGTCCATCTTTTTTACATAGTTCCACAGATTTAAAATTCCTCCTTTATTTGCCTCTTTTAAACTATTTTTAAATCCAATTTCTTCTAAAATTAGTAAGGCACTTTTTTTAAAGTACACTTTGAGCTATAATTCTGCAAATTATTAAAGGATTTCTGACTAAGCAAAGAATTTGCTAATGACTCCAATAAATAAGAGAGAATTAAAAACACTAGAGAATTAGGCTAAAAGCGTAGTGAATTATGCATACTAAATTTCTAAAGAAATACTCTCTTATCCAATAAACAAGAGAGCACCTCCAAGAATGTTGAATCCTAATTAAGATTTTATATAACTTTGAGTAACACTCATATCCTTTCTGAAAAAATCTGAGAAATACCTATAATCATCAATTTATTATATAAGAAAGCCTTCACTTATCCCTAAATCTGTTTTTTGGAAATTAAATTTTGAGTAAAAAGCCATATTACTATCAAAATAATATGATTCTTCTTTGACTCTATCTTAGAACACCTTTGTTTTAGTGTTAAATTATTTTAAAGAAACCCTTATATTAATATTAGTGCCCAAATTGATTAATGTTTATCTAATAACTGCTTCGCTTTCACAAATAATACTAGGAGGAACAATTGTCTAATCACAAATCGAAAATAGAATTGAAAGGGATTCTTTTTCTATATTATTAGGAGTAAAATTAAGGGTTATCGAATCTTATCCTTTGTTCAATGATTTCATATCAAGACAATAATATCCTTATAAATCTTCATCTTAACAATCAATCATCATATTTGGTTTCAACTAAGCTGATCTTCCATTTGTATCGTATACAGATATCATGTTTAAATAAGTTTTTCCCTTGCTTTTTTCGAATTCTTAGAGGGTTTAACCATTGAACAATGTTATTTTTACTGCTACAAAGTTCTGTGTGAATTCCATGGGAAAAGTTTCTAAAGAATACTCATTAGTTGTAGCTATTGATGGTTGAATTAAATTTCCAAAATATAAATAACATAAATAAACCAAATAGGCTCCAGACAGAATTAATATCAGCATTGATAATAGACCACCAACAAATGTTCTTTTTTCTTTTTCATTGTTTCCTAAACTAAACTAAAATGGAAGTGAAAAAATATCAAATTTTTTCACAGCTTGTTTTGCAGATGAATCAGGCATTTATTTTATAATAAGTATAATATTATGAGTTAGATTGTTTTTATTATTTTCCACAAATTTATTACTATTAAAATGCGTTAGAATCTTTAATTAAATTATTCTGTTTATAAATAGATAGATTATTTATTTAACTAAACATTACTTTTTAACTTTTAATGGTTAATGAGTTGAGATTACATGTAATATGAATGATTAGAGTGAATATAAAAATAAAATAACTATAGTAAATCTTTTGAAAAGAAGAATCACATCTTAATTACGAGTTAGATTGGGATTATAATTTGCAAATCGAATCCTTACCTTACATTAATTCGAAATTAAGTTAATAACGATAAATAATGAGTACATCCATTCAATTTAATTTGAAACTGCGAATAAAATAGACATTTTAAAACAATAAGAAAATCTAAAAATACTATTTAAAAATGTCTGTAATATTCTGATATTGGTCTTAAATTAAATATATTAACTTATTTTGCTTTTAATATTAATTTTTATCTATTTAATTTAGATAAAATATAATAAGTTGATTAAATTAAGGATATTGTTTGAAATAATTACAAAAAATAGTAAAAATATGAAGACACCATTTCTTGTTTAATTTAGTAAACAATTAATGTATATTTTTAGTAAATGATAGATGATAGAATGTTAGAAAATATTTTTTATTTATTTACAAATAGACTAAAAATTTTAATAATAAAAGTCTTTTATTTTGGAATAAATTTTTGAAGATTTATAGTATTTTTAAAATATTTTAAATGAATGAAGGAGTCAATAAATTCGATAAATTTATAAAAGTTACTAGCATTGTTAATTAATAAAAAATTTGTCTATTAAACTCTGCTTATAAATAAAATAAAACTTATAATAAATAAATATTTAAAAAAATCTATTAAGATTTATACATAAATTATGATTAATATAATTATAATTTAACCGGTCATCCTAAAGTAATAAAATATTGAGTATGAAACAAAATAAATGTGCTAAAGTAGTATTTATACTTTGTATTTCCAAGGTAGCTAAAATAAATTCATTCAAAATTCCTCAATCTATTTAATTATCAATTTATTTTCCTCAGTCCAAATGCAAAAAGCAATTTAAAGCTCAGTTTCATTTTATAAAGAAGCTATTCTATCCTCATTAATACTAATAATATTTTTCTAGTTAGGAAAATCAGAAACTTCTAAAGTACCTTTAGAAATATTTATCTTTAATTCGAATTGTTTATTAGATCTTAAATCAGATTTATTACCTTTGATCACTTTATCCATTCCATATTAATTGTTCTAATTTTTATAGGCTATACAAAAGCTATATTAATCTGAATGATAGTTTATTCCTTTTTTTGAAGTTAATCCAACAAAGAAACTATAATACTTTGTTTTAAAATCTATTTCAAATATTACCCTATATGTTTTAAGTTTTTCTAAATAAAATGAAGATAGAATAATATTTTCATAGTCATCAACATTTTTTTTGGTAAATTCAATACTAAAGTTATCAAGATTCCTAGCTATTAAATTTTCTTAAGATTTTTATAAGCTACTAATTAAAAAAGAAGTCAAAGGATTCAATTATAAACTAATTTAGGGAAAGAAATTAATTTATTTAATACTTTTGACAATATCTTCTTTTAATTCATTTGGTCTACTTAGATCAAATCTATTTTTATAACTTTTCAATGAATTTAATAGTTTCTCTTCTTTCTTTGACTTGTAAAGACTATTAGCTTTTAACAATGCTTTGATTTAATTATTAGCCTCTTCAAAACTAATATTATTATCTGTTAAGATATTTTTAACCTACTCTTTTTGTGAAATTTCATTATAAACATTAATTATACTATTTTTTATGGAAAAAGCATCATTGCATTCTTTGATCATTTTTTTTTAAGCTTCATCAATGAGCTAATTAATTTCTAATTTTAAATCATCAAAATACTTTGTGATGATCTATATTTATTGCATCTCATTTAAATTATCATTGTTTATTTATTCTACTTCTAATAATATATCTTAATTGTTTAAGGGAGGCCATTTTGGAAGAATTGTTTCGATAGAAGATCTTAGTAAGGTCTCAATTGATTAAAGATTCTTAAATGAAAATAAATCATTATTTTTCTATTACTTTTCTAAGCACATCATACAAAGAAGTGCATCCTCTTCAAAATTGATTAGACTAATATAACAAGGTTTATATTCTTTGTGGTGTTTACAATCGAATTAAACACCTTGATTATTAGCACAAATTTACATCATAAATTGATTTCTACTTTTTATTTAATCCAAAATTTATCTTAATTAATATTAAAGAGAAATTTTTTCAATGATATTATATTGTATTTTAGATATTCTAACACCTATTTGTATTAAAAAATTAAATTAAAAAACTTGATAAATTTATAAATCTAACTTAAGAATGTATAGTATTTTTAATTTGTAAAAAATTATGAAAGATAATCTCATTAATAAACTGATAAAAAATGCTAAAATTAGATTAACCCTATACTAAATATAGTATAGTCATAAGGCATCAAAAGATTTGCGATTAGGTTTACAGTAAAAATAAATAATTTTTATTATTTGTTTTTTTATTATCATGAAATTAATTTTGAAATTTACTAATAAAGATGCAATAAAAATAATAAAAAATGAATAAATAATAATATCATAACTCATTTTTCTTAGAATATTTCTAATATATTTTAATTATAAATTGCATTTCTCCATAAGCGAAAATAATTTGTTTTATATCCATTTTCATTTATTTTTATCTAAAATTAATTACTATTCCTTCGTAAATATTTATTAATTTATTTATTAGCATCTTATCATGCAGTCTAATATTCTTTAATCTAATTAGGTTTAAAAATCACTTTTATTTAAAAATCCTTTTAAGCAACTCTCAAAATAATCATTATCTTTTTCTATTTAATCTATCTTTTCTAGATGATTTGGTGTTTCTTTTTCTATTATTTACATTTCAATTTCTTTTAAATCTTAACCTTATACCAAAGGACTTTGTTTCACATTATTGTTACTCATTTTAATTTTACTATTAATAGGTTCATCTTCACCATTTTCTTAATAATTGGTTTGTTATCTCCTATTCACCTCTTAATTACTATATACTTACTCTTTTGCTGGATTTACTTTTTCCTCTTCTAGATTTATTTTTAATCCACACAATTTCATTGCAGCATATTACTCAACAGAAAATATCATTCTAATCATCATTTTAATTTTTAAAATGTCTTAATGGATATCATAAATATTCATAGATTCGGAAGTTGAACTCATTAGTTTTTTGTATATTTTAATTTATTGAGAATCATTTTTATTTGCTTCGCTGCTTCCATCACTTAAGAAAAACAATTTTATCCTTTTCAATAATAAAATAATAAGAATTAATAAATTGATAAATTAGAAATATTGTTATTACTTTTTCAAAAAACTCACATTTACATACTTTTAAATGTAATACTTATAATCCATATTTTAAATTTGTTTATATAGGCTAAACAAATCGCTGCTTGGTGAATAATTAGATTCAGGCTTATTCTATACTTTCCTTTCTACATTTTAAATTAAGTCAACAGCACTTCTCTTGTAATACAATTTAAGTTATATCTCAATAAAATCTTGAATAATCTAGCTTTGAGCTAGAATTTTACAGATTACCCCTACTGTTAAGAGAGTATTAAATACACTTGAAAACTAAGCAAGTAAACTTGTAAACTATGGATACTGAATATTCTATATCTAACCATTTTCACTTATGAAAAAATAGCATCCTCCCAATACATTCATTCCTAATTCTTACTTTAGAAAAGAATTGGTATTATATTAATCAGATTTTGAATATCCAGAAATATAAGTATCTTCCTTTTCGTTTTATATTATAAATCCCTAGTTAATAACAGTAGTTGTCTTCTATAAACTAAATTTTCCTAAAAATACTAATGAATCTGAAAAATAAAACTATTCTAGTTTCACTTTTTTATCATAAGCTTTTTTTGAGGGGTTGAATTATTTAGTTGTAATTTTCGTAAATACCTTTGTTGATACTTTGACTACATCATCTCTTATTTCTTAAGGAGTAGCACAAACTTAACCTGGAGGTAGAAATTCTTAAGTGCAATATAAAAGAAAGACTTCTATCTTTTACTTTTCAATATCTCCTGGATTATATGTAAGAAAGGGAGAGTTAGTATTATCTTTTGTAACTGAAGAGAAATCGAGGCAAAGAAAACCTTCAAGATCAGGATCTTCGCATTAAATTATTCCTAATTAATTTACTACCTCATTATTATCTTTATCTTAAGTAGTAATAGAATATGCTGATGATAAATAAGTTTTTCCTTGTTTTTTCTCAAATTCATCTATACTCATGCCATTTGAAAGTATTATTTAAAAAGCAATTAGGTTTTTATCAAAATTGATTTAGAAAGGTTATTCTAAATACTCATTAGTGATAGATATAGAAGGCTACATCTTATTCCCAAAATATAAATAGCACAGGTAAAAGAAGTAGGTTAAAGAGAGGCAAATAATCATAAAAGAAATCAATCCTCCAAAAATTGTTCTTTTCTGCTTGTCATTTCCTAGCATTGAAAATTAGAACGGAAGAGCAAAAAGATCGAATGATTTGAAATTTACCATTATTATATAAAATTACTTGGATACTTTTTAATTTGGATTAGTTTTAATAATAGTGCTATATTCAATTTTTCGAATTATTAAAAGTAAATGCAAATAAAGTTTATAGGATTGATTGCTTTTAAATTACTTCTTATTCCTTACTTAACAATCTCAACCTTTATTTTAAATAGGTCCATAAATGTATAATGTAAGTATTATTGAACGATGTATGAAATCAGTACTTTCTTTATAGAAATAAATTCTTATAAGCCAGCTAGCCAGCTAGCTAGTAAAAAGCATATTAAATTTAAAAATATTTTATTAAGCAATAATAAATTATAGGATAAAAACAGATATTAAAAAAGAAACGTTTTCTTTTTTTAAAATTTAATTAAATTATTTAATAAATTAGTATTAAAGAAGTGAAGATACTAAATTCTTTCTATAATTACAAATTAAATGTTTTTCGAAAAAGCGTCTCATGTGATAATTAATAAATAAAAGTATCAATATAATATAATAATCAACTGTTATCATCATCATATTTCTACTAATTAAAAATAATATTCATATCTTCGGATTTGTATGTTTTATTATATGTGATTGAATTAATAATAAAATGTTAAATATTTTCATTTTGTTTATCAGTTTTGTTAGCAATAATAATATATAAGCATTATAAATATATATATGTTGTAAGATTATATTTAGATTTAAACTAATTCAATCAAAGTAATATCTCACTTCCTATTTTTTAAATTATACATAAGATTTATTTTTTTAATAGATCAATTTATTTAAATCAAGAAATTTTTCTATTTATTACTAGAATTTTTTTTAATTTATGATAATTAATCTTTATTTAAAATTTCTAATTTTTAAGTAACCATCAATCAATCTATACTTTTTTATTAAAAAAACTTTTCTTTTTAATAGAATGAAATGAGAAACCATCTTTTTGCTATTTCTATTAATTTAGGTGATATTTTAAAAATGTATAATTATAAATAGGTTATGAATGTTTGAATAAACTTTAAAAATGGTAATACATTTAGTAGCAATACAACAATTTTAGTATAAAAATTACAATCATAAATTTTAATGTACAAATTAACTTTACTAAAAGTATTAATTTATTCTAGAATTCTAATAATTAATGTAATTTTTATTTAAAAATATTCTATTTATAGATTTTCATTCAAAATTTACTGTTACTATCTTAACTATTATTTAGATTTACTCCAATCATACACTCAAGTATTCTCTTATCGATTTCGGAATTTGATTCATTATTTTATATAAATTTATCAATGCTACTCTAAAAAAATTGTTTGTCTCTTTCGATTAAATCTATTTTTTCAAGATGAGTCATTAAAAAATGTTCTGGAGTTTCTTTCTTATCTACTATTGATTCACAATCTAATTAAGATTAAGCATATATAGACGTATTTTTTTAAACCGCCGATATATTACCTTATGATTATGGTTCTATTTTTTTAGAAGATGTTTCGTTTTCTAATACTTATTTGACTTCTGGTTATTTAAAAGCTTGTAATTTTCTTTATAAATCTACACAAAAAGGCACTCTACTTCCACAAAGCTGCATCGCTGCATATTATTCAACACTTAAGATTAGTCTTAGCATTAGCTTGATTTCCATTATATCTTTTTAAATAGAAAAAACATTCAATGCATCATCAGAAATATCTATTAATGACTTAAATATCTTTAAATGATCTATTTTATTTTCGTTTTATTTATTCTTATCTTCTTCTTCTCCTCTTCTTAAAAATAAAATCTTTAATCTTTTTTAGAAAAAATATTTGAATTAATAAAATGTTATTTATTTTATTTGAAAGAAATTATTATAACTGCTATGATAATATTAAAATTACCTTTTAAAAAAACTTATACCAATTTTTTTGTTTATGGATTATTAATAATCTAAACTTTAAAGATAATTCCATAAACCGAAAACTCCTTGTTTCTTTACTTCTTTATATTCTTTTTGGTTTCCAAATTATTCTATTAAGTATAAACCAGTTTACTTGAAATAAATTTTGAGTTTCAGCTCTATAATTTATTAAATAATCTCCGATTAAGCAAGCATTTTACTAAAAATACCAAGAAAAAGTAATGAGTTAAAAACACTTGTAAATTATGCTAACAGAGAAGTAAATTGAGGATATTGAATAGAGCGATTTATACTTTCTGCTCCAATAAAAAATACTTAGGCTCCAAGCACAGGTAAGTTCACTTACTTTTAAGCATAAGATAATGTGGAGTATATATCTTTTCTTAAATATTCAGAAAAGAAAGTATTTTCAGTAGAACTTTAGATAATAAACCCCTCATTTAATGTAAAGTCTGACTTTTATAAATTAAATTTAGTAAAAAAAGCTAAATTAGTATCAAAATAGAAGGATTCTAATTTAATTCTTTTTTCAAATTGCTTAAGCTTAGTGTTATACTGAGTTAAGGATAATCTTAATGTTATTTAGGTGGCATAACTTATTAAATCTTTATTGACATCTACTTAATCTGCACAAACTTCTCCTTAAGCTAAAAACTTAGAATCACACTAAGTAAACATAATATAAATACTGTTCTTTTCAATATTTCCTGGGTTGTAATGAAGATAGAAATCTTCTTCGTTTCCAATCAAATTCTGAATGTCAAAGCACATATATCCATCTAAATCTTCATCTTCACATTTAATTAGAGGAACATATTTAATTTCATTAACACTTACAGGTTCTGCTTAGTAAACCGAAAGTAATTGAAGATAAATCAATCCTTTAGATTTCTAAAATTCCTACAATGTCTATCCATTATGCATCATTATCTTGATTGCTATAAAGTTTTTATCAATTTACATTTTATATGGAGATTATGAATACACATTTGCTATAGCGATTGATGGCTACAGCTAATTAGCAAAGTAGAGGTAACAAAGGTATATAAAGTAAGTTAAAGACAATCCTAAAATTATTAAGGTAAGAATTCCTCCGAAAAATGTCTTTTTCTCTTTTTCGTTTTTTCCAAGAGTGAACTAGAATGGCAAAGCAAATATATCAAGCTTCTTCACAGTAGCTTTTGCGGATTATTAATTTTTCATATTTTGTTACTTTCAGTTATTTTATTTCCTAATTTAGTGATAATTTTACAAATTTATTTAAGTTAAGATTATTAAATAAGCAATTCTATATGAAAAAGTGATAATAATGTTTATTATAATATTAATTAAAGTCACAATAATTTTTTTCATCAAATAATATTCTTTTCAGACAGTATTTAAATTTTACATTAGAGTCTAATCATTATAGTTTGTGTAATGAGGAACGGAAATATACTTCCATAGCAGCAGATTGAGTTACAATTTTTAAATTTTATTAAAATTCATTCAATAAAAATTTTTTTCATACATATTATAAAATTATCTGAGATATTATTTTGTAAGCAATTTTGTTAAAAATTCAATGTAAATGTATATATTTATTTAATGTTTAATGCTAATAATGAAAATAGAAGAAACTTTGAGAGATATATTATAATATTTCTTTAAAATTAAAAAACTCTCATGTTCTTAATTATTAAGTATATACCACTCATTTATTATTATAGTTAAGTACTTGCCAATTATATAAACTATATTAATTATAGCCAAAGATTTTTTTTTATTCTGACTAACAATATTTTTTAATATCTTATGAACTAATCTTAGATTTTATATCTAATTAATTTTTAAATAATAATTAATATTTTTTTAATTTAATATTATGATTATTTCGTTTAAAAATTAAAATCATTTCGATAATTATTATTCTATATAGTTTTTCATTCAAAATTTACTATTATTATCTTTTCTATTTTTTACTCTTACTCCAATCATACACTCGAGTATTCTCTTATCAATTTCAGAATTTGGTTAATTATTTTAAA
The DNA here is from genome assembly GCA_000260095.1 of Tetrahymena borealis. Classification (NCBI taxonomy): domain Eukaryota; phylum Ciliophora; class Oligohymenophorea; order Hymenostomatida; family Tetrahymenidae; genus Tetrahymena; species Tetrahymena borealis. The sequence goes on from JH651308.1 coordinate 88,193, forward strand.
TAAATTTATCAATACTATTTTAGAAAAATTGTTTATCTCTTTCTATTAAATCTATTTTTTCAAGATGAGTCATTTAAATATTTTCTTAACTTTCATTTTTATCCACTATTTAATCACCTTCTAATTAGGATAAAGGGTATACAGTTGCATTTTTTTAAACCACAGTTACATTTTCTTATGAAAAGAAATCTATTTTTTTAAATGATCCCTCATTTTCTATTACTTCTTATTCTTCTGGTTATTTAATAGATGATAGTTTTTTTTCTAGACCTACACAAATCGGAACTCTGCTTCCACAGAGCTACATCGCTGCATACTATTCAACACTTAAGATTAGTCTTAACATTAGTTTTATTTCCATAATTTCTTTTTAAATAGAAAAAACATTCAATGCATCATCAGAAATATCTATTAAAGACTTAAATATCTTTAAATGATCTATTTTATTTTCGTTTTATTTATTCTTTTCTTCTTCTCCTCTTCCTCCTAAAAATAGAATCTTTAATCTTTTTTAGAAAAATATTAGAAATAATTTAAAATTATATATTATGCCTTTGAAATAAAATATTGCAACTGCAATAATAATATTAAAATTACTTTTTCAAAAAACTAATGCTAATATTTTTGTTAATGGATTATTAATAATCTAAACTTTATAGGTAATTCCATAACCCGAAAGTCCCTTGTTTCTTTGCTTCTTTAAATTCCTTTTAATTTCCATATTATTCTATTAAGTATAAACCAGTTTACTTGAAATAGACTTTGAGTTTCAGCTCGATAATTTATTAAACAATTTCTGATTAAGCAAGCATTTTACTAAAAATACCAAGGAAAAGTAAGGAGTTAAAAACACTTGTAAATTATGCGAGCAGAGAAGTAAATTGAGGATATTGAATATAGTGGCTTACACTCTCTTATCCAATAAAAAATACTTATGCCCCAATCACAGGTAATTACATTTAACTTTGTACATAAGTTAAAGTAGAGTAATTATCTTTTCTTACATAGTCAGAAAAGAATGTATTTTCTGTAGAGCTTTAGATGATAAGGCCCTCATTTAATGTAAAGTCTGACTTTTATAAATTAAATTTAGTAAAAAAAGCTAAATTAGGATCAAAATAGAAGGATTCTTATTTAATTCTTTTTTCATATTGCTTAATTTTAGTGTTGTACTGAGTTAAGGATAACCTTAATGTTATTTAGGTACCATAATTTATTAAATCTTTGTTGATGTCAGCTTAATTAGCGCAGACTTCTCCTTAAGCTAAGTACTTAGGATCACACTAAGTAAGCATAATATAAATACTATTCTTTTCAATATTTCCAGGAGTATAATGAAGATAGAAATCTTCTATGTTTCCAATCAAATTCTGAATGTCAAAACACATGTACCCATCTAAATCTTCATCTTCACATTTCATCATAGGAATATACTTGACTTTTTAAAAGTTAACAGGTTCTGCTTAGTAAACTGAAAGTAAGTGAAGATAAACCTATCCTTTAGATTTCTAAAATTCCTACAATGTCTATCCATTATACATAACCATCTTGATTGAAATAAAGTTTTTATCTATTTACATTTTATAAGGAGTCTATGAATACTCATTTGTTTGTGCAATTGATGGCTAGAGCTAATTAGCAAAGTAGAGATAGCAAAGATATATAAAATAAGCTAAAGATAATCCTAAAATTATCAAGGTAAGAATACCTCCAACAAATGTCTTTTTCTCTTTTTCATTTCTACCAAAAGTAAACTAGAATGGCAAGGCAAAAATATCAAGTTTCTTGACAGTAGTTTTTGCAGAAAAATTATTTTTCATTAATAATTACTTTTAGTTTTTTATTTCAGAATTTAGAGATGACAGTTTTATCTAAGCTACGATTATTAAATTATTTATTCTTTAATTGAGAAGTAATATTTATGTTTATTATATAATTAATAAAAGTCAATATGATTTACATTTTCAATTAATGGTTTTTTTAGAAGTTATTAAATTTTATATTAATATTTGATAACTGCAGGATTAATTAAGAGGTTAAAATTTAATATCCATTTTTAATTTTCAAGTTTCTGTAAGTTTTGAATACTGTAATTTCAAATTTAAAAAATTATGTACCCACTTCACTTCTTATTTTCAGTATTCCTAAAGAAAGATAAACATATTCAGATAATAAAATGAACTTAATTTGGATTATTAAAACATTAAAATTTATAAAAAAACGAATTTAATTAAGTATTTTTTTGTTTTATTTAATTTAATTAAAATATATATAATAAGTTGCATGAAGTGCTATAATTATAAACTAAAAAATAAGAAATTATGATCAGATAGATTATTAAGGAGATTATTTCTATGATTCAAGATCAATATTTTCAATTTACTGTTCATTCATTTAAGAAAATCCTGCTATCATTGAGAAAAGTATTCTCTTATCTATTTCTGATGTTGGATTTTTATTACTTTTTAAAAATTTATCTAAATAAATTTAAAATTAATTTTCATCATTATCAATCTAATCAATAGTTTCTAAATGGTTTTATTATGCTTCTAATAAGCAGCAATTCGTATTCTTAACCTGATTGTTTGAATAATTTTATAAAATACCAAGCTGGTCTTCATTATCATTTTACAGTTAAAGAGAACTTTTACCTTTAACATGTGATGGTTCTAAGGGTTTTGAAGGCATAACACCAATTTCCCCTCCTAAAATGTTATTAAGATTAGTTTTCTATTGATCTATATGGTCTGAATTTTTAGTATCATTACTTATAATCAATCTACTTCCACATAATTAAATTGCAGCATACTGTTCTGCTGAAAATATCATCCTTAGCATTATTCTAATTTTGAGAAGTTCTTTTTGGATTTCAAAGATATCAAAAGCTTATCTTGACTAATTTAAAATTGATTTATACATCTAAACTTACTTGGGATCCTACTCAGAATGTACTTTATTATTTTTATAAAATAGCAATAACTTTAACCTAAAGATTTTATAAAAAATAGAGTTAATGATTTTTAAATAAATGATACTTATATATTTGAAATATTTAATTCATTCAAATTAGTAAAAATATTCCTAATTAGATTTAATTTAAATTAAAGTAATGAATTAATTATTCACCTTTGAAATAGACCTATTCTAAGGAAATCAGTGATTTTTTATTTAAAGTTAGTTTACTATATTATTTTGAGGATATTGTACTAATTATTCTAGAAAATAGGCTGTTTAATATTTCCTTCGCTATTGGAAATTAACTCCACTGCTGTTTATTTATAATAAACTTAAAGCTAAAGGGAGACAAAATCTTGAACTATTTCAGTTTAAGCCAACAATTTGCTAAACATACCAATGAATAATAGAGAATTGAAAACACTGGAGAATTAAGCAAATAGGGAAGTGAATTGTACATATTAAATAGAACTATTAATATTATTTGATCCTAAGCTGAAATAAAATCCTCCAAATATTTATGTTTTAAATACTTTAAATAGGAAAGATTAACTGATTGCAGAATCTACTCTTGTGTAATCTGATAAATATTCATCTTATTATGCTGTTTAAACTATAAATCCGTCAACTACTTTTATTTCGCTCTTCTAGAAAATAAATTTACTATAAAATGCCAAATTCTCGTCAAACATATACTATTCAGTCTTTATTCTTTCCTCTATACCCTTTTTATTTGTGTTAAACTATGCTAACTTAACTCTTGTTTCTAAATAACCATTGATATTCAATATAATCTTTGCATATTACAAAGGATCTGTTTCGCAGACCATTCCTGCAGTAAGTAAATCAGGGATGCAGGCTGTAACATATAAACTCAATTTGTCTTGAACTAATTTCATTGGGTCATAATTTAATTAAAATTTATTTTAATCTCTCTACTTTAATACATCAACCCCAAAGCACTAATAACCCGATAAAGAAGGATCAGTACAAGGCTAAGCAAAAAATGTTTTGTTTTTTTAATTTCCAGCACTGTCAGTATACCTAAAATCTCCTACATAAGAGAGATAAACTTTACCCACAGATTTCTCATAGTCAGTTAAGTTCATTCCGTTTGCTAACACTACTCTAAAAGCTATCATATCTTCCTCATAGTCCATAGAAAAAGCTGTGGTTGTATATTCATTCATCGTAGAAATCGTAGGTTGCATTACATTAGCAAAATAAAGATAGCAGAGATATGTGAAGTAAGTTAAAGATAAAAATAGGATCATTACAGACAATAGACCTCCAAAAATTGTTTTCTTTTCTTTTTCATTAGAGCCTAAAGAAAATTGAAAAGGGAGTGAGAACAAATCTAAGTTCTTTAGTGAATAAAAAGGGGTTCTTTTTTGACTACTCATTTTGATTATTATTTGATATTAATTTTGATTAATTTTATAATAAAAAATTCCTTTAATTTAAATAACAATTGATAATTCTTAATTACCTGAATAATTATTTATCTTCAAAACTTACAATCTGGCCCCAAAATGTTACACAGACTTTTCTTTCGAAATTAATTTACTCCTCAAAAATTTTAATTATGAATTAATAAAAATAAAACAAATCTGTTAAATTCTTATATTTCTTTAATACTATTAAATTATCAAATGAGAAAGTTTCAGATTTATTAAATCCTCATTCAACTGAATACAAAAATTGTAAAAAAAATTATTTTTTTAAGAATTAAATTTTAAATATAAACCAATTAATTCTAACTTAATCCTCTCAATTATAAAATGTTTCTTTTTTCTTTAAAAATTTAAAAGATAAAGCATGAAATTTGTTGTTTAAATATTCAGTGTTTTGAAATTTAGGGAGGGAAAGATCAATATTTTTCAATTCAAACACAAAAAAACTTTATATTCTTTTCTGTCAATTTAAATGTTAGTTTTTCATTCATTCTAATGTGTTTATTAACTTTTATTTCCCTCAAATAATGCTCTTCACTTTGAATTTATTCAGATATTTTAAGATTCTAGAAGAAGTATTTTAGTTCTCAATTACTAATTCTTTTTATTAGATTTAAATTTACTTTTTTTAAAAACTATGTGTGATAAATTAGTACTGTCTTAATTTATTTAAATATTAAAATTAAAAGTATTTCATTATTATTAAATCTAGATAGAGTATATCCTTTTAAGAGTTTTTATGAAAAATTAACTACAATTCTTAATCTAATTCTATTACATTAGAATTAACTAATTTTTAGTTTTAAATTTAACTACAATTATTTTTTTAGTAAGAATATCTTCCTTTGGAGACAATCAACAATTATTTATTATTCTTAGTAACAAAAAGAAATAATAAATTCTTAATATATGATTGTTATTATTAAATAATATTTTCGTTATTTTAATATGCTTAAATTAATTTATTCTGTTTAATTTTTTACCATAAAATTTTTGATAAAAATGAAAAGTAATAAATAAATTAGAACCAATTTTTATGTAAAATATAGTAGAAATTTAAGTTAAAAATTATTATAAACTTGCATTCTTATTTACTTTCTTTAAAAATTAATCATTTTTGGATAACTTCGTCTTAAATAATATTTTGACCTATCATGCATTCTAATATTCTTCTATCTAACTCAGTAAACTAAGCAGAATTCATTTTATTAGAAATAAAGCTTTCAACCTTTTATTTAAAGAAGTTTTGATCAAAATCCACTTAATCTATTTTCTCTAAGTGTGATAATAATTTATACTCGTCATCCATTAACTTTTTTTCTACTAAAATAACTGCATCTGATTATAATCTAGAAGGTGGAGATGATTATGTATTCTTTTATATTTCTTAGTCTATTGATAAATTAGCTAATTCCATCTTCTTATCATCTCCCTTTAGATTTTTTTAGGATTCATCTTTTTTATCAGTTATATACTTCTCTGAATTGTCAGCCAATCTCATAGATGATAATTAAAATGGTATTTTACTACCACACAGCTATATTGCTGCATATTATTCTACCGTAAATAATAATTTAAGCATCATTTTAATCTAAATTAAATCTTTCTGCACTTCAAATATATCAAGAGTTTTATAAGTTTATTCTACTAGCTTCCTCAGAATATTTTCTTCTTGAGAAGATGAATTTTCTTTTGGATTCTCTTTTACCTATCTTTTGAGTAATTTATATCTATTTTTTAATTTTAAAAAATAAGAGGAAAGTTAAAATTAATATTGATGTTACTTCTTAAACCAACCTAAGTTCAAGTAAAAAGTCATATTATTCCTAAAATCTATTTTCTATAGATATGAAAATAGAGAAAACGGGCTATCAAAATTTTTTTTTGAAGAATCTTTTCTCTCAATCAATTCTAATGCAGTTTTCTTGTAGTAGATTTTTAAATAAATTGAAATAAACTCTTAGAACATCTCAGTTTTTGCAATTCTTTTACTGAGGAAACCAAAAACAAGTAATGAATTAAATACACTTATAAATTATGCTAAAAGCTAAGGAAATTGACAATATTATATCTAATAAGCATCATTATTCTAACCAAGACTGATAGAAATGTTTCCAAGAGTTTATTTGCTATAATCTTGTTATTATTATAATGTTGCCAGAGTTACATACTGATCTACTCTCCTATAATCTGAAAAGTATGTTTCTTGTCTACTTTATTGCAAAATAAAACCATCTATTATAGTAGTATCGCTTTTCTTAGCAATTATCTTACTAAAGAATGCTAAATTCTGATCAAATGAGAACTATTCATTTCTGAATGATTATTCAATTTACTTAGTAGATGGATTAAATTAAGATATCGATATTTATAAATCTACATAAGACATTAAGCCTATCAACTATCTTCTTACTGTTTCATCTGTTTCACACAACTACCCTTAAGCTACACTCTCTTATGTGCATAGATAGAATGTTAGTGAAACCTTATCTTACTAAAAGTGTTTTGGTTTATACTTAACAGTTAGTGTACTGTTTTGTTATTTCTGTTCTTCATAAGATATACAATACCTCCCTATTAATTCATCATCTTCGCATTACTAAAGTTCACAAGATGTTTATAAAGTTTGGCCAGAATCATCATTAATGTAAACAGATACGGCCTTCATTTATATTAAAACTTTACCGCTTTCTTTTTAATAATCTGAAAGAGTCTAACCATTTGACAGGAAAATCTAAATAGAATAAAAGCGTGAAGAAAAATCCATAGCGAATTCCGATGATGAGGATTACTGTAAATAAGAAGTTGTGGGTTGGATTAGATTTCCATAGTAAAGTGAGCATAAGTATACGAAATAAGCTATAGATGTAATACTAATGATTAATGAGAGTAATCCACCAAAAAAGGTTTTATTAATATTCTTTTCAGGAGAAAAATTGTAAGTAAAAGGTTACTAAAAAAGGTCAAAGTTTTAAATTTTAGTTTTAAAGGGGTTCTTGTTAATGATATCTGAATTCATTCGTCTTAGTCTTTTTGAATCTAGCTAAAAAATTGAATGTCCCTATGCACTTATTACAATTTATTATGATACTTTTGTAATCAAATTTTATTGGTGTTATTAGTGATTTGTAAATTATTTTTGGGAATTGAAATAATTAACAGGTTTTCTTTAGCTTACAAGTAATCTTTAAAACAAAGTTATATGATCAAAGCTTTGTAATTCTTATCTCTTATGTTATCCATAAATAAGTAAATTAAAGAAATTAATTCAACAAACTTAATCTTATTATTTTTAATAACATTTATATATTTATTTCTTAATTATATGTATTTCGAATGAATGAAGCATATTTAATAGTTGAAATGATATATATTTAAAGAATTTAGATTGGTTGGTTATTTGAAATAGAATTTAATTCTAAAAGGGTTCTTTCTCAAAATATAATATAATTCTTTAGATGAATTTAATCAATTTAGATAAAAAATACCTTAAATTCTATTACAAAATTAGTAAACTATTAATTAAAGTTAATAACATTATAGAAAGCTGTAGAAAAGGATAATATTTCTTCAAAAGTTAAAGTTAAAAATGTATTGTTTCGGCAACCATTTGCTAACAAAATTATTTTATAATTTAATTTATTTCTAATTTTTTGTTTTAATTATTAAATGCACACACATAAGGCAAGATAACTAAAATCTTTAATAATTAGACAGGGTTTAGAGCATACTCAATATTTCTTTATTTTTATTCATTCACTTTTATTCTGAAATTGGTTTATCAGGCTTGATGATATTTTAACCTATCATACACTCTAATATTCTTTTATCAAAACCAGATGAATTTTAAGAATTAATTATAAAATTCTCTACATTCTTTTTAAAGCAGTTTTAATCTTGTTCAATTAAATCTATTTTTTCAAGATGAGTTTTTAAGCAAAAATCTTCTTCTGAATTAATGATTCTATCAGAATTAACTTTTAAGATAATATCTTCTTATTGCTTTTAAATTGATAAATTTTATTTTTACATTTCTTGATCTATTGATGTATTTACTAATTCTATTTTCTTTTATATTTTTAATTTTGATTATTAACTTTCATTATTATTTATGAGCAATTTATCTGTTCTCTCAGCTGAAGAATTCAAAGAAGAGGGTTCACAATTGATTTTACTTCCACATAATTATACTGCAGCATATTGTTCAACTGTTAGTAATAGTTTAAGTATAGTTTTTATCTATATTAAATCTTTTTAAACTTCAAATATATCAAGAGATTTTTAAGACTTTTATATTAGTTAGTTGAAAATGTATTATTCCCTCGTTTTAATCTAGTTTTCATTTATATTATCTTTGTAGTTCATTGTAAGTCTAAGTTTTCATAAGAAATAAATTTAATTAAAATTTAAAAATTTAAGTAAGTAAGTAATTAATTATGGATTTATTTACTTCTTGTAAAATCCAAAGTTAAAATAATAGGATAGATTATTTCTAAAGTCTATAGTTTTCACATAATTAAAAAGTGTAAATATGTTTTCAAATGTTTATTTGCAGTTGGGTGTTTTCTTTTCCATAAGTTCTATTGCAGTCTTTTTATAATAAGTTTGAAGTTGAAGAGAAATAAATTCTGAAAACATTTCTTTTTTAGCCAAATATCTACTAACATATCCTAGGAGAAGTAAGCACTTGAAAAAACCAAAGAATTAAGCTAGTAACTCTGGATATAAGATATATTATATTTAATATGTATCATTATCCTATCCTAATTATAATGATAATATTCCTACTGTTTAATCACTATAGTGGTTCTGCTATTTTAATGTGGACTTGCTTACAAATTAATCAACTCTTCTGTAATCTGAAAAGTAACTTATAGTTTTCCTTTCTTGCAAGATAAATCCATCAATAACAGTAGTATCACTTTTCTTTACAACCATTTTGCTAAAGAATACTAACTCATGATCAAAATAGAACTATTCTTTTCTAATTTTCTCTTTTAGAACCTTTTCTTTAGTCTCAAATTAGTTCATTTATATTTATACCTCCATGTAAGATGTTAATCCAAGTAATTATTTCCTAATTGTATCATCAGTTTCGCATATTTGACCATCAGTCATTTCTTCTTATTTACAAAAAGTTAAAATAAACTACAATTTATCTTATAAAATATTTTTAGGATTATATTATATCATTAGAGTTTATAACATATTTTCACTATCTTTATCAAAAAAGCTAATACAAAATCTATCTTATAATTCTTCTTCTTTGCAAGGAGATAACTTAAAATTATACTTTTTTTAGGTTTATTCTTCTGTGTGAATAACTTCTACAAACTTATTCAATAATAGTTTGCCAGAGTTTCTTTCGTAATCAATGATATTTGATTGATCGGCTAGAATAATTTATGTTGTAATAAAATTTTAATTGAATTCCATCAAGAAGGATTATTAAGTTTATTCTAATAAATAAGAAGTTGTTGGTTAAAATCGATTTCCATAGTAGAGTAGGCAAAGATAAATATAATAAGATGCTCCTATAAAATAAATTATTATTGAAAGTAAACCACCACAAAATGTTCTGCTTATATTTTTTTCAGGAGTAAATGTAAACTAGAAAGGCAGCTTAAATAAATCGGCTTTTTAAATATACTATTTGATACAGCTTTATTATTACATTATAGATAGAGTTTGTATTTAGTTAGAGCTATTGCTATTTATAATTATTATTCTAAGATTTTTTTCTAATTAATTTAGTAAATATTAAAAGTATCGTTTATTAAAATTATATATTCTTAGCCAAGTAATTATTCTTGAAACCAAAATGTAAAAGAAATAGAATACATTGTTCCGATCAATGTAAGGATCTAACGTTAGATGTAATAGATATAAAGATACGATAATGAAATCACAAAGAATATTTAAAAAATGTTTAATAATAGGATGAGTATTAGTTATAATAAGTTATTAAAACTATTGAAATAATTATTATAGATAATCTATATGCAAGCATACTATTGAAATAAATTAAGATTCGTTATTTTTTTAAATCCTACATAATTTGTTATTCACTATGATTAATTTAGTTAAAAAGGTTTATTTTTTGGCTCTTGATTAAGTCCCATCATACAGTTTTTAATTCTATTGTTTAAAGTTTAATTTTTTACATCATTATTGAAACGATCTGCTTTTAAGAAATTTTCTAAACAAATTTATTTATAGATTGGATCAATATCCACTCTATTCATTATTTCAAGGTGATTGAGAGTATATTATGGCTATGGTTGAATAATGTTAGAATCATTAAAAATATTTGATTTTTCTCTCTATGATTCTGCTTCTTAAGCAGCTTTATTTTATCCTTCTTTTATTTATTTTATCTAGTCTATATCTGATAATTCTATTTCCTTTTGAGATTCTTATTTATTTTCTTTTAATTGTGGAATAAAACCATCCTCGGTTGGATGAATTAAATCACACCCACACATTTAAATAGCTGAGTATTATCTTGGAGTTAGTATTAAGTTAAGTACTGTTTTTATCTTCAGCAATTCTTTTTGCATTTCAAAAGCACTCATTTCTTAATTAGTTTGCTAAATTAAATTATCAAGTAATACCGATTCTTGAGTAATTTTCTTTCTTCTCTTTAAGCAATATTTTGGGAAGAAAAATATTTTCCATCTATTATTTAATAAGAAATTAAATTATTAAAACAATAAAACAAACAATTTAATTTAATATATTTATTTATTTAAAATTTTTAAAGAAGTAATTCTATTGATAGCTAAATAATCATAGAAAATAATTAATTTTACTTTTCATATTCTGACATTTTGAAATATTTTTTGAAGTTCTTTTTAAAGCTAGCACTTTTAATCTCTTCATTTTTCTTTATTATATTTTAAACTTAATTTTATAAGTTGATTGAGGAATCATCCGAGTTATTATCTTTATCCTCATTACTATTTTCTGGAGGAGAAGGTAATTTTTATTTTTAATTAAAGAGTTTTTAAGCAGTTTTTTTATAATAATACTTGAGCTATATAGCTAAAAAATCTTAAGCTAGAGATGATTAAGCTATAAATTGAATAAGATATCCACTCAATAAAACCAATGATATTGTACTCCAAGCTTAAGCTAGGATTTCTGAAAACAAAGGATACTATATTTGATTAAATCTCACAGTATGATCTAAACAAATGAAAATAGATGCAAAATCCTCATTTTATATAGTATCATGAAAAAGGTTTTTTTGTTTAATATCATAAACTTGATTATATACTTCATTATTTTAAAGGAAGAATCCTTATGAGACTTATGTTTACTATAATTTAATTATTAGTAATTATTCTAATTTCTCATCACTCTAATTTCTTACAAGAAACTTAATAAAGGATCTACGTTATTCCTTATTATCTTATATTGAAAAAGTTGTATCGTTTATAGCAAGTATTATTAAAACGATTTTATTAATTACTTCATTGAATTCTTAATCAGATGCACACTAAAATGTCTCATCCATTAAATGATTACCAGAACATTTTTAAATTTTAATTTACAAATTTGATTCAAAAAATGGATAATCACAATCTTTAACTACTAAACTTTGAGGGTCATAACCATCAAAAGAAGAAATAAGTGATTGATTAAATTAAAATAAGCTAGAAAAGATTTCTTTCTATTTCTATTTATTATCATCCATTTAAATTAAAGATATATCAAAATATTATTTTTTTTACTCTACTTATAATTATGTAATAGTCTTATCCTCTGTGTAAGCGATTTCGAAGATTATCTAATCAGATTTAATAGGAAATTCAATATGCCCAAAGTTATATTATTCATAGGAATTATAGTTAGCAGCAATTTTATTTTGAAAGAAGATTGTGACTAAATAGAAAAAATAGCTTAATGAACCAATTATTACTAGTAATGAAAAAACTCCTCCCATCGTAGTCTTTTTCTCATAATGATCAGAATTTATCTTTTATCTATAAGGAGGAGCAAATATATCGCAATATCTAATATAATTTCTCTTATTTTTTAAGCACATCTTTAATTCTTTCCTCTTAAGAGATTTTTGTAATTTTTTTAGTTTGATTTACCCTTTTTTATATTTCAATAATTTTTTTTTATATAATTATTATTATTAATATTAAGAACAAAAATCTTTTGAAATTGAGATAATTGATTTATAAATTTCCGAAATTCTTTGATTTTTACCCTCCCATAAAAATATTAGTAAATTATATTTTCAAATCAAAGATGAAAATAAAGTGTAATCAATATTTTGATTATCCGTTTATTATTATTATTTACATATTTTGTTTGGTTTGGGTGTTTAACCAACAAACAAACAAACAAAAAAACTTATAAAATATAATTGTAATACAAAATACTTTCATTTAAATTCTATTCCAACTAGAAAAATTCCCAACATTAATTTTAATAACTAATTAGATACACATACTTAATAGCATAAAGTTATTATGTTTTTAAAAACAGTCTCAAATTTAAAATACTACTTTAGAATTAAATACAAAAATAGTTATCTATCTAAAAAGGAAAAAGAACAAATAGGATTTATAAACTTAAGTGTCTCTTAATTAAAGGCCAATTTGCTATTCTTTCAAAAGTATTTTTTAATAATTTATTAAATGATATTGCAATTATCCTGAAATATAATTAAATTTAATGATTTATTCCTCTACACTAACTCCAAAAAATGTTTCTTGAAATTTAGAAAGGAATTAGAAAATGATTATTTATGTAAAAGAAATATAATATGTTTGTTTATGTTGGTTTACTTTCTTTGCTCAAATCTAAAATTTGAACAATATCACAATGAAAAGCTAGAATATTGAGACTATTAATTTTATAAATATATTTTATTCTAGTCTTATTCTATTCCAATCATACAATTCTTAATCCTATTATTAAATGCTAGATCTTCATTACCATTCTCCTCAATTAGAAATTTTTCCAAACATTACTTTTTAAAAATAGGATCAATATCAACTCTATTCATTTGCTCAAGATGATTGAGAGTATGTTTTTATTAAGGTTAAATAATAGGAGAATTATATAGGTTATTGCTTATTTAGCTTTCTTAACTTACTTCTAAAACATATTAACCTTATTAAGAGATATCTTAATTTTAAACTGATTCTAATTATATTTATACTGGTGATTTTTCGTTTTTCTACTCTTAAAGAGGAGGAATGTAGCCATCATCAGTTGGATGAATTAAATCACACCCACACATTTAAATAGCTGCATATTATTCTGGAGTAAGTAATAGCTTAATTATAGTTTTTATTTTTAGGATTTCTTTTTACATTTCAAAAACACTCATATCCTAATTTGTTTAGTTCATCAAGTTATCAAGTAATATGGATTCTTGGGTGACTTTCTTTCTTCTTTTTAAGCAATATTTTGGAAAAAAAAATATTTTCCATCTATTAATTATAATATATGATTTACAATCCTGTTAGGAGTACTGATTAATTCTTTGAAAAAATAAGGGAATTTGTAGATTTAATTAAATAAATTTTTTAAATTAATTTACTTTTCATATTCTGAAATATTGAAATACTTTTTAAAATTTCTTTTAAAACTAGCATTTTGAATTTCTTCATTTTTTTTAACTATACTTTCAACTTACTTTAATACATTATTAGGATCACTATCTCGTTGTCCTTCATTAGTATGATCCTTTTACTCTTAGTTAAATAATTTTTAAGCTGTCTTTTTATAGTAATATTTGAGTTAAATTGCTAAAAAATCCTAAGCTAAAGTTGATTAAGCCATAAATTTCACTAAATATCCGCTTAAGAGAATCAATGAAATAGTGCTCCATGCCTAAGCTATAATTTCAGAAAGTTGAGGATATTAAATTTATGTAATTCTTATAGTATTATCAATTAATATTATTATAGAAATAACTTCATTTTCATCATTATCATCCCTAGGGAAAAATTCTTCCTTCATAGTAAAAGATTATTACTCAATATCATATATATTATTATAAATTATGTTTTCTTAAAGAAAGAATCCTTATGATACCTCTGTTTATTATAATTTTAACAGAAAAATTTCCCCATTTGTTTCACCACTACTCTTTATCACAAGTTATATAAAATGTCTATCTATTTCATCATTTTCTTTAGTAGAAAAAGTAGAGTCAGAGAAAAGGACCTACATTATTAGACTTAGTTTCATCATCTCATTATATTCTTATTCAGAAGCACATTCATATCCTTCCCTTAAGTTCTATGCTGTACATTTATTAACTTATATAGTCAGGTTGCTTCCAAAAAATGGTATTATATGAGAATTCATTGTGAGTTCTTAATTTTTATCTTTTCCAAACACATACGCAGTAAAGTCATCATTTCCATCTATGTAAGAATTAATTAATTTGACTGCCTTATCTTCTTCTTCATCTTTTTATCTGAGAAATATATCAAAATATTATTTTTTGGATTTTAATTCAATATCTGAGACCATTCTCTTATCAGATGTTTGTAAAATAATTATAAATTAATCTGAATTTATAATGTATTCAATTTATTCAGGAGCAAACTTATCGAATGAGCTGAATTTAGGCTAAAATTTTCTTTGATAAAAAAGGGTGATTAAGTATGTAAAATAAGAGAGAGAAGCTAGAATAATTAAAATCGACAAGACTCCACCTAAAGTAGTCTTTTTCTCATAGTGATCTTAATTTATCTTTTATTTGTAGGGAGGAGCAAATATATCAAAATATCTTAATAGATTTTTTTTCTTCCTTAAGCACATATCTCTATTTATTTTTCTTCTTTTTCTTATTAGATCTATTATTCGTATCTTTTTATATATTATTTAATTACGGAAACTCTAAGAGATATTGATTATAGATTTTTAAAACCTCTTTTTCCCTATTTATCTTACAAAAATTTAAAAGAATTTTAATAGTACACTCATAAAGCAACTAAAAATTTAATTAAAAATATCCAGATTTTGTCAAATATTTTAATATTTTTTCAAACCAAAAAATTTGGGAGATTACATCTTTTAATTGAGGACAAATATTAATTCCTTTACGCATATTTTTTTTCTAACTAATCTACCACTCATTTCTTAGCTTTTTCCTTTTAATTTTATTTTATTTTTGAGTAAAGTAGGAGAAAGATTTGCTTACATATTATAAATCTTAAGAATAATTCTAAGAAAATAAATAAAAATTGTTTAAAAAATAAATTTAAATAAGGATAAATATTAACATAAACTTTTTTTCTTGATATCATTATTAAAGCAAAAGAAAATACAGTTTCTAAGATTATAAATAAATAAAGATACAGTTTAAATTACTCCATCCTCACGAATCAATTCCTATCATAGATTAATGTATTCTTTTATCAAGTATTGAAAAACTCTCTTTCCTTTTTAGAAACTTCTAAATCTACAATTAAAGTAAATTTTCATTTCTATCTATCTCATCCATTTCTTCTAAATGGTTCTCTATTGGAGTTTTTTCCAAATATTTGATACCTATTTAAGGATTTGTAGATAATTCTTATTCTTTTTGATTTTCATCAAGTTTTAAAGTGTCTATGCGTATAGCTGTATCAGGGATTAACGTTTTAGGAGTTTAATTTGTAATTGTCTTTAAATACTGCTCAGTTTAGACACAAAGTTAATTCTTGTCTTATTATTAATTTTACTAGTTAGATGTAAGTATTAAAGATTACTTTTATAACTCTGATTCTTTAAATTACTTAGGATCTGGCAATTTACTTCCACAAAGTTAAATAGCAGCATACTAGTCTGGTTTAAGAATCAATTTAATAATCATTTTTAGTTATAAAATATCTTTTTAAAGTGAATAAATATCTCTACTTTTTTAACTTTCTTTTATCAATTAGTTTAAAAAAATTTATTCTTTTGCTTCATTATTCTAACTTTTTATTTTCAATTTATCTTTCAAAAGCCTTATTTTATAAAATAATTTAATTTTACAAAAAAATCTTATAAAATAATTAAAGAAAATATTTAAGTAATTATTACCTTTTATAAAATCCGATTTTAAAGAATTATCCAAATTTGTTTTTAAAGCTAGTATTTTTGATTAAGTTGTATAGAATCATCTTATTATTATTAGTGATAGATTAAATTTAATTAGCTGTTCTTCCTTAAATAAGTTCTAAAGCTGTTTTTTTGTAGTAAACTTTAAGATGTAATTCTATGAAATCTTAGATGAGTTCCGCTTCTGAAAAAAACTTAGCAAATACACCTATCAACAAGAGAGTATTTAATACGCTAGAGAATTGAGCTAGTAATTAAGGAAATTAGATGTATTATATAAAATCAATGCTACTAAATTAATCCAATTCTATAGAAATAAGAGCATAGATCCTTAAGTGAAATTATTACTTAAGAAGATCCTATGATATTTGCTAACTCTTAGTAGTAAAATCAGAAAAATATTCCACATCATTACTATTTTTAATAATAAACCCATCATCAACTGTCACCATGGTCTTTTGTAAAGTATATTTTATCAACTAAGTAAGAGAAACGTCTAGATAATATTATTCTATTTTAATTTTTGTTTCTAACTCTTTTGTTTAAGTATTATATTACTTCAGTCTATACTATACTTTTACATACGAATAAAGGTCAAAAAATTTTGTTTAAATGATTTGTTGATCAGTTTCACATTATTCTCCAGGTAGTAAAGATTCTTAAGAGCAATGTACCAAGCCAACTTAAAGTTTCTCAGATTGATTGCCTCCTAAGAATTATAATAGAAAATAATTCTATTTTTTAGTGTACCCTTTAAAATCAAAGCAATATGAATCTTTTATTTCAGGATTATCACATAAAACCATCTAAAAGAATTCCTATACTCTTTTACCTTATTTTTCATCATAGAAAGCATAACTTCCTAAAAATATTCCTAATTTTTTACCTGTTTGTTATTCATAACTTGCTAAAGTACTTCCATCTGAGAATACAATATTTATTGAAAACAGGTCTTAAGAAATCTCCATTTTATATGTATCTTTTTCATATTTTTATCTAGAAGTGTGAGTAGGTTGAAACTGATTAATTGAGTAAAGATAACAAAGGTATATTAAATATGAAAAAGATAATACGAATACTACTAAAGTAACGATACCTCCTACTATAGTTTTATTTTACTTTTTATCTTATCCTTAATAGAAAGAAAAAGGAAGGGCAAATATGTCAAATTTTGATAACTTAGAAACCATGATAGAAGGTTTAATAATTTTAGAGTTTTTTACGAGAAATTTAATAACTTTTTTATTTTCTATTAGATAAGATTATTCCTATAACTTTTAATCATAGATTATCCTTAAAGTATTAGATCTTCAGTTGCCTTAAGTTTTAAAAATATAGATAATATATTATTGCTATAGAAATAATATAGTGTTGCGTTAATCACTCTTTAATTACGTTATGTCATTTTATTTTTTTTAAATTTGAAGTTTATACCGTTTTTTTAAATTTCCTTGATTGACAATATGGAAGATATAAGTAATTGAATACAAAACGATAGATTGATAGAGTATTGTGGAGAAAGATAAAATCTTAGACTATTTTTTAATAAAGTATAGACATTTTATTTATCATAATTTAATTAATTTTTATCTCATTTTACTTAAATCTTTGTTTGATATTCTTGGTTCTAAAATATGAGTATATATAAACAAATTAATTTTAATGTTAATAATATGTTTAAATTTATAATTTTCAAATTTAACTATAAAAAAACTATTATTAATAATTAATTTTTAAATTTCATTAATTAATATAATTAAAATATTTGTTTATTAACTAAAATCAAAATCCCTTTTATTAAAGTTTTAGCTATATTAAATATTGAAAATTAATTTAAGCAGGGAAGGGGGAGGTGTTAATCAAGAGGAAGTTATAGTTTATTATGCATATATGGAACCACTTAGATTTTTTCTATTGATTTTCTATATTTTAAACTCTTATTTCCTATTTAACTTTTAGAAAATAGAAATGAATAACTTATTTAATAATATCATACACTAATGACAAATATTTTAATTCAAATTTAAATAAAATTAATGTAAATAAATATTCTTCGCCTTTACTCATATTTTTTTTAGCTTATCTGATACTCATTTTCTTTATTACTTTTAAATTCTTTTCATTTTTATAAAGTATGAGAAATAATTTGCTATATTTCTTAAAATTTAAGAGTAATTCTTAGTAATAAATATATAGAGGTTGTTTAAAAAAGAAAAGGATAATTTACAAATTAACTTATTGTCTTTCTTTAAGCATTTCTTTGTTAAAATTAAAGAAAGCAAAATAAATAAAATAAATATAATAATAAAATACAGTTTAAATTTTTCATTTTTAGGGATCAATACCAATCATAGATTAATGTATTCTTTTATCTAACATTGAAAAGGTCTCTTTCCTTTTTAGAAACTACTAAATGTATTATTAAAGTTAATTTTCATTTCTATCTATCTCATCCATTTCCAGTAAATGATCCTCTATTGGCATATGATCCAAATATAATGTATCAATCTTTGTAATTGTAGATTTTTCAAATTATTTTTAATTATCATCCAGTTTTAAAGTGTCTATGCATTTATCAGTATCAACTATTAGAGATTTAGGAGTTTGATGAATAATTGTCTTTAGACACTCTTCAGATTAATTGCTACGTTAATTCTTTGCTTATTATTAATCTGATTAATTTTATTACTATTACAATTATAGCTTTGATTTTTATATATTTTAAGAAGTTGGTAATTTACTTCCACAAAGCTAAATAGCTGCATATTAATCAGGTTTAAGAATCAATTTAATAATCATTTTTAGTTATAAAATATCTTTTTAAAGAGAATAGATATCCCTACTTTTTTAACTTTCATTCATCAATTAATTTAATATTATTTATTCTTTAGTTTCAGTAGAATTCTTCATCTTCATTTTATCTTTTAAAAGCCTATTATTATATAATTTAATATATAAAACATCTTTTCAATAAATCTAATAATAATAATAATAATTATAACCTTTTATAAAATCCGATTTAAAAGAATTATTTAAACTTATTTTTAAAGTTAGTATTTTTAATCAAGTTATAGAGAACCATCTTATTATTAGTAATAGATTAAATTTAGTTAATTGCTTTGCTTTAAATAAGTTCTAAAGCTGTTTTTTTGTAGTAAATTTTAAGATGTAAATCTATAAAATCTTAGATGAGCTCTGCTTCTGAGAAAAACTTAGCAAATGCACCTACCAACATGAGGGTATTTAAGATACTAGAGAACTAAGCAAGAAGTTAAGGAAATTAGATGTATTGTATATAATCAATGCTACTAAATTAATCTAATTCTAATGAAATAAGAGCATAGATTTTGAAGTGAAATTATTATGTAAGAAGTTCTTATGATATTTGCTAATTTCTTGAAGAAAAATCAGAAAAATATTCAGCTTGTTCATTATTTTTGATAATAAATCCATCATCAATTGTTAACTAGGTCTTTTGCAAAGTATATTTTACCAATTAAGTGAGAGAAACATCAAGGTAGTGTTATTCTACTTTTATTTTTGTTTCTAACTCCTTTGTTTAAGTGTTGAATTATTTCAATCTATACTATACTTTTACATATGAATAAATGTCAAAAAATTTAGTTAAAATAGTTTGTTGATCTGTTTCGCACTATTCCCCAGGCAGTAAAGCTTCTTGACTGCAATGAACCAATCCTACTTAGAGTTTCTCCGATTGATTACCTCCAAAGAATTACAATAAAAAAGAATTCTATTTTCTGGTATATCCTTTAAAATCAAAGCAATACCAATCTTTTAATTCGGGGTTATCGCATAATACCATCTAAAAAAATTCAGTCGCTCTTTTACCTTATTATTCATCATAGAAAGCATAGCTTGCTACGAATTTTCCTAATTTTTTGCCAGTTTACTACTCATAGCTTGATAATGTACTTCCATCTGCAAAAATTATGTTTATTGAAAATAATTCTTAAGGAATTTCCATTTAATATGTATCTTTTTCATATTTCTATCTAGATGTATGAGTAGGTTGAAACTGATTAATAGAGTAAAGATAGCAGAGGTATATTAAATATGAAGAAGACAAAAAGAAAATAACTATTGCAATAATACCTCCAATAATGGTTTTATTTTCTTTTTTGTCTTATCCTTAATAGAAAATAAATGGAAGGGCGAATATATCAAACTTTGATAATTTTGAGAGCATTATAGTTGTTTTATTTCTAGTAGAATTAATTATGTGAGATTTAATAAATTTTGAATTTGGTTATAAAAAAGATTATTTCTTTATATTTTACTTATAGATATGATTTAAAATATCCAGTCATCATATAATTTAATATTTTACAAAAATAGATAAAAAACGCACCTATATAGAAAGAATAAAATCTTATCAGAATGATCTTACTTTAGTAACATAAAGATACATTCTCTCTATCTAAAAATTGATTTTGTTAATGAAAAACATTGAATTATCTATTATCTTTAAAATATCCAAGTATAAAATAGACAATATTTCAATATTTAACAAGAAAAGATATTATGTAGCTACAATAGAATGACTAAATCCTATCAAAAGATCAAATTTCTATAAAAAACATTATTGTTTTTATAAAAATTTAAAGACAATTATTTATTTAGCCTAAAAAATGAAATTTCTAATTATTATAAGACCTATTTTTAAAAAGATGAAAAAGTGATTTGTATTTAAGACTAATTTTTTAAATAAACAATTTTTTCAGAGTTGGTGTTAATTAATGAGAACTTACAGCCATTTAAACATTTTTAAATTAGTAAATGAAAATGGAAGAATAAGATTAATGTAAAATATTATTCTTATTAATTTTCATTATAGAATAGAAAGTTTAATTTATTACTGAATTATTTATTTTATGTTATGGATAGCATTATAGCCAATAGTGTAGCGTGAATTCTTGGTTGAAGAATAAAACAGAAAATGGAAACTGATGCAATAGGGAGGAAAAATGTAAGATACTGGAGAACGAATCTAGCAAATGGTTACTCCAAGATTAAAGTTTTAATTACTGCTAATGCTAAACTTGCAGCATCAATTATAAATTTTGATGGATAAAATGGATAAAAGGGATCATAAGTAATATCAAATGTAATAAATATTTGTTGATACCATTAATTATCAGAATTGAGTACCTCCCTAAACTTGATGAAATTTGATAAGCAAAAAAAATAAAAAATTACCTAATTGTTAAATTATTCTAAATTTAACATTAATTTATGAAAAACATATATTTTCTAATTTACAATTCTTAAAGAAAGAACTGAAAATTTTATAATTGATAAATTTCAAAAAGATATTATTGCTTATAATTTATCGATTAATATTAAAAAATTTATAAACGAAAAAGAAAGAATGGAATTTTTTTATAAATTATTTAGGTTAAATTCACAATGAATTAATTGGTTTATTCAAAACATTAAGGATTTTCATATATTTTTATTGAATGGAGTTTATATTGATAAGTGATTATAAAGATAAATGTAATTTATTAGTTGTAATCATAAAAAGAAAGTATTTTATAGATGATTAGAGGATAAATAGATAGTTATCAAAACAGTAGCTATAAATTTTCATTTATTGAAAAAATTAAGTTAAATGTTTAATAAGAGTAATAATAATTCATTCAAAAATCTACCAAATATAAAAACCTTTTTTTAGTGTTTGAAATCCTTTTTCCTCCCTTACAGTAGAGGTAATTTATTAGATGGCTTTACAGATATTGAAGTTTTGTTAAAAGGAAAAGTGTGAATTTTTAAAAAGCATTTTGCAAAATAAATAATGAGCTCTCAAAATTAAAATAAATAAATTAAATGTGAGTCTTTTTAATTATATTACATTTGTTTGGTTATATAAACTATTTAATAAAATTTATACAATAATAATAACAATTAATATTTCTTAATCTTATTGAATTTTTGATAATAACTATTATTGTTCTAAAATTTAACATTAAATTGATTATATTAATCAACAAAAGTAAATAAATTATCACCTTCTTCATAGCACATATAGATAAAGCAGAAATACACTATTAAAAATAATGTCATTCTTTAAGAATTTATTTGGAGGTTCCAAGAAAAAGAAATAGTTTGATAAGAATTTTGAGAAATGCATACTAAAGAGTTGCATAACATCCAATTCCCTAGCTAAGATACAAGCAAATGACCTCACGATCATCCGTAATTTTTTAGAAGGAAAGAATGGGTTATCGACAGAAGTAGGGCTAAAGCAATTCTTCTAAATTATTGAAGGTGGAACATTCTCTATTCCAGCAAGACTGAAAATAATGACTACCTTCCACAAATATATCATAGAATTAGGCGAGCTTTTCGCGTTAGAATTCCTGTCATTTAGATTTTAAAATTTACTAGATCATGTTCCTAAGAAACCTAAATAGATATTATATCATGTGATAGATGTAGATGATTGGATTAATGAACATGTCCTCACTTATTATTTTAACTATCTTCTAAGACTTGCCAACAACTATTAGATTTATAAAATATGTATAGAAGTAAGCATTTTTAACTAAAATATTTAGGAGTTTTAGATAGCTAATTCGATATCTTTTTTTAGAGTTTTATGAGTGATTTAAAAATTTTTTGAGATAAAGACTTAAAAATTAAAATAAAATAACTTTTGCAATTAAAAAAGCCATTTTTATCAATTGCATAAAGTAGAAGATATTATACAAACATTATAAAACAATTAATAAAAGTAGAATTTTTTCATATAAATTATGAATTATTCATATTTTATATAATTTTCTATTACAACTTTTAAAATAAGAAGTATTTAAATCATTCATTTTTTTAAAATTTATAAAAGGAAGGATAGCTACCATAAACAGAAGATGCAAAGCTTGATTATAAGCTTAAATTCATGTGGTTATTTAAGCTTTCAAACATATTCTCTTATATTTTGAAAATGCATATAAGCTTTTAGCGTGTTTTTAAAGATTATCCAAGTTATTTCCTCATATAAGATATAGCATTACTTGTACTTCATGATTGCGTAAGTTATTACAACGTTATGAGTAAGGAAATAGGCGATCTTATATAAACATACCCTCTCTTAACAACTATTGATTCAATTTAGTTCTATCAAATATACCAAGAGCTCCTTGGTTTAACTGAATAAATGAATGCTTTCTTTATTATGAAAGGGCGCTTTGATTAATTTGATTACATTATTGAACCAAAGTGGTTTTCAGTTTCTGCAAAAGTGCATAAAGAAATAGAAAATTATTCAAGAAAGGTAGAGTTATTACATACATCGGCTGCCAATATGCGTAGAACTCTTAAGAATGGAGACAATTCAAATAATTAAATGAGGTCAGGAGGAGGTGTTAATTTCACAGAGACTGCTTAATATGAAAAGAACCGTTCTAAAAGTGCAATGTATACAAAGTAGCACAGTAAAAACCCTCAAACTTTTCAAGATCCAAAGCTTTAATCAGCCTAATCTCATTAAATTAATAAAACATACAATGAAGCAGAAGAAAGTGAAGAAGAGTCACAAAGATATTAATAGTAAAATGCCCATTAATTACATAATAGAATGAAGACAGAGAATGTATTTTCAAGTTCAAAGCAAAAGAATGAAGAATATATCTAACAAATGTAGGAAGATGATGTCAATGCAATAAAATAATATGAAGAATTACTAAAACAGTAGAAATCGTTCAACCAAGAAGAAGAAGTAAATGGAGAAGGCATATAAGGATAAAATGAAAATGAATAAAATGATCAACATCAATATTAATAATAGCCAGGATTAATTGCAAATTATTAATAAGGAGGAAATTATGATGAAGAGGAGGAAGATTATGAAGAGGAATAAATCAACGTGAATCTCTTTAATAATTAAGATAATGGAGATGAAGTAGAAGATGTTTTTAGTGAGAAAGAATAAAATTAATAAAATCCTCATCAAATAATCGAACAAATGCAAAAGGTAATAAACTCTTAAGCCCATTAGTTAGGTTAAGACATCTGCTTTTCTCCAGGAAAACCTTACACTTTCAGATGTGAAGAGCCTCCTTAGGATTCTACTCAGAAAAACGATCTAAATAAATAAAAATCCAATGAAAAAGAATCTTAAAATTTACATTAAGAATAGAAAGAATAAATTTAAAATTAATAAAATAATCACCATGAAGATGAGGAAATTAATCATTAAATCTAACACATTGAAGATGAAGATGATAATAATCAAATCCAATAGGATATTGAAAATATTGAGGAATCAGAAAAATAATAGGATGAACCAGAAACAAATGGTGTTAATTCTTAGGTTTAAGAATAAAAGAATCTATAAAAAGAAAAATCATCTAATAAGGGGTAAAATGAAGGAACTATTTAGCAATAAGTTGATTTGAATATTTCTTTTAGTTGAATCTGATTAAAAAGAAATTAACTAGAAATCCTAATTTAATTAATAATTTGCTTCTTTTTTATATGAAAATATACTCTTCAACAAAAACTCTAAAATGAAAATTAATCTATAAGTAATTTAATTAATAAATTTATCCTACATAAGAAGAATGGTTTAAACAAATATCAGTAAAGCTTTGATTTTACTAAAGAAATAAAACTACCTTAGCAAGTAAATAAATAAATAAATAAGTAAGTAAGCAAGTAAAGTAATAATAATTGTATATAATTTATATCAACAAATCTATATTAATTTATTTAGATTTTCAGTAGATTTACTATGAAATAATTTATTCTTCATTTTTTTTCTCGAAATTTCATTTTCTTCTTCTCCACTTTAAATTCTTTGAGTTAATTATTGACTAAATTAAGCACATCAAACTTAAAAAAATATAATTACAATCCATACATTTAATTTTCTACTAATTAATAAATCTATAAGAGTAGATATTCTTCTAACTTTTGTATTTATCTAAAATTTGATAAAAAGAGCTAAATTATAAACTATAGATACTATCTACGATAAATATTTTGCTCTTTATCTTATTAATTAATGACATCTTTCTAATTTACTACTATTTCTTTATTAATAGTAGATCTTTAAATTGTAAGCAATATGATATTAACAAAAATAGAAAATAGAAATAATATTATTTTCTTTTATTAAATACAACTTTTTAAGAAATAATGAGTCTCTTTTCTTATATCTAATTCTAATCCTAGTTCTAATTTTACAATTTTCTAGTAACCTCATTCTTTAATTCACATCAGCTTTTATAAATTTTTCTTCGAAATTATGATCATCATAATACATTTATCCTAATTTGATTTACTAATTACATTTATTATATTTTGAAGATTTAGTCATGGAATAATGATATTATTTAATATTCATAAATAAATATAATTGATAATATCTACTACCTTAATTTAATACATTTTTAATGATATAGTTTTTTTATTTTAAACAAAAATGATGGAAGTAAATACATAAATAGAAAATAATAACAATAACTTTTACATTTTGTAAGGTTTTTGATAATTGTGATAAATTTAAGAAAAAGGAAAAATAGAAAAGGATATTTTTCAATTGATAAGGTGTATAATAAATATTAGTGGAGAGGAAATTGTGGAAGGTAAACCAAATAGAGTTAAGTACATTAAATTAAAAACTCTACAATCTAAAGAAAATCAAATTTAAGTATTACATGATTTTATTTGTATTAATTGGAAATAGCTGTTAAATTTTATTGAAAATTAAATATCAATCAATCAATCTATCTATTGGGGAGATGATCAATAAATTTGAGTTTTTATATAGTGCAAAATGATTTGAATAATAATATCTAAGGATAATACATATGTGGTAAAATGATTGTTATAAATAGAAAATGAAATACTAATTTTTTACAATTAGCTGATTAAATTGATTAAATAATTCTATCTCAAATGTAAGAAGAGCTAAAAAAATGGTTTTAAAAAGGGAAAAAAGAATGCAATAATTGAGTAGAATTTGAAAAGGTCTGTGTAAATATGTTAGAAATGTAGACAAGTATTTAAGGATAATTAGTTTTTTTTAATAAAGGAATAACAATTTATCAATAAGAATAATTAATAAAAATGAATGAAATAAAAACTATTAATTATTTTTGTTATTGCTTTGTTTGGCTATTTATGAGATGATCGATTGGTTAACTGGGTGAAAAATTAAATAGCTTTGATAATAAAAGCAAGTAAATAACCAAAAAAAATAAACAAATAAATTAATTGAATTCATTTGGGAGCAAAATATAATTAAAAAATAATATTCGCAATAAAAGATGATAATAATAAAGTTGACAATCTCTTCCTCAATAATATCCAATAAAATTAATAAAATTAACTAAACAGAAATATAATAAAATTTATCGATGCTTTATAAGTAAGTCCATCCGATACTAAATTCCTAATAATCAATAATAAATAAATTCTTTGCAAAAAAGAGAAAGCACAAAAATAAATAGAAAAGACTAAGCCATCAGATAAGCGATTTTCTTAGATAGACAAACTCTTTCACTCATCGCAAGAAGCCTATAACAAAAAAATCATAACATCCGCAAACAATCGAGCAAATTAATTCTGTCCATATAGTTTTAAAATGAGCAGCAGTAGCTACATCCGCAATAACCCCCACTCCCAAACTTAAAACAATACTACCAGTTCTCCTAATAGATCTGTAAGTCCCATCCACTACGTTAAGCCTTCTTCAGTTTACTACACTAGCACTATCTCTCCTAGTAAATCATTTTAGAGCACTGCTAAGAAGTCAATTCAACCTATCCGTCCTAATCTTGAAGCCAGCCCTAATAAGAATTTGACTCAAGTTCAACAAGATGAAGTTGACTTATGGAAGAGTCGTTGCAATGAATTAGAAACTTCCCTCTGCTAGGTCAACACCGATCTCGAACTCGCTTCATTCAAGGCCAAGAAGGCTAAAGATCTTGAAGGCAAGGTTGATGATATCCTTAAGTAAAATGCCTAACTTCTAGGTGAAAACGATTAACTTTCTAAGCAATTTTCTCAAAAGAGAACAGAATCAGATATTTGGAAGAGTAAATATGAAGCCTAAATGAATACCATCATTTCTTTAAAGGCTAACTATGAAAGCGAAATCAAGAGATTACAAAATGAATTAGCTAATAATAGAGAACTTTATGATGGTCTCCAATAAGATAGACTTAAGGATGCTTAGGAAACTAAATAATAATTAATTCACGATAACATCACTTAAATCGAATCTCTCAAGCGTTCTCACTGCTCCAATGTTACTCTCTACGAAGAATAAGTAATAATTTATTCTTTTATTTTTTATTTTCTGCATAATGTGATTAATCATTAAAATGGCTTATTTAGAAAATTATATCTATGAGAGAGAATTTGATGGAAGTTTGCAAAATCACTTTGTTTTCATTTTTTAATAGCAAATACAAATTCTTTTTGTTAAAAAGAATTATTATTGACCACAAATCCTCTCTAAAATATTGAAAAAGCAATCTCTATCTTTATAGGAAATAACTTTTTATTATTATCATACTTTAAAAATATTAATAAATTTTATTTCTTGGTATGATAATCAGAGTTATTTACTTTTAAGGTATTAACAAATAAAGAGGATAAATGTATTAAACATTTTTTGCGATTAAAATAAGTAATTATTTTAATGGATCAATATTTTATCACTCCTAAAATAAACAAATAGATTAAATTTCTACAACTTTTGATCCATAAAAATCTGCTCACCAAACAAATAATAGCCATAAATTAATCCCCCTAGTAGAATTAAAAAATTAAAATATTAAACAATCTTTTAATATAAATAGTTAAGAAAGATGAGAGACACTCTTGAAGAAAGAGAAAAGGAAAACATCATTTTGCAATCCAAGTTAACAGACTCTAAGAACTATGCAGAAAGTGAATCCAACAGACTCAATGAAGACAAGGAAAAGTTGAGAATGAAGATTTCTCAAATGGAACTTGATCAATCTAAGGAACTTGAAAATTTAAAGAGAAGATGCGATGCTCTTACCTTAGAATAAATCAGTGCCTTAAAGAAATTACATGAATCTGAATTGGATGTTCTTGAAAGTGAACTCAACAAGCTTAAGAACTTGCTTGATATTAAGAACCAAGAAATCAATACCCTCATCTAATAAAACAAAAATCAAAAACGTAACTTTGATAACGAATTAAAGTCTGTCCATGATGAAAATGAAGCTCTTAAGGATAAGATTTTGGAAAATAACCGTTGCAAGGAAGATGAAATTGAGGATATTCAAAATAAGCTCGCTAAGCTCCACACCACTGATATCTAGAATTTGAAGGATCGTCATGATAATCAAACTAGAATGCTTAATGACTAAATCAATGACTTGAAAAAGATCATCGATCACAAGGAAGATGAAATCAATAATCAATACAAGGAAAAGCTTATTTAAAGAGATGCTTATAATTCAGAATGTGATAGACTTAACAGTGAAATTGAAACTCAAAAGTTAAAGTATCAAGTCCTCGAAGAAGATAGAAAGAGAGATTATGAAGAAGCTACTGAAGCTCTTAACCGTGCTAACAGTGCTCATGCTGATTTCTCTGAATAATAAAGAAGATAGATTCAATTCCTTGAAAGTGAAATTGAAAAGCTCAAGCAATTACTTGTCCATAAGAATAATGAAATTGATATCAATATTGCTCAACACAGAACCATTAAGAACAATCTCGAAGAAGATATCAGATAACTCAAGCTCGATAACAATGACCTTAGAAAGAGACTTGATCAACTTGAATATTCTAAGAATCTCTAAATTGAAGAACTCCGTTCTAAGGTTGTTATCCTCGATGGTAATAATGCTGAAAGAACCAAGAAATTCGAAGCTCAAATTGATTATCTTGAAAACGAACTCAAGAGAGCTAGAGGTAATTATTTATAATTTGAAATTAGCCATTCATATTTTTAATATTTATTAATTCTGAAATACTAAATATATTTTTAATTTAAATAGAAAACTTATAAGTCAAGACTGAAGAAACTAACAGTCACCAAATTCACAGAAACTTGCTTGAAACTGAAAATAAGAAACTTAATGCTGAAATTGATACCTTAAACAACCACATGGTTATGTTAGAAAAATTAAAAGCTTAAGAAATCTAAGATTTAAGACATAAATTAGAAAACTCTAACAACTATACTATTGAATCCATCAAGGCTTCTCACAATAACCAAATTGAAGCTATGGCTAATGAAATCGAAGATTTAAAAAATATCATTGATAATAA
Organism: Tetrahymena borealis; assembly: GCA_000260095.1. Taxonomy (NCBI): domain Eukaryota; phylum Ciliophora; class Oligohymenophorea; order Hymenostomatida; family Tetrahymenidae; genus Tetrahymena; species Tetrahymena borealis. The sequence continues at coordinate 117,946 of JH651308.1, forward strand.
GGACAGATAACTTGGTGAAAAGGCTGAATAATACTAAAAATTAGAAAAATCTCTAGTTGACATTAAGGACAACACTGATCTTTCTGACTATCAAATGAGAATCTCTAAGTTAGGTGCTGAAGTTGCCACTACTAAGAACCTCTATGATGTCTTTGTTAAGACTAGACAACCCTCTTACGGTTCTGGTAAAAAGATGATGCCCAACAACAGTGGTGTTTCTCCCATCAAAAGAGTTAACCAATTCGATCATTGAGTCAACTGATGATGTGATAAAAAGGATAGATCTATTTTGTATTTGATTAAACAATTCAAATCAAAAGCGAACTATACTTTCTTTTTGGCTAATTATGCAATTTACTAAGATAGCATAATTTTTGATTCACTCATAATAAATACCTTTCTCCAAATTTGTTTATAACTTTCTTAATTCTCCAACAACTAATTATACAAAATATCTTAAAACATACCTAACCATACTTCCTTATTGATATCAAAATAAATATTTCTCCACTCTCATCACTATGAGAGATATCAATGAATCATCATTAATCAACCAGTAAGTTACTGAGGCCTGCCTTATCGATTAATTATCGATCAATGTCTTAGATAATATTATCTGCCTATCTATAAATTCTCAAAAATATATATACCACTTATAATATAATAACATTAAAAATACTTATTAAATTCTTTCGTATTCAAATCAATTTATTCATACATTTGAAGAACCATGTAAATAAAAAATTTATATTTTTTGATTTCATTTTATAAAAACTCTGTCCTTCTTTAGATAAAATTTCTCTCTATGTTATTAAATTTATAATAGGATTCAAACTTTTCTATTATAATATGTTGTTAAAATAATATTAAAGAGATCATTGTTTTATATAAACATAATTAACAATTATTGATATTTATTTTTGAAAATCTAATTTTTTAAATGAATAATCAAAAAATGTATTAAAAATGTTTACTTTTTAGGAGAAATATTAAAGAAAATTTGATTTGTATTATTTAAAAGACTAATTAATAATAAATAAAATAGCAGTAGAAATATACAAATATATTTTTAGTTACAAATTAATGTTAATAACATACTAATTTTATATAAAAATAAAACCTAGGAAAAATAAAGATCAGGTAGTTCACATATTCTTGATTTCTTTTAAGCTCTTCAATACATTTCTTGAATTTTCATTCAAATACTCCGTCTATTTGTTTAAATTAATCTAAAATAACTTTTAATAAAGGAAATTATTTACATTTGATATAATCTCATTAACAACATTCCTTTCTTTTTCACTATCATCTTCTCCTAAATCTAAATCGCTTGATCTGTTTGTAGGGAACCTTATTAAAATTATAATATATATGCATTCAATTCTTAATAAATAAATCAGTTAATTAATTACCATGATGGATCATTATCTTGAATCAAATCATGTATATATTATTCTATACCAGAATATTCTAGAGGATTTAGGTTTCTCAAATAACCAATATAGAAAACATAATTCCACATATAATGGTTTTCTTTTATATGGCTATAGAAACCTCCTCTGTTGCTTTTATCAACCTTTTTATCAAATAGATCCCTATATTTTAGATAATTTAAGTTATTAGTATTCTAATTTATAATATTTAAAATAATTATTACGATTTTATTCCACAGATAAAGCATTTTCCTTGTGTATCTTCTAATTTACCGTTTTCTTTTTCTCTCAGTTCACCAAATTAATCGATAATTTGACCTGCAACAATTTAAACCATGATAATAACTACTAAGATATTGAATAAGTTATCAAAAAAGAATCTTCCAGGTTAGAAGAAATCTCCATCAGTACGATTACCATCTTTATCATTTCCTTATTTGTTTCCTGTAATATAACCACCAATACCTCCATTAGCCTAATTAAAAATATTTATTTAATTTTTGTTTTATTTAAATAGAAATATAATCAACCTTAAATGTATAGTCAATCAACATGCCAAAACAATAGGCTAAAGAAGAACACTCTTCAGAAAGATCATCAGTTAAGAATTAATAAGCAAATAGAGTAAAGAGCCAGACAAAAATGATATACAATAGATATGTCAATACTAAATTTTTTCTTGGTATATATACTGCATTTACAACACTCTTTAAAGTAGGGAATCTATTTATTATTTAAATTAAACATTAATATCAATCTTGTTAATAAAATAAAATAAAAAATATAAAACCTTATAAAGATTTCAGTCAAGTGGAATGTAAAGAAGAAGGGATGAACTAAAGTACCCAATATAGCAAAGGTACCATAGGCAATATAATAAATAATTTCAATTTCTTAAATCAAACCAAATATAATTTTAACAAATTTAAATAACCAAAAGACTAATCTAACCAACAAATTATTAAAGATTTTAGATTTCTTTTTGCCTTAGTCGGCTCCCCAAATTCTCTTAATAAGGATAGGAAGATTTTTAACTAAGAAGAAGGAAACAACAAACATACTACAGCATGTCATAATAGCTCCAAGAAGTGTAATGATACGATTAGTTCTATCTACCGAATAATCCTTAGCCTATTTATAAAAAGAAAAGAATTAGTAATTTAATTAATTATTTAAATAGGTTTTATTTGTACAACAATAAAAAATAATAATTATTATGTTTTTACATTTAAGAATAAATGTTAATCATAGAATCTGTCTCCAAATTAATCAGTGAATGTCAAAAGATTGAAAATGTTTAATACAATGGTTAAAATGAAAGCAACATCTTTCCATAATTTGACGTAGTTTGCAAATAGAGAGATAAATTTATTTGACATAAAGAATTTATTAAGCTCTTCTTCTTATCTGCAAACATCTAGCAGATAATCTGATTATTACATTAAGCCTGAAACCTTAGCCTTTTCCTAATTATTTTTTTGTATATTGTTTAATTCATTTTTTAATAAAAATTAGTTATTACATTTGAACGATCAACTGTTTCATTGAAATCTTTCTTTTTATCTTTAGGAAGTCTCTAACAGAAGGGAAGGAGCATGAAATATATGGTTTCTAACTGACCATTTCTAAGTACTTCTATATGGGCTGTGTTTTTAAATAGAAATTCTACTGCTTTCTTCAAGTTTTCTTTGAATTTCTCCTATTGTTTTGCTTATAATTTACGTCTAGCTATCTCATCTTCTTCTTCATTAGCTTATTATCCTCCTCCTACTTTTTTGATTTACTTGCTTGCTTCATTTTTAAAGTTTTAAGCAGTTTTAAGACTACTTTCTACAAACGACTTAACGAATGTAACTAAATTTCCTATCAAATGATCTCCTGTTAAGAAAGACAGGATAGCATTTTTTTCACCTAGAATAGCCTTTTTGTACTAATTTTTATAAAGAGTAAGAATGTGACTGTCTATTCTGTCTCCTGAATCCATCTAATTAAAAAATAAAATTTAAAATTAATTGTTTGATATAAATATCATTAAGTTACATATAGGCAGAAGAGAATGTAAAGTAAGAAAGCATTTTAGATGATAGTATGAGCATATTTATCTTAGTTCTTCTTGTAATAAGGATTCTCTTATTCCTTTGTATTATTAAAATCAAATGAAAATTTGATATGATCCAAGCTCTTCATAATATAATCTCCTAAATAGATATGATCGAAATTAGTGTAGACTTCTACTATACGCTTCTCTATTGTATCAATTTAGATGTTTCTTGAAATTTTCTTTATGATACTTGTATCAGTTCTAACAGAACGTCCTTCTAATAAACTGTGCACTAAGCAAAGACACTATTTTTTAATAATTAAATTTTAAAATCGTTTGGCAAATTTAAAAATATTACTTGGTATTATAATCTAGCTATCATCCAATTTTCTAGAGGTTCATCTCCATTAGGCATTCTAGATTTACTAATAGCAGACATAGTTTTAGCAGATTATCTTCCTAATTTACTACCTCCAAGAGCAGATTTTCTATTAGTAGTGAATTAACTCTATTCCAAATTTAAAATAAAAAAATAAATTAATAAATTATCAATCATTCCTTTAAAAGTTTTAATTTTTTTATCTAATAAATGTAATTATTATATTGTTAGAAAATAATGATAATGTATACTTTTCCGTCATCAGGACCTGATTTATGTTTCATATCTCTTTCGAATAAATCATGAGCAACATCAAAGAATTTACTGTCTGAAATTGCTTGTTAGTTTTAGTAGCAAGGTCCTTGAACAAATTTGATAAGAGTTTAAATACATTTAACCATGCTTTCATAATATTATTTCTATCCTCCATCATTATAATAGGCTTTTAAGAGGTCAGCAACCAACTAGACCATATCGTGATTTTAACGTAAATTAAATTGTTCTCTTAAGTAATCTTGCATTTCTGTGTAATGTCCTGTAACTGAAAGAGTAAGGAAATCTAGAATACTATCTAAAATAATTACATCTTGGGTATGGGTAAATGAATTTCCCTCATCTCCATCTTCTTTACCTTCTTCATCTTCAACAATTTAAGATATACCTTCCTAGAAATCATCATTGCCAACATTTTTGTATTTACCTTTCTTTTCCTCCTCTTTTCTCTTCTTTATTTTAGCTTCTTACTCTATAAAATCAATTTATTTTCTAATAAATTAGCTAAATTTCGAGAATATTATTTCTGACTAGATTTTTTAAAGTAAAATTTAGGTTATTTTAATTTTAAAAAAACAAAGTTAAATTTACTTTTGAAGAATTGATAAAGAAATCATAAACAGTTTTTTAAACAATAGAATTTCCACCCTTCAAAAGTGTATTAAGGAATTAAATGAAGTCTATATAGAGTTGGCCATCCAACAAATGTGAGTATTCAGATAATATAATCAGTACCATTTAACTTGCACCTAATTTATTAAGCTAATCTTATCTGTTTACTACTTATTCTGGATCCTTTTCAACAATTGTTTTCAGCACATTCAATAAAGTAAGAGTAGTTTACTGTTGAATGAAAAATAATTATAGTTAGATATTGAATTAAAGAATTAAAAATAAAATTATTTTTTACTTTACTACTTCCAACTTTCAAACTGAATTAAAGGAATTTAATGAATTTTTTTAAGATTAAGTTAAGATCTAATTTAGGATCTATATATTTTGAATACTCGCTATCAATGTAATGTTCAATGTTAAGAATTGCATCAGCAAATGCTTTTACTTCTCTATCAACTTATTCTTGTATAAGTTCAGAACTATTCATTGCAACAACGAATTGCTTCCAATGCATTTCATACAGTTCTTATTAATAAAGAGCATCAACTACAGTATTTGATTTATCTCTAAACCCACTAATAGATTCTTTTCTTGAAGATTGACCATCCAATCTAATGTTGAATTCTTTTTTAATATTACTTGATGATTTCATATCCTATTTTAAGATACTACTAGGGAATTATTTGGGTGAAGCTGCGCCTTATAATCTATTTTAAGTCTAAGTAACTTCAAGTTCTTAAACTTAATCACTCTCGCTTTCAGAACCAGAATCTTGGCTCATTTCACCAAAAAAGTCATCTATTTCATCATTATTTGAAATTATATTTTTAGTCTTAAAAGATCTTTGTAGGCTTGTGACTCTATCGAGATAATTCCTATAATCTTATAATTACTTTTTGATTGTTCTACTAGATTTCATCTATTAAAAATTTAGTTATATTTTTTTTGAGTTTTTTAAGTGAAATATATATTATCTTAATTACCTTTTTAGAAACATTATCAACGAACTCTCTAACTTTTATCAAATCTCTTCTTTCTTCCTCTTCAGAAGAATGTTTTTCAACATAGTTCTTAAGATATTTATCAAAATAAGCTTGCACCATACCAACAACGTTAATGCAAACGTAATCAACATATTTAAGATTAATTTTATCTTCTGGTACACCAATAAATCTAAGTCCTTCCTTTTCAATGAACTAAGAGAATTCTAAAAAGAATAAAATTAATTTCCATTTAATAATTAATAAAGCTAATTTACCTTTTTGTGTAAATGATAGTTCACTGAAAAGTGTTTCTGTAGTTTAGCTATCTGAGAAGATATGAACAATTTTAATGAAATCACAAACTTGAGGCTTTAAAAAGGTGAATCCTTATTTTCTGAGCTCCTTGTCGTGATAAAAAATAGATTGTCCCATATCCTATTATACATCTTAATCTTAATAAGAGAATTCACTATATTACACAAAGTCATCTTCCTTCTATAAGACTTCTAGAAGATAATAAAAAGAAAATGTTTTTTTCAGCTTGGCAACACTAATATTGAAATGGTCTTTTGTGATGTTTAAGAAAGGATCATGAATATCTACGTTGGCTTAGAGAGTGGAGTATAGTAAACAATTAAGCAATTTAGCATGATATCTGAATGGTTAATCCATATATGTATCACGAAATTCAACCTCCATCAAGCGTTCAATTAAATTCTAATCATTCATTGTATTAGTATCTTCAAAATAAAATTGCAAATCTGAATTTTTTTTTGCTCCATCAGAGTAAGTTAATTTTATTTCTAGTTCTGAGAGACCATCCATAGGTAGGAAACTGTTCAAAACAAGGAGTTGATTTTCAAAAATCATTTTTTATTTTGCTTTTTAGATTACAATAAAGAAGTCTAAGAATTTATCTTAACGACCCTCATGCTCAATTAAATCAATAAATGTTTAAATTAATTCTCTGCTTATTTTTCCAATTAAATCAATATTATCTCTATAAATTTCACAAATTAAGTCTATTTAACCCAAGTCATATTGCAAATGGGTAGTAAAGAAATGAATATATTCATTTATTAAAATTTAATTTTCAGAATTCTTCTCAACAAAATTCTTTAAGTATCCGAAGGCTTCAACAAATAATTTATAAAGAAGTCTTTTAGTTAAAATAGTATAGTTGTCACTCATTATGATCTTGTCAAAGTGAGTCATGCCATCCTATAAAATGAATTTTATGAGTATTTAGAAGAAAATAATAAAATAATTTTTACTTTTATTAATGATATGATAGGTTCATAGATTTTTAAATACTTATGGATTTTCTACTTTTCAGCATCAATAGTGTTGTTTCTAACAACAATTGTCTATTCGAATTCATCTTAGTTGAGATTAATATAGATATCCAGACACAATCCATTTCGAATACTTTCGATAAGCTTGAAAATCTTATAGGCATCATGATCTCTTTCTAAAAAGTTTGATTTACGAAGTACAGAAATGCCTTGTGATATCTAAAATGGAGATTTTTCTTAATGATCCATGATTTTTTCCATTTGTTTTTGTGTAAGGTTTAAATTATTTGGTGTAGGTTCGCCTGATTCAGCATTAACTAATTAAACATTTTGTTTCTTTTCTAGAGTTTAGAACCATATTTCGCTCTTTTCAATGTACTTTTAAACAACAAAAAATTTTTATTTGAGGAATTTGAAAAGTTGAGTTTTATTGGCATCAAAAATAATCTATAGTTCTCCTAAATTCTCAATTAACTCAAAACGTTAATTAAACAATCTCATAATAATATTGAGAACCTTAATTTCTAAGTGCTGATCCTAAACAAGTAAGAATGTACATAAAAGAGAAGGGAGAGCACTATTAGTTGATTAAACGTTTTCTTTTTTCTCTTTTTCTTTCATAGAAAGTAGTTAGTCAAAACTATTCATGATTTTCTTCTAATCATGAACATAGTTTTTAAATTTAGGTTGGACAACTTCTTCTGTTCCCAGAATATTTCCCATAATATTTAAGTTCAAATTGATATTTAGAGAATCTTCAGGTTCTTGGTATATTTTATCAACTTCTGATAGGCCTGTTTGGGCAATAGGAGGCAGAATATATTACTTTTAATTACTTTTTAATGTTTCAATCCACCAATCTGTGAACTATTCATCAATAGGCTTATTTATTTAACTTTATTTTGGTTTTCCTAAACTAAAGAATGACATTCTTTTAGAGTCAGTTTACTTTAAGGTGGGGTTTACTGTCCCTTCTTTAGAAGGATCCCTCATAATTGATTTTTTAGGTAAAAAAGAACTCTTTTTTTAACCTGGTTAAATGTTTGATGATAAACGCTTTTAATTTAAAGGAGTGTTTGAGTCTACACGGGAGCGATTAACTGCTAACTTTTCATCTATAGGATTATCAACATCTTCTTAATCCATATTATTTAAAAAATCAGATCCTTGGAGAGAAGAACTAATTTAAGATCTCTTTCCAATGCCTTAGTTTTATTTATAAACATCAAATGCTCTTTTAATTTTACTATCGCTCTATTATAGATTGTTTTTTATGAAAATATAAGTAAAATCATTGAAAATAAATTAATAAAAACTACCTTTTCAATATCTTTATTAACGTACTTTTTAAAGAAACAGAGTGAATTAGTAAGAAGATAATCTTATCTAAATGAAAGGAATCTATCAAGGATTTCGCATACTTTTTCTTTTATTTTATTTTCAAGTTCAATTGACTCGTTATCAGCATACATTATAGTTTCGATTAAATTATTCAATTTGACAAACCCTTTCATTATAGGATTATTAAATAGCATATTGTCATCTAGACTTCTGAATTCAAATATGTTTCCATTTTATTCTTCTGAAGCTTTCTTTTTTGGCTTTGGTTAAACCAAGTCAGCTAATAATTTACAATTTTTTTAAACAAAATTTTTAATTCAATAACAATTTTACTAATTAGTTTTATAAATGATGTTAAGAAATCACAGCATCCTCCAGTAATACTTTTTAAAGCAACAGCTTTTTGTGATTGTACTTTCTTCTAATTGGAGTTAATTTCTGAAAGATAAAGGGCAGACATGAATTTTATACCGATTCTATCATATTATAATATTCTAATAAGAGTGTTGAGTAGTTCACTATAATCAATTTCCCTATCAACAAGAGTATACACATCTAAATGCAATAGTAAGTCAAGTAAATCCATTATTGTTTGGAGAACTTCACTACCAGTTACATTCTTAGGCTTCGAAGGCATGTTATTAAATGAATCAAAAATTGGACTATTTGCTTCAATTTTAGGTGAATTTTAATTAGAACCATTTTTATCAAATTATTTGGCTTTGTCTGGATTGAAAATTCTTGCTTACTCATCAATTTATTGAGAAATTGATGATAGATAGTCCTTTAAAGATGTAAGTAGTTTGCTATATTTATCAATTTCTTCTTATTTCAAAGTTACAGCAGATTCATCAACTTCTTTATTTTCTTTCTTCTTTTTCTAATCCTTTTTCTTTTCTGTTACGACATCTATGAATAATCTACAGTAGTTAGGTTTATATACTCTATTAAGAGGCTCATGATCAAGGTAAAGAGTCTATGCTAGCCTACATAATGAAGAAGATAACTTTTACTATAAATCGTCTCTTATTATCTTAGGATCCCACATCATTGTGAATAAATCCTCAGCTTTGAATTAGTTCATTAATTCTTGCCTCCATAAATAATTACGACCATAAGATAAGTTAGCATAAAACATGATATGCTAACAAGTCTTTTCTAATTCTTGAGGTAATATTTTCTATATCTTCCCATTTTAATACTGAAGATTCAATCTATATGAATAAAAGGGTGGTTTAATTAGCTGGTATTATAATATATTATTAAAGAATTTTACTTTATTCCCTCGCGCATGCTCGTGAATTTCTTAAATAACTTTTATTTAATTTAACATAAATTTAAAATATTTTATTTTTTTTGTAGAAGAAATAAAATTACTTTGAAGATATTTTCTTGATTGATTGTAATACCTTTATTTTTATAGTAGCAAACTCTACTCAAGAATCTCATATAATCAGATTTATTAAATGCTTTATCATCCCATAATAGATTCATGAAAAAGTTAATCAAATTGATAGGTTTGTTAGTTAATTTTTCATGCTATGCGAAGTGTACTTTATTTTCCTTCTAAGATTCTTTATAGAGATGTGGATTACCATCATAAAGATTAATCAAAAATTTAACAGTTCTGGTCATATCTTCTTTAACATAATTATTGTCATTAAAATCATATTAAATCTGCAAGTTTTCACTCAGTTTCAATAATAATTATTCATTTGAAGAGCCTATTTGATTTAATATAAAAGTATAATATAAATTAATTTTGTTAATGATTGATTAGTAATGTCCTTACAAATGTTGGTGATACAGTCTACAGCTTCTGGGATAAACTTACCATGAATCTAGAAATAAGGAAGTAATTCGAAAGTGTATAATTGGTTGGAGTGGTTATGAGAACATATTGCTTCTAATAGTTTATAAATGAACTTTGAGAGGGTAATTTTCCAGTTAATATAAGCAACATATTCACTTTAATCAATGAATGAATCTCCTCCTTTCATCTAAAACTCGATTGTAGAATTTCTATTTGTACCTTAATATTCTAATTTCTAAACACTTTGGGGATTAGCTAATGATCTGTTTCTGCTATGTACTACTGGGTTTGAAGTCTTTAAAATGTCTTATGATTTCATCCACATATCCAACTCATGTTTAGGGAGCAAGTTTTCTAATATCTTAATAATTAAATCAATAAAATACTGCTCTCTTAATAATTTCTGTCTAAACGAATTAGCACTACCAAACTTTTGTTAAGGACTAATATTGTAAACCTTATTCTCACAAAACCTTGTTAAATCAATAATGCATTTAATTGCCTTCTTGATCTTTCTAACATGAGAAAACATGATTTTTTCATCATTTTTTGTTTTTATTGAATTATCTTCAAGTGTTAAAGCAAACTTTACTAAATAACTGAAGCAACTAATGACATAATTAATTTCCCAAACTTCGTTTTTATCAGCTTAAAATACTTTGAAGAGCAACTTTTCATTTAATTCAAGTTTTAATTAAGGAAATGAAACATGAGAGAATGTATTATCTATTCAATTATAATTTAAATAAAATAAAACTTAAGTGATTTAAAGAATATAATTACCTAATTTTTATATTTCTGATTCATCAACTTCAACATCTAAATAAAATTTATATTTATTATTTTAGATGAACACATAACTATTAAGTGCAACGAACTTGGATTTTTGCTTATCTTTTCTTAGGCTATTAAAGGTGAATAAAGAAGAACTATCTGGAATCTCTATCAAGCCAAGCTAATAATAATCATTGATGTTATTACTCTCTATTATTTTTTAAAATATAATTTTTGAAATCCTCGATAGTTTAATTTTTTTAATTTACTTAATTTCTCTTGCTTTGGCTTTCTCTAAATACACAAGAAAAATCCACTACTAAGATGTTTAAGACGATATAAGTTATCTAATTCAACAAAACCTCCATCACTTAATTTTTAGCTTTCAATCTACCACATACCAAATGTATTGCCACTGTATTGCTCATAACTTGATTATTTCCCAGTTCCAATAACCTTTAAATCAAGGTTATCTAATGACATCCAAGATTTTAAATTCATCGAAGTAAAAGTATGCTATTTTTATTAAAATAAAGTTTCATAATTATCAAACCCTCTTATAAATAATAATCAACAATTGAATTGAAATAAATTATAAATAATTATGTAAATTTTTACTTTATTAACACCTTTATCTTTTCTTGAAACACCTATTTGGCCTGTAGCTTCTGAATGATGCAACCAAATAACATCACCACATTTTAAGTATTGCTAAAATTCTGAAAAATTTTCTTAAAATAGGTTTAGTTTGAAGTTTGTTGCATTTTCTTGAGATCCATTAATCTATTTTTTTTAAAAAAAATACAAATTACTCATTTATATGTCTATTTTGAGCTGATATATAATTATATACTTCTCTTTTATAAATAGGCTCTTGTGTTTAGGAAGCCTAAGGCTTATGTCTAGTTTCCTTCATATCATTTAAAAATAATTTGGATTTTTAGTTAGGAGGATTAATGAATGTAAGAGAAGGCATCAAAAGAGATTATCTATTTAAAACAGATTCAGGTAGTAGTGGCTTTGATGTAGGGTTTTATATTTATTAAAGTGTACGAAGAGAGAGTGCTGATTATTGTGTATTATTTTCTATAGACTTCAACTATTTAATTTCTTGAGATATATTTAAAAAAGTTTAACGATTATTGATATCCTAAGCACGAGAGATATAAACAATTTCATTAGCAAAAATGGCTTAATCGCCATCTTTTTGATATTTAAAAGCTGGGAGAATTTTAAACATAGTGTTATCAGAAGTGTAAGCTTCTAATGTCATTCTAAAGTTTTCTTTTTAATTTTTAGCTTCGATTGGTTTAATTGCTAACCACTTAGCTGAGCTCAAATGCAATAACTGAATAACTGAATTATAGGAAACTGTTTGATCCTTTGATTTCTTAAACGTATCAAAGTTAGCTTTATATTCATTCAATAAATTCACCTTCTATTTATCCAAATTATCTCTATCTAAAATATCTTAATCTTTTTACTCTTCTTCCTCTTCCTCATCTCCTAAAAGAGTATCTCCTCTGTATTCCTCTATTGTTTTCCCCTTTTTAATACCATCATTACCTGTCTAGGGTTAATTTAAAGTTTAAATCTTTCTTAGAAGAAGTTATGTTTCTATACTAGCCTTTCCTTGCCCAGGAAGTTATATTTTTTAGTCATATGGATTTATGAATATGGTTTCAGCATCATCTAATTCATCTTCAGAATCCTCACTCTCATAACCCAAATTTTTCACAACACGATTCTTTTAAGTATTAGAAAGTTTAGGGAAGATCATGAAGAGGCAATTAGTGAAGGATTATTTGTTTTGATTAAAATTCTTCTTTACAATACTTTACTTTTGTTTACGAATCTTTTTGTGAGTAGAAGCCTTTAGTTTTTAATCGATTTCTCGTTATCCAATCATTGGAGGAAGATTATTCGTTCCTGTGTATTATTTCATTTTACTTTCAACATCAGCTTTTTCATCTATATCTAACTTTTGCAATGATTAAAATTTAGAAGACAAAGTCACTTATTTTGAAATAGGCTATCCCTCTTCATTAATTTCTCCTTCCATTAAATTTTCATTCTCATAACCTTCTTCATCTCCAAATTAATCATCATCTTCTTCAACTTGTTGCATTAAACGATCATGATCCATCACTAAAGATGCTTACTCAACTTATTTTTCATTGCTACGTTTTTTTTATTTCTTTTTTCTCTATCTCTCAAGCTCTTTTAGCTCTTATGCTTTCTTATAAAGTGAAAAGGATTTTAAAGTAACATCTCTTTTAACATGCCCATCTGCATAAATGAATGCATTATCATCTTAAAAGTGGGAAATTGAAATAATTGCTCCATATTTTATATGGGGTGGTTTATAAAAATTATCTTCTGTATCTGACATTTTATTAATTCAATTTGATCAAATCTAATTAGTAAAGTGATGAGTTTTTTATGTATCTATCTATCTGTTTGGCAATTAATTCTAAATATTGCGAACACTAACTTTTATTGCTGTTAATTTAGTAGTATGTCTAAATATTGCTTTGATTGTCTTAGAAGGGTGGTATAGCTATAATAAAATAATCTCAATAATTATTTTCCTATTAGATAAGCCTTGTTTAATTCCTATTAGCTACTTTGAAATTGTTCAGAAAACACTTTATTTTCTGCGATTGTAGATTTTAGATTTAATTGAATAAAAGTAAGTTGTGTTAGTTTGATTTCAAACTATAAGAATTGATTTGAAAAGACAATCAATCTCCTATTTAATACAACCAGAATGCTTAGAGATTTATTATTAATTAAATTGCAAATTATGTTTCATTTATTTATAACAATTATATTCACCAACTTTCATTCATTGATTGATTGCATTATTCAAAATAAAACCAAAGAAAGAAAGATACATTAATTACAATCTTCTAAATATAATCAAAAAGCTATGACTATTTAATAATCTATAATTTAATTATATGAAGATGCATAATACGATTAAGATTATTTTCATTTTTAAAAAGTATATTTAGCCAAAAAATATTTATTAAGTCAAATTTAAAAAATACTTTATTTTTAGAAATCACATAAGAATTCATTTAACACTTTTCTGATATTAATGTTATGATTTAACTAAATAACTTAATATTTATAATATATAAGAGTATAATTCCAAGTTATTTCTATAATAATAAATTTAAACTTTTTGCAAAAAATAGTACCTAAGGATAAGATGTTACATTTTTAAAATCCTAATTAAGACTTTGAAAGAATTCTCTTTCTCAAATGTATATTATCAATTGAAAAGGATGATAAAAATAAAAAAATGGGAGGTTTAATTAGGTGATTAATTAACTAAATTGATTACTCTACTAAATTTTAAAAATAAATAAGGAACTGAGTAATTACAATTAAGTAAAAGGTACTCACATATTAATAATAATTAGAATAAAAAGTATTTATTTCTTTCAGTTTGATTATGAAAGGAAAACTCTACAAATTTATGATAAATCCTTTCAATTCTAAAATTTATTTTCATTACACTTCTATTATAAGTTTATTTAAAGCAAATTATCACTATTTTTAAGGATTTTTTATGAAGTTTCTTTTGTTTTAAATTTGCAAAAAAAACAGCAACAATAATATTTATTTTTCAGTTTTGTTTGTAATTTAATAAATTTTACTCTAATATTTTTATTTATTTTTATTTGCCTATAATTAATATTTTATTGAAGCAAAAAGAAAGTTACCTTTTGATATCTATTGAAAAGTAATAAATATTCAAGAACTAATTTTATCTTTCGTAATTTGCCAATTCGAAATCTAAATTTATATTTGGATAATATTTTTTAAAATGATCAAATAGTCTAAATAAACAATCATAGTGCAAAGTAACTACTTGTTGTAAGCAATTAGAGGCATCATAAATTAGAAAGGGAGAAATAATATTAACAAATCTTAACTTAATTTCCTGCAATTTTTTTTATAGAAACTTACCTAACTTAATTAATTATTTCAAAATTAAATGGCTTAAATCATAGAAGGTAATTATAATAATATGAAGACCTATAGATGGTGAATGTTCTTATTCTTCTAATAATTAATTATAGGGTTGACATTGTATTAAAAATATCAGAAGAAGAGTTAATAGTTATTTAATTCCTATTTGATCTTTATTGAATTATTCCTTATCTAACTAATCTTCTTATTACCATAATCATAAATTATATTATTTCTTAAAATCACTGTTTATGCATTCATTTTAGAAATACCTCTTTAATTAAAACATTTACAATTAAATAATAAAGCAAATTTTTCTATTAAAGCTAAGAAAAAAAAGAGGAAGAAATAAATAAAGAAGAATCAATTCATATAAGCCTTTATAAAAATCTAATAGTTTTATCTTTATTTCAGCAAACATTATCCCACTCCATTAGCTAAACCTTCCAATAAAAAAATTCTAATACTAGGAAATCCACTAATAAGTGAAGTAAATTAATAAAGGAATAGGATAGCGAAAAAAAAGGAAGCCATTTGGAATTTTAGAGTTTAATATTAAATATTTTAACCACAACCACAAAAAAATAAATTATCTTAGATTGAGAGTTTGATAAGTTGCTAAAATGTGGAGAAGCATAAGCTAAATTCCAGGTTATTTTGATCCACTTGAGATGATATGGAGTGGATATATGTATTATAACGAAAAAGAAGATAACTAAAAAGGAATGAAATATTTATATTTCGAATTGTATCCAGGCTTGCTTCTTTGGCCTAACTAAGACGCTGATTTACAATCAGTTAATTAAATCTTCTACTAAAATAATGTATTTTCGCGAGAATCTTTTGGACCTGGTTCTTAATAAAATATGGTAACTGGATCGTAAAGGTATATTCAAGAAATCTAATAACCAAGCATTTAATAGTAGCGCTTTTTGAGATTCATAGATTTAAAGGACCTCTATTTAAAGAAGATAAATAAAAAGAACATCAAAGATAGGCCATATGAATTTGGTTTTACATTGAGTGATTCAAGTCACAATAGAATAGAATTCTTTCTTCCAAGTGTTTAAACATTTAAGAAATGGGTGAAATAACTAAAAAAATTTTGTAAATTGTGCGGATTCTTTAAAAAATATATTTGTATATCGAGTTTAGCTCAACAAAGAAATTACCCTTATGATGAGATGTATAAATGTGTATTGATCAAAAAGAAAAAGAGTAATGCCAGTTATAGTACTAATATTAGCCATTTAGGTATGACAAAGAGTTAAAATAAAAATAATTTAGCAAACAGCAAGAATAACATTCAGACATCAAGCTAATTTTATTAAGTACGTTAAGCTAAAATGAAGGACTTAGCTCGTTAAGCCAAAATCCTCAATGAAATAGAGATTCTTTAGCGTATCAAAGGCCCGTCTATCCAAAATGTAATAGAAGTATTCCATGAAAAGGACAATAAATCGCTTTATATAGTAAGCGAATATTCAGAAGGTCGCACCCTTCGTGAAGAACTTGCAGATGAATAGCCATTTGAAGAAATATTAATCCTCCATATAATGTAAAAGATTTTGATGGCTATTGCCTATCTCCATGATAAACGCATTTTGCATGGATGAATCGATCCAATTAACATAGCATTCAAAAATGCAAACAACGACTTTTTCTAGCTCTACTTGTATAATTTCGAGTAGGCTATAGACTTCCGTCTATTTTAGAATGGTAAAATGCCATCCAAATTTCCTAACCCACTTCCTTAAGGAGAGGGTTTGTCATACATAGCCCCAGAAATATTAAATTATACTGGAAAACTAACTTCGGAGGATTATTTAAAGTCCGATATTTACAGTTTAGGAATTATTCTCTACTAGCTTAACTTTTTAGTGTTTCCAACTGCGTAGTAGATAGAATAAATCCTTAATACAAAACTATATAGAGAGTTTGAAATCAGCTATGGTATGATGGATCTACTCCAACGTATGTTAAGCAAAGATCCAACAAAGAGAATTTCAGCTAAGTAAGCTTTAGTTCATTAGGTTTTTTTAAAAAGTAAATCAGCTCACGGTGGAAACATTCGCTAAAACTCTGCCTAGCGTCCTTCAAAAATTCTGTAAACAATTGTAGAAAGAACTTTTGATCACTCAGATTTAACCCAATCAAATCTACGTTCAGAGGAGGAATAGAAGTAGCACAATTCATACTTCTATAATATGCAACAATTAGCAAGTGATTAAAATATTTTGCAATCCCTCAATTCAAATTAAAATATATCACTTGGAAAAGATAATTCGAATTAGCCTAATTATTCAATTATCAATTAACCCAGTGGTTAATACAATTCATTTTGTAGTAGCCCTTCAGATTAAAAGAAAAATATATTTAACAATAGTAATAGCTTTGGTGCTAATTTTAGTAATAGTATTGGTAATGCATCCAGCTCAGATAGTTAAAATTTTATCCAATATCCTTCTCATATGACAACACAAACTAGTCCTAATGCAGGAATAGAAAATAATTTACAATATATGAATAAAGATAATATGCTAAATGGCAATTAGCTTGCTAATATTCCTGATCAAGAAGAGGATGAGGAAGAAGAGGAATCCATAACAAAAGAATCAAGTTTTGAAGATAATAACCCTCAATAAGAAATAAGCGCTCCAAAGAAAAATTCAGATGGATAAAAGAATCCATAAAAAAATAATCGCCCAAAGAATAAAGAATCAAAGGAATCAAGACTAGACATGTCTGATGAAATGCCTGAATAAGATGATGATTATACATATTGTGCAGTTAGCCACTTAATGAAAGAAAACATAAGAAGAGCATACCCATAATATGCTTTTATTTCATAACTGCCGTACTAATATGATAAAATAACATCAATAAAATGATTTAAACAATGTAAAAATAATAACCAAGTTAAAAAGATAAAAATCCTAATCAGAATCAATTAAAAATTAGTTAAGATTATTCAAATAAACTAGTTATAAGTTAAAAAAGAGTAGAGTAGAAAAATTATAAGAAAGTAATTATAAATATTATTATTACTTTAAAATCACCACTCTGCTCTACTATTTTTTGTAAAACCCCTGTTAATATTCCAATTATACTCTCCTGCTTACTTACTTAAGTCCTGTTAAACTTTAACAAATCTTGTCTAAATTGTGTAAATATCAAAATAAATATAGCAACAATTATGATTATGGTATATCATCAAACTGTATGAATGATAAAACACAAATATTATTAGAAATACCTACCTAAATCTACTAACCAATTATTGCAAATCTAATAGTTTTATAACTTCAATTAAATAATAGCTAATTGAATTGAAACTAAAGCATCAAACAGACTGCTTGAAACAAGACAAATTTTGTTACCAAATTTATTTCATATAAAATATAAAATCATTCATTAAAGCCTACTCAAATAAATATCTGTTATTTAAAGATAAATTTTAATTGAATCAACTAATTTAATCAATATAGTCAGTCACATTTTTCTTTATGTTGTAAATCAATTTTTTATAGAAAAATTAATAGTTATTGAGCTAACTTTAAATCTTATTTATATGGATGAATACACATTATTTTAACAGATGAAATGAAGGAAAATAATTTTACTAATTCAAAACAACATGTTTAAAAAAGAACAAATACACTCACTTTAAATTTCTTGGTTGATTTTAGCAAATAATTTAAAAAATAATATCATCTTGTTAAAATTATGATAACAAGTAAATAAGTGGAATACAATTTTAATAAATTATATATTGCATCAAGTTCTGCAAACATAGGAGGAGGATTAGGTAACGAAACGAACCCATCTGAAAGGATTGGTCTTTTCCTTATCATCAATACGAAGGTATTTAATTTGTAAGTTGGAAATGTTGTACATAGGAATTTCAAAGCTAACGTTAATAGGTCCAATTTCTTTACGTGCACTGTATGAATTGGCATTAGCTTGAAGAGTAATTTTGGTTATTAAGACCTATTCAGTATCACCCATAAACTTTTTAATTTACCATTTAACCATCTTAACATCACCTTTATTTTCAATATCCACATTCTAATTCTAAGCATTCTTTCCTAATTCATTTGTAATATTTGAAGCAAGCTTAGGCATAGGGAAAGATAGTGTAACGTAACTAGCAAAAATTTCCTTAGGGAAGCAAGCTTTCACCTTTAAATGCAATTCTAATTTAAAGTTGGATATTTCTTCAATAACGGGATAAATTTTAAAAGGTGTCTAGAATTCAGAAGTAACTCTGTAGTTCATAACAACAAACTCACCATCAGGAGGTTGGATTCTCAAAGTTCTATTCATATCAAATTCATTTGTGTTAACACAGTCATGGAAGTTGCAATCATCGAGGACTATTCTACCACTTTCACCCTTACCAACCTAATAATATACAAAATAATATTTGATTTATCATAAAGAATTCATTTTTGGATTTATTTTCAACATATTTTCTTCTTTTTAAAATTTAATCTAAATATAGGTAAGGTTTATTAAATAAGATACAATAGCCTTATTCTTTTATCCTTTTATTTAATTGAACCTAAAACTAGTTTTTGTATTAAGAAATAATCCTATAAATTGATTGAACGACTTGTTAATAAAGTTTTCCATATTAAATAATGTTAGTATTTTGATAATTTACTCTATTTTCAATCTTTTTTATTTATTTATTCTATTATTAATTAATTGGGATTTTCATTAATCTATTTAAACTAAATTTGAATAAAATCCTTACAACTAAATCCTCATTTAAGGCTAGTCTAAGAGCTGGATTACCGTTGAGATAAGATTTCATTTGAATACAACCTTCAATAGAGGAATTAATAACATAACCAGAAGCATTGAAAAGTACACTAATCTTTTCAAAAACATCAACAAAAATTTCATTTTTCTTGGTTTAGGAATTGACAGGACGATTTGTAGCATTAGAAGTAACAGTACCTTAATTTAAGAGGTTACCTAATCTACCAGTTGTAGGAAGGGCAGCCTTTTTGATAACTATGGGTTCATTGGCGATATGAGGTTTAACTTATTCGGTTTGAAGGAGTTGAGGATATCCGAAATCAATCATTTCATCTAATAATTCATAGATAAGAATGAAATTTTTACGAATGGCTTCTTCACTTAAAACTCCGCAGAAATCCTTTATAACAGTGCATACTCTATTCAAAATTTCTAAGATGAAGGAAGGGGAGTTGTCGAAACGTGAAGTGGCAACAATGAACAAACCAGCACGCTTCAAATAGCTGAAATTGACGCCATCAATGTTGAACAAAGGTTGGCAATCACCCTTAGATAATTTAACTTATCTGTAAAATAATTCGTGAGTGTTCTTGACTAAATCTGATCTGAAATCACGGTTGATAATAATATCACCTCTTGCTGATAAAATAAATATCTATGAAATCATTTTCTGTTCTTTTCTTTATAAAACTTGCTAATTTTATTTTATATTCCCTTTTAATTGGTTTAAGATGCTAATAATATTCTTTGATTTATGATATTTGATAACAATATCTTCTTAGGTTGACCTATTTCACAAACAAAAATCACTTAAATTTTATTAATTTTTTATTGAACTATGCGAACCTTTTTCAATTTCTTTTATTTCCTTTTATTTTCTCTTTTGATTATGATCCTTAAATTCCATACTATTAAAAGCCTATCCTTTCCCATTCTAAATCAATTTAACTTTTATAGAATTGAAAATTTCTTTTTTATATCAAAATCAAAAATATTTGTTTACCTCCTGTATTCATTCATTCATTACTATTATATTAATTTATTTTCATTTCTTTTAAATAATTAGCTTTATGGTTTTAATATAAGAATATAGATAGATAGATACTCATTATTATGATATGTATTCTAAGAATATAGAGAGAGATATTTAATCATTTACTCAATAATAAATAAATTTGAATTAATCATTTAATCGAGATGATCAATAACTAACTAAATGCATGTTTAATTTCCCATTCTATCAGAAAATTTCAGAACCAGCTCAACAAATTATCTGATAAAAGAATAATATTAAAACATTTAAATATTGACTACATCAATAAATTCTATTTATTTAAAAAATACTTCCTCCTTACAAATGAATATTATTTCTGTTAAAGAAAGTGAAAAAGAAAAAAATTATAATTGTTTAGTAAAGATAAAAAGTTATAATTAGTTTAATTCATATTTTTTTTTAAATTCTCAACAAAAATAATTTTAATCTCTGCATACATATATTTTTTTCCTTTTTAGTTTAAATTAATTATATTTTTAATATTATTAATTAAAATTTAATATTTCCTAATTATATAATTAGGTGTGTGATAGTGTTTAAATTTGTTAATATGATTAAAGTAAATTATTAATTTAAAATATTTTAATTAACAATATTAATTTGATTATTATAAAGAATGAAAACAAATTGTAAAAATTAAAAAACCTTAAAATAACATAAGCTTAATCAAAGGATTTTATTATCATCACCAAATATTTGATAGATTAACTATTTTTAAAACTAAATTTAATGAATGAATATTTTTCTAGATGTATCTTCACTTCTAAATGAATATTCTCATTTAGATGGAGCAATTATAAAGGATTAGACTTCTTAAAATTTTGATTAAATTTTGTTTAATATGTAATCAAAGATAAATGAAAATGAAATTATCTAATATTTTTCTTATATTACTATTATAATAATAACTTCTAGCTACTATATAAATTTAATAATTATTAAAATTAGAAAGAGTACCGGTAATACAAAATGAGTGAAAAAAATTAAAAAAGCAATTAAAAATATAATCATGGGGTTAAAATAAAAATTACATTCTAAATAGGTATTTGACTTTCAAATAAGCTTTATATAAAGCTAGTAATTTCAAAATTTTGAATTAATGAACAAATAATATCTTTCCTAATGTATCCGTTTTTAATTCATATAATTCATCCATCAGACTTAGAGAATCAAATACAAGATTTTGTAAGTAATCTAAAGAGGAAAATTATTGATTGATTTCACTGAACTATTATCATTATTTAATAAATAATTTTACCATTTTACTTAAAATTATGGTAAATTTATTTGGATTTATCCAATTCCCTTTCAAAGAATTAGGCAAATTAATAAAATTATTAATGGAGCAGACAGGTTAATCATTTCTGAAAATATTCTTAGATTTTGTTAGTTACCCTCTCTTACTAATAGAACCTCTATATAGAATATAATAAGATAAAAATAATTAAATAATCTATTTGGTAAATATTAATCCAGTAAATTAACAAAATAATGCAATTATTCCTTGATCTAGAAAGAAGAAAAAGTACATTTATCTATAAAAAAAGTAGTTTAAAGCTAGTTTTACTCAGATTTTCTGCCAGAAAATGAGAAAGTGTAAGAGTTAATAAATTTAATACGAATGCAAGAATAGTGAAATATATATGTATGATACAAAAGTTATGAATTTAGAGTAGATTTAATTTACTGGTAGTGTAGGAATTTTTTGGTTTTAATAAATACTTTTGATATAGTATACTTTGTTTTTTTAAATACTTAGTTTTTAAAGGATTTTAGATTTCTTTAAGAATCATTTACTTTCTAATTTTAATTATTATTCTATAATCAGGATATATCAGTTTACCTTTAAGTCTCTTATGTTGACAAAATAAGACTTAATTCCTCAGTATTTCTAGTAAAAGCTCTCTTTATTCTATGCGATATGTTTATCTATTCTTAAGCAAGCCTTTTGGAATCATTTTCTTTCAAATAAGTAAAGAATTATACACATATATTTTCATAAAGTAGCACTAGGGAGAGAAGGATACTTTTCTTTTCCTTATTAACATTCTTATTTGTAGAGCAATAAACAATGAATGCAGATGCTTAGTTAATAGCCTTAGAGAGATCAGTAAACAAAATTAAGAAATTCTATTCAATTTCCTCAATTTGTTAGGCATTCAAAAAGTGACTCAATCTTAGTTGTTACAAAAATTCTTAAGGAGACAGCATGGCAAACTTTTCTGGGATTTATTTATATTTTGAAATTATCTTTGAATATTATCTCTCAAGTTATTTAATTATTTATTAAATGGAGTTAATAATCTCATCCACTTAACTAGGATCAAAAACTTTTTCATTGTTTATATTTTTTAAAATTGTGTTTCTTCCTGATGGTTTACCACTGATACAACCCATTTAAGATAAAAAAGTTAAAGAAATATAAATGGGTTATTGTAGAAAAGATTTTTGATTAAACAAATTTTAATTATTTTTCACTTTTTTTGAAGTGATTTTTTACTTTTTAATTATTTTTTTACATTTTAAATTATGAGAAAAATCTTAGGCATTTAGATAAATATTATAAATTACTGGCTTACTGTTTATGTGGTAGCTAAAAGAAATTATAAAATACAAAATAATAAGGGGTTTTAATTACCAAAAACAAATAAATAACTGGATACTTATTTTCAGTAACTCATTCAAATACAAACGGTAGTAAAGTTATTATTTTTTATGCGATTATAATAATTATTTATTTAAGAATATCAAATAAATAAGTATTATGTTGCTCAATAAGTATTTATTCTTTACATTTTCTGTAATTAGATAGGAAAATTGAGTTTACTTTATAAATTTTAGCAGAAAAGAATTATAACTACCTACCCTAAAGACTTATATATTATAACGGTAAATAAATTTTGATTTCTTAATTTATTTATACCATAAATACATCATATAATAACTTTTTTGCTATTAAAAATGTATAGGAATATGTAATTTCATTTTTGTAACTTCTAATTTGAAATTTTTATTGTAATAATTCATAAATGCTAACTTATCTTAAAATAGAAGACAATTTATTACTCTCTGTTAGTACAATCAATTAATATATAATGATAAAATCTACTAACTGTGAAACTAATAAGCTTAGAAATTCTGGATTTGCTCAAGCTAAGGCTTACGATTCTTTGAGTGATACAAATTTATTCATTAAAGATCTAGTTATTAATTAAAAGAATTCTGATTACTAATATCATCAATTAAAAGAGGTAATATGAAGGTAAAGAATGATTAAAGAATAAATTAACCATTCAAGCAGATTTTCTTAATTTATAACCACTATTTTTTTGATAATTAACAAAATATTTGATTTAAGGTATACGGTAATATGATCAATGTTCATTTATTTAATAATTAATTTTAATTTAAATACTAGAAAAAGGTCATATTTGTACTATTAAATTATGAAGACCCACCCCTAAAGTTAAGTTTATCAAAATAAATAGTGAAATGAAAATATTATATTTATTTTTATCTCATTTTGCTTTTATAATTTTATTTAAATTTATTAATAAGTTTAATTTAACTTTTTGATATTTTTATAATGAAATAATAAAAATATTTTTCCTTTTTAATATAATATAATTAATATCTGCCTACATATAATATCAAAAAATAATATAAGTATAAAAAAATAAATCCACTTTAAATAAATACAATTTATTTATTTTTTCATCTTTTTTTCTTGTATTTTTCACAATTAATTCTAACAAAATACTAATGAATATGTTAATTTTAAGTAAATATTTAAGTTTAATTACTATCTTAATATTCTAATTATTTTTATCCCATCTGTGCATAAATCAATTTATAGATATTTTTCAAGTTAAATATTTCCTTATTTTTCCTCTTTTTTGTTATTGATTTAAGTTCAAGATAGATAATTTTTAGCAAAGAAAGAATTTTACTTGAAAATAAATGAAAATATTGCTATCTGAACTTTCTTTATTAATCTATGGTTATTAGAATTACTTTCATTCTAGCCTTTTCAATTTATTCTAAATTCAATCACTCACTCATTTTTTATATAAGTGATTGATTTTAATAAACTGAAATTTACTCAACATTAAAATAATTCTAACATTTAAAATAAGATAAAAAATTTAAAATAAATTTAATAAAAAGTAATTTTTATTATTTTCAATCAAAAAGGTAAATGCATTTCATCCTAATACGAAAGAAGGATCTATGTACATTAGTAAATAAATAACAAAAAATTAGTGTAATCATTTCCGTTTGAAAATTAGAAGGTAATTAATCTATATAATTTATTTTAAAGAAACTATTTAGCACTAAAATTAGTTCTAACTTACAATACCCATAGAATTTTATTTACTTTAAAGAATTAATAGTAATATTATAAATTACCAAATTTCATTAAATAATTTTGTTTATCTAGTTTATAACTATAAAAGTTGTATACACATACTGCAATTATAATAACAATATTTATAATTTTGCTTTCTAAAATTAGTATTTTCTAATTATAAAATGATCTAATTTTAATTTTTTAGTGAAGCTTTGAGCTAAAATACATTTTGTACGATGTAAAATAATTTATCCACTCTCTCTCTCTCTTAATATATATAAATATATTTAATCAGTATAAAGAATGAAGATTTTCTTGAGAATATAATAAAGCTATGATGAATATTACAGTATAAGAAATAGAAGAAGGAATAAATTATATATTATTAATTTTTTACTCTTAAAATATTAATACAACAAATTAATTGTTTAACAGTAATAATTAATTTAATGTCTATCATAGATAAATAATTATAAAAAAAATTTAATCAGTAATTTTATCATAACCAACACATGAAAAGTGCTTTTAATACTGTAATTATTATTATTATTACTGAAAGCTTAAACAATTAAATAAAAGAAGTTTATTCAAAATTTGTCTACTTAATTTTATTTGTTTTAGTAAAATTTGAATGAATGATTTATGTTTACTAGTTT
Source organism: Tetrahymena borealis (assembly GCA_000260095.1). Lineage (NCBI taxonomy): Eukaryota > Ciliophora > Oligohymenophorea > Hymenostomatida > Tetrahymenidae > Tetrahymena > Tetrahymena borealis. The sequence goes on from JH651308.1 coordinate 143,705, forward strand.
ACTCGACTAAGACATATAAGTTATCGATTTATCAAAATTTAGTAATTAATCAGAGGAGGATAAGACAAAATATGGATATAAAAGAATAATGAACTAGGTAATATTAAGGTAGGAAGAATAAGTTATTAGAGATTTAAGGTTATTATTTTTTCTTTATACATTAATTATTTTAATTATGGTATATATTGGGAGAATTTTGTAAAGTTTTTTTATTATTTTCATTCATTCATGAATTAATCTTTTACTTTAAAAGGTAGAAACCATCATGCTTTAAGTACTGCAATCCTCATTGCTTTTAGAAAAATTTCTGTTGAGTTTTTGTGATCCTTTAGTTGATTACATGCAACTTTATAATTATATTTCCCTTTAATAAGAAAAGAACTGATTGCAAGTTTATTCATATAACATGATGAAAGTCAAGAGAATATTCCTCTTTTCTTATTTAATAGTATTATTATGTTCAAATAGGAATTGTGATACTGTATTGATTACTTAGGATAGATTATTGAAAAGGACTATTAATCTCTGCTCTATTTCACTGATCTAACTAGGAGTCAGGTAATCAGACTCACGTAGCTTCTATAAGAAATCAGAAGGGGAAAGAAGAGCTAATTTTTTAGGTAAGTGGCTATTTTCTGAGATAACCTTTGAATAATAAGTATCAAGTTTATTGACAATATTTTTAATAGAGGAAATTATTTATGAGACTTCATCTTTTTCTTCATCCTTTTAGTTTATTGTTTTGAAAATGAAGTCATTTTTTCCTTTATATTATTTTCCATTAGTACATCCCATTTCTTAATTGTAGTAAACTGTAGAGAATAAATTGTATTGAGATTATTATTAAGGCTTATTTAGTTTTACTAGTTAATTAGAACTAAAAAGAGTTTTAACTCTTTATCAATCAATTATTTTTTTAGGTTGATTTGGTATTTTTTAATTTTTTTTTTTATTAATAAAATATACGAGATTGAGGGAGTCACTTATTTTAAAAGGAAAAATTTAATTGCTTCTATCCAAAAAGCAAGAAAGAAAGAAATATATGTTGGTAAATCTGATGAAACTCTATGATGTAATGAAAGTAAATTTTTAGAATGGAAAAATCCTTACCTAAGGTAATTAAAATGTAGTAAACAACTATTGCCTGATTTTATAGGTTATATAGTAGTATATTTCTATAATAAATATAGAAATAAACAAAATTTATATTCTGGAAATTATGAAAGAGTATAAACAATTGAATTTCATCTTTTGAATTGCTTGTCAGTAAAAATAATAAAAATTCAAACTGTAAGACAAATTATTTACTAAACAGATAAGTAATTTAGAGATTTTAAATATATATTGGTGTAAACTTTCTTTTCCTTGCTAAAATTATAATATAAACTTTCTTTATTGTATAGTTAATCAAGTAAACTAACAAATTTTCTTTCAATCTAATTAAAAGAATAGATAAACTACCTAATTAGAATTCATTAGAACTCTTTCCTATCAGTTGATTTGCCACACATGTTAAAAGGAAGTTTCTCAAGAATAAAAATATAATTTGTCTCATTAGAATACAACATCAAATTAAAGACAGTCATTTCTATCAACCAACTGTTTACATTGTTAAGATAAATATTTATCCTTTATTAATTTTTACAAAAAATTTTAAGATTTTTCGTATTCATGCTTCATTTTTTTTGGTTTCTATAATAGAAGAAATCAAACATTAATTAACGTCCTATAGAAGAAGCTAAAAAATAGTTAAATAATAAATATTAGCAGAAAAATTATAAAAAAGGAGAGATTAAGGTAGGCGACTTCCTAGAATTAATATTAAATGATTTAATAGATTTATACTTAAACCTGTAAGTATTTAATTAATGTTTCAATATGCTTGAATACAGAAAAAAATAAATTCAAAGCATGCATAAAAATTAAGGAAATTTAGATAGTTCTACAAGATTTAAATATAAGGCTTATTGGGAAAAAAACAAATAATACGCTCCAAAATGAAAAGGATTTGAATTGAATTTGTGAAAAGATTTGACAATAGAAAATATAATTAGGGATATTTCAGATTTGTTAATTACGGCCTTTCCATCAATAATTCTATAATGATATTTTCAAATAATTTAAATAAAATACCTAATTGAAAACTAATTGGTTTATTTGATTTGAATTTTTGTTTTTATATTTGAAGATTACAAAAATTAGATATAAGTTTATTAGGGATAAGCCTCTATATAAATCAAAGTTAATGTCTGTCAAGATTTGCAAAATTTAATTGAAATTAACCTAAAAAATTATTAATTGCCATCAAATATTTAGAAATTAAGATACTAGCCATTAAATAATTAAATTATTTGATTAGTTTAAATGTAAAAGGGTGAATGTACTCACTTTTTCATTTTATGCAAGTAAATCTGATTGAATACTTTTTATAATTCAAGTTATCAAAAATAAATATCAAATTAAATAGTCATTATTTATTTATTAATTAGCAAAACAAAAATATTATGATTTAAAATTTCTATTAAATGTCAAATGTAGCATGCATTTTGTTTTTATTGAGATGAAATTAAGTTGTTGAAAGTATACCTAATTATTTACTATTAATGCATTCATGTTTATTCATTTATGAAGTTAATTCAAGTTGAACAAACTTTTTAAATGTAAACTAACTGAAAAATACTATTACACTCAAATATTACAAATGCAAATTTTTTATTAAGAAAAAAGCTAAGATTTGTAGTTTTTCTTTGACTAAACTTTTTGAAGATTATAGTAGTAAGTAAATGAATTTCTTTTCTAAGAAATAATCTTTTATTTGATGATTAAAATTATCCAAATCAATTTTCCTTATTTCTTTAAATACTGAAATTAAAAACACTCATTTAAAGAAGTGTAATCATCTAGCTTTTAAAAAATAAATAAAATATAGATAATCGAATCAATTCTGCTTACAAATTTTAAATTCTTACTTTCAAAGATTTTTATCATCATTTAAGGTTTTCTAAAAGTTACTGAATATAAATTGAAAAATTAAAAATATATTCTATACATGAATGATTGATTAATCGCAAAAATTTTTAATAGGCTAAATAATATGAATGGTTATAGTTGAATTATTTATAAAAATACTTGATTAAATAAATTATTCACCAATATAAATTAAACAATAAAAATATTAATCCATATTTAGTTGAGTAAGTTAATTGTTATTTTTTCATATAAAAGGATTGTAAATAGGAGTAGTCAATTAATAAACCTGGCATTTACAAAAGTTTTTAATTTTTGGATCTAATTAATAATAGGATAAGTTTAAATTAAAACTAATTGTGTAATTATCTACAAAAGATTAACTTATGCTAAAAAGCTAAAATAGAAAGAAAAAATTTTAATTATTCACAAATTTATATCCTTTTACTAACTATGTTTCTATTTGAAGGTTAAATTAACAAAGATAATTTTTATTTTTTTATTGAAGATAAATTAAAATTAAATGTAAGTCTTTGCAAATAAAATTGATTTAGAGTATTCATGATTTAGTGAGTATTAAGTAGAGTCTTAATTGAATTAGTATAAATTTACTATTAATATTTAATAATTAATTAGTCATAATAAATTAATATTTTATCTGAACTTTAATTTATTTTAATATTTCCAAAGTTTTTACAGGCACTAATTATAAAAATTAGCTTTCTGTAAATAAGAATATTTTAAGGGTTATTCAGTAGAATAAATAATAATATAAAGTTACAATTTGTTAGTAATCAATAGTGTTTTATTTAAAAAAATAGATATACTTAAATAATCAATTAAAGCAAAACTCTTTAATTTTATTTAATAGATTTGGATATTTTAAAATAATTTTTTAATAAATTAAAAGAAAATATTTAGAAATGTATTTATTTATTGATGAATAAAATAAAAATAAGTAAAATATGAGTTCTTTAATTATTTAATTAAATAGTTCATTAGATAAGGATTTATTTTTAATTCTAATCTTTCTTCAATTATTAATTATATTTTATTGCATATTAGCTTAAAATATTTAAAAGCAATTGGTTTATGTTATAAAATCTTAATAGATTGTGTCATTTTTAAATTCCAGAAAATTTCTTTCTAACTATGATTATAAGAGTAAAAGAAATAAGTAGTTAATAGGAGAAATTAAATTTTCTATTCTTGCGAGCATAAAGAAACTTGATAGAATTAAAGAATAAAACTCTCGTTGTAGATTGTTTGTGTAGACACTAGTAAATTAAATTTCGAATACATATTCTTACAAAAATAAAGAAATTAAAATAAATATTGTCAGATGTGCTGCGATTTAGAAGGTCTCTCTCTCTACGATATCTAAAAATAGAGAAGATAATTAAAATAAACACTTTTATTTTCTCAGCTTTAGTTGATTATATTATAAATCTTAATTTATTAAAGTATAATATTATAGTAAGAGCATCTTTATTGGCTTAGTTCAACTTTATTAGCTTTTTCCTAAATTTATTTTGCTTAAATTCATATTAAGCTAACAATAAAAGTATTTTTATAGTATACTTCTTATAAGCTTTTGTAAGATTTAATCAAAAAGATTATATACCTTTTTTAAATTTAAAGTTAGTATAAGAGTATTTTACTAATTTGATCATAAAAAGATGAGATAGATAAAAAGATAAATAATCCTTACGAACAAATTCTTTTGGTTCCTATCAAAAATTATTCACAAAAGGTAGGTTTCCGGAACTTTTATAATTACCAATCCCATAAATCTTTAATTTCATGTGGATTATAATCTATTAATCTTTGATTACTCCTATAATAAAATTAATAATTACAAAATTTTAAAATAGTTAGAACAAAGTATTCATCAAAAAATCGCACTATTATACTTTACATAAATAAAGAAGTAAAGAAAGATAAAATGGCTGTTTCAGGACTGGATTTACAGCTTTAGTAATTCCAGATGAATAGTTAAGTCTCTTTAAGTACAGTGTATGAGAGAGTAGACACTACCTCCACAAATGATGGCTCTACAACTCCCACTTCTATCTAAAGGGAATTTTCTTCTGTGAAAAAACAAAATGATTTGATCAAAGAAATAAACGAAAAACTCACTTTAGAAGTAAATGAGTTAAAAGTAAAATTGAAAATAGCAGAGGAAAAAATTAGTGTATACGAGGAAGTCATTTAATAACTAAAGAATCCATAAAAAGAATAATAATAAGATGAATATGACAATTATGATGAGGATGATAACTAAGAAGGGTCTTAGATGTTTAAGACATAGTCACCTAATAAACACAAATCGCGCAATCGCTAAGTCTTGCTGAACTTTTAAAAAGACAATGAAGACAATTTATAAAAGAAAGCAATTAATAATTTATAAAGATACTGCACAGCTGAACCTAAACCTTCAAATAGACTTGAATCCCATGGTAAGTCCCCTTTTGGAAGGCATAAATAAAATGGTTCCTTCGAAAATATAATTGACAACATCAATTTTAATCCTGAATAAGCAAATCAAAATAGGGCAAGAGAAATATCAGTTACCTCTCCTGTAAGAAAAGTATTTGTAAGATAAAACACGAATGAATCAAATCAAGATAAGATATTTTTAGATCAAGTTTTCTAAGCCAACCACCATCAACTAGGAGGAGGAATTAAGCTAAATCGTATAAAAGATGATGTTAAATAAGTTAAAGTTGAAAAGACAGATTAGATAGTAGCTCTAGGATATGAATGCCTAAAAGAAGGATCTTGCTTCAAGCCGAGAGCTTAAATGGCAATGATGAAAGAGAAGAACCTACGTAGATTTCACAATAACTCTTCTTCTGATGTTAACTTCTTGATGAAGGAGCAAAAAATAAATAACTTTAAAAATAACATTGAGCAAAAAACATTTAGCCAGAATCTTTATGGAAATAATTTGCAAGTTCCAAATGGAGATAATTCTGATTTCTTTAATTAGCAAAACTAATTATAGGGATTGGGACAGCATAATATAAATGTAATTTTCTCAGAATAACCTAGCCAATCGAATATAACTTCTAATATCTAGAATAATAGTCATCTCAAAGATAACTCCAATCATACACCAAGTAGCAATAGTAACACACCTTAAAATACTGTAAACGTACATTAGCTAAATTAAAATAATAATTTAGCAGCTGCTAGTAACCTTTTTAATTTACCAAAATTAATGAGCCAATAAAGTTAAGCTCCTCCTTAAATTGTGTCAAGCTTAAATTTCATTCCTTTCATTAGGTAATAGAGCCTTAACGTCACCAACAATCTTATTCATAATAATCAATAAGTGCTAAATTAATCTGTAGAATAAAATCCTTTTAGTTCTACTAATGATATAGACACTTCAGCTCTCAATTCAGAAGACTCAAACCTAAGGACTATCATAGTTGTCAATGAGTAAGATCCAGAGATTTTAAAGTACGAAGAGGAATGCAATAAATTTTAGAAGCTCTACAATGATATAAAGTAATATGGAGTTATTGGAGATTTCCTTTTTGAAGAATTTATGATTATAGGACCAGATATTAAGGAGCTCAGAGAGTTGGTCGAAGAATAGCCTAGCCCCTTTACAGGAATTAAGGGCACTTCTATGGAGTATACAAAAGGGAAAGCTCAATAGAGCATATTATTTAATAAACCTTGTTACACTTCTCCATTAATTTGTGAAAAGCGTTAAACAGTTGTGTAGTTTGCATTCCCTAAAGGATTACAATACTACCGTTACCGAAGTTAAGCAGATTTATCAAATATGCCAAACCGCTTTAAAGATATTCTTCTCATGAATCTGTGCTAATAAAAAGACTCAGGGATAAGTGATAATATGTTTGTTTTGAATATCAGAGGAGAATAATCCAATAAGAATAGCCATACTTCATTATAAGCAATAAATCCGAATTCAATTCTCTATGCAGTTTGTTATTAATAAGAAGATTTGCTTGTGGTAAATGATGAAAAGACAGGAGAAAAAACTGTCTTCCTCTTCCCCACTGTATACTGTTTCCTAACTTACTACCCTTTTGTTGATTACTTCCTTTCAGTAATTTTAGAAATTATCAATAGGATCAAAACTATTAGACTTGTAAAAAGTTCTTTCTCAGGAATAATTGACAATAATCTTTAGAATGCTGATCTTGAATAAGTCATAAAAACCCTTTAAAAGGATAGAGATCTATGTTTAAGTTTAAAGGCTTTACAAATAAAAGATGTTCAACCAGATAGAGTTATCACTTATTATCTTAGTACCCCTTAATGTTATCTTTTGCTTCCCGATAAGATTAAAGATGAAAGAAGCACAGCAGAAGATTAATAGAGAAGAAAAAGCTCTATTCCATCTCAAACGCCATAAAGCCTATAATTTTCTACATCTTCTATTAGGGTACCTCCAATTGAAGATATGGGGTATATTGAAGGACTGGAAGGAGCTTATCTTACTTTCTCAAATCTTCCATATTATGATTTTTAAGTAATTCTTACTTTAGTTATGCTAGAAAAGAAGGTAGTATTCTTGTCAAAAAATATAACTTTACTTACTATTACAACTCTAACATTTTAAACACTCTTTAAACCATTGAAATACCCTCACCCTGTTATTTTCTGTATTAGTGATGATTTAATGTACTTCTTAGAAGCTCCTGTACCAATTATAGTAGGAGTTAACTCCAGTGCTGAGAAATTTGAGTGCGAATATGGGTTTAATAATGAATGCTATTATATAGATTTAGATAAAAATTTCATAATAACTAAGAATCAACAAAATGTTTGTAAAATTGAATAAATGAAATATAATTTCTTAAATTATAAGTAACAAATAAAGCCTCTGTTTAAAGAAATTAATAATGAAATAACTTCGAAGCAATTTGGAAACAAATTTAGGAAACTAATAAAGAGATCGAATCATGACAAAAAACTTGTTTATACACCAGATAAAAAACAATTAGCCAACTTGAAGGTACTTCTTCACACGATAAGAAAGTCCTTTTAAGAATCGATCATATAAAAATTGCCAGCCAATCCCGTTTTCTAGCCAGATAATTAAACATAATTAGATATGGGAGAAATATAAAAAGCTGTATTAAAAGATAATCCAGAAAATGCTTTCCTTCAAAATTTTGTCGAAACTCAAATATTCTATTATTATATGGAGTAAATATATTATTGAAACACTTTATAGCCTAAAGAAAAGTATAAAATTAGCTTAATATACAAACAAACAAATTCATATATACATACATACAAAAATATATCATAATTCAACAAACTTTATACTAAATAATGTAATAAATTTGCTTTTTGTTCAAAATTCTAACCATAAATTGATTGTATCATTTCCTTTAATACCTCCATTTATTCTTTTTTAAATATATTTAAGCTCTTCAAAATTATTTAAAGAAGATGAAATAAAACATCTAATAAGCATAAAAACAAACAAACTAATTTTCTTTTAATAATAGATTTCTTTCAAAAAATAAATATTATTCCTTATTTTTAAATTTTCTTTTTAAATTAAAAATTGATAATAATATAGAAAAATTGTAATTAATTAATAATTAATAATTAATTTTATAGAAGTATCCTTTTATTTTAATTAAATTGAAAGCTTTTAAAATTTTTTACATAGACGAGCTCTTATCAAAAAAGTTCTGTTGAAGTGTCATGTAAAATTATGTTCCTTATGCTTTTAATAAATTTCTTTTCCCAAAATTTATCACCTCTTCCGTTTTTCTAATTTAAGAATAAAAGTAAGATTCAAACAAATATAATATTTAATAGAAAAGTAAATTAGTAATTAAACTGAAGATTAACAATAATCAATCTTTTAGAGCTATTTATTCAAATAAATGGATAAAATAGAAATTGGTAATGATTAATAAGAACTCATTCTAGATAATTTTTCCATATAAGATGATAATAAAAATTCAAATAACAGCAATATTTAGTAACAACTTATTGAAGCTTAACTCTAAATTGCATAGTTAAAGGAATAGAATCATAAACTCGCAATGGAAATTAATGATTTAAAAAGTTCATTAAAAATCGAAGAAGAGAAGAATTTCTTGTATGAATTAACAATTTAAAAGCTTAAAAGTACAAGTAAAGATTAAGAATGCAATTGCGGTTGTCATTAGATGAAGAATAGCCTGCCAGTAAATAAAAACTTATAAATTAGTAAAAAAAGATTTAAAAATTTTGAAGATTAGTAAAGCTTAAGAAAAGATATTCTTCGTAAAAATGCAAGACATAATACAGCTCACTATAAATCTCCTCATAAATAAGAAATTAAAATATTATCTCCTTTTTCATTTCATTAACACTATGATGCTGAATAGGAAATATAAGAAAATGGGAAAGAAAATAATGAAGAGAATGCCTTAGAGAGATAATTGACAAATAAGTTGATTAGATAGCCTAATAAATTAAACACATATAATGGTAACATTATTTATTTAGTATTTGTTTGATTTACAAATATAGACTCTTTATCAGTCTAAAATAAATATATTTTTATTTAAATAGTAGAATCTACTTAGATTAAATTGGAAAAAACAGAATAAATAGTTGCTCTTGGATATGATTGCCTTAAAGATGGAACTCTCCAAATTAAACCTAAATCTCAATTTATAAGGTTTTAGGAGAAGAGATTTTCTAAGATTAATAATAACTCTTCGAAGGATGCAAGCTTTAAAATAAAAATGGATAAAATAGAAGCATATAAACATAAATAAGAGTCGAAATAGTAACTTTCATTTTCTCCTAAAATAATTTTGTAGAACTCTTCTTCGAATATAAACGACAAAACAAATAGTAATAACATAAAGAATTTAAAAACACCTGAAATTAAAAGCACAAAAAACTCAAACTTTTCTATTTCCCCTAATGTTTTCATGACTAGAAGTCGCAATCAGACTCTTGAACCAGCTTATTTCTTCTAAAATTTAAACTGTATTTAACTTGATTAGTCTTAATAGGTAAACACATCTAATAGTCTTCATAGTATCTTTCAAAGTTAATCTAATAAAAGTTCTTTAAGTTTAAACGATTTAGATGGAAGTTGTTCCTTAGATTTAAATATAAAAGCTATAATTGAAAATCAAAAATATGATCCAGAAATTATAAAGTATGAATCCGAATGTTAGAATTACAAAAACTTATATGATAATATTATGAAATACGGGTAAATAGGAGATTTGTTGTTTGAAGAATTTATGCTTATTGGTCCAGATTTAAAAGAGCTTGCTGCATTAGTAGAATAATAGAAAAACCCCTTTTAAGGAGTAAAAGCTTCCACCTAGTATATTAAAGGAAAAGTTTAATAAACCACTCTATTTAGTAAGCCTTGTTATGTTTCGCCCTTTGTTTGCCAAAAGCGTTAAACTCTTGCTCAATTTGCTTTTCCAAAAGGATTACAATACTATCGTTATCGCAGTTAAGCAGATTTATCTAATTTACCTCCTCGCTTGTAAGACATATTGTTGATGGATCTCTGCTAATAACATAATTCTGGAAAAAGTAATAAAACTTTTGTATTAAATTTGAGAGGAGAAGAGTGTGATATGAATTATAGAAATTCCATGCAATCAATAAATTCAAACTCGATTATGTATGCCGTTTGCTTTTAGCAAGAAGATATCCTTGTAGTTCCTGATGAGGCTGGAGAATAAACAATCTTTGTATTTCCTATAGTTTATTGTTTCCTAACATACTATCCTTTTGTAGATTACTTTTTATAAATTTTATACGAAATTGTTAATAGAGTTAAAACAATAAGACTTGTTAAAAGTTCTTTTTCTGGATTAATAGATAATAATCTTAAAAATGCAGATATTCAAAATGTATTGTAATCCCTCTAGTAAGATAGAGAGCTATGTTTAAGTTTAAAAGCATTGCAAATTAAAGATGTTGATCCTGACAAAGTTATTTCTTTCAATCTAAACCCCCCAAAATCATATTTGCTTGAAATTGAACAATAAGGGAATGATAAAGATAATAACAGTAAAAAAGAGAGCACTTTTAAAAAAATTTCATAAGCTTCCAACAGCTAATCTGCAACTATTTCGTATCTAGTACCTCCTATAGAAGAAATGGGATATATTGAAGGACTTGAAGCTGCTTATTTGACTTTCTCAAATCTCCCCTACTATGATTTTTAGTTTATTCTTACTTTGATAATGTTGGAAAAGAAAGTTGTATTCCTCTCTAAAAATGTTACTTTGCTAACATTAACAAGTTTAACATTCTAAAATCTCTTAAAACCATTTAAATATCCTCACCCTGTAATTTTTTCTATGAGTGAAGACTTGATATATTTTTTGGAGGCACCTGTTCCTATTGTAGTAGGTTTTAATTTTTCAGCAGAGAAGTTTGAGTTTGAATTTGGATTTAATAATGAATGTTACTATGTAGATTTGGATTAGAATATGATCATTTCTAAAAATGAATAAAGCTTATAAAAAATAGAATAATTAAAGTACAATTTCGCAAGTTACAAAGAAAAAATAAAAGAAATATTTAAAGAGATAAATAATGATATCACTTCAAAATAATTTGGAAATAAATTTAAAAAGTTAATCTAAATAACTAACAATGAAAAAAAACTTGTTTTTAATCCTGATAGCAAACAGATCAACAATTTAAAAACCCTACTTTAATTAATTAGAAAATCATTTCAAGATTCTATTATTTTAAAATTACCAAACAATCCAATCATCTAAGTGGAGAATGAATCTTAATTGGATATGGGAGAGATTTAAAAGTAAGTTTTAAAAAATAACTGTGAGCATCATTTCCTTTAAAGTTTTGTAGAAACTCAAATATTCTCATATTTTATGGAATAAAGATATATTTGAAACATAAGAAATTTAATTATCACAAATTATTAATAATATAAGCATTATATTTTATTTTTAATCTATCAATCAATCAATCTATCAAATTAAAACTAACAGAACTAACTACTTTGATATCCGTTTTATTTAGTAAATCTGAGAATTAAGATAATTCTATTTTTATTAATATTTATTTTTTAAACTTTCGAATGTACCTATTTAGTTAGGATGATTAAAGCCTACTATTTTAGTTATCTTTTGAAAGAAATCTTTCAATAAATTAAATTGAATTAACAAATCAGACTAGATAAAATGGGAATAATTTTAGTATTAGGGTAAAAAAGATTCTAATTACTTTAAATCTAGGAAAATTTAGGTTAATTGACATCTTTTAAAGCTATTAGACATAGCTTATATAATTAATAAGACAATTAATAAATGTATTTAATACCTATTTACTGTAGATATTTATGAGGATAAAAATCTTTAAAGTTTTTTGTTTGTTTCCTTTTTAAATTAATTAAAAATTACAGTAAAAATAAATATTCTGCAATTTAAATTGAATAATCTAATAAAAATTTTATCTTTTTCTAAATTAAACTAGATGATATAATAAAAATTGTTGATAATATGCTAAATTAAATCTATTAATTTCAATGGAAAATTTCTTTTTTAAATTAATTGCAAAGTATTTTATAGAGGTAAAGTTAATTTAATGATAAAAATATTGAAATTCAAAGGGATTAATTTGATTCATTGATTGATAAAAAGAATAAATACAACAGTTATAAATGAGTTAAAAATAAAATCATGCAAATATTCTCAAACATGCCTCTGATAGTTAATTATCAAATTCAGAGAATGGAGTATTATAGATTTATACTTTATACTATTCAAAGTTGAAATCAAAATTTGTTTTTTAGAAAGTATCTATCCTTGCAATATCTGAAATGATCATGATGTGATGGAAAAGCTGTCTTTATTGAGGTGTTTATTGATTGTTTTATTACTCTCTAAGACCTAAAGTGTAGTTAATTAAACATTCTTTATAAGAGTTATCAAAATTTTTATTAATATCTTCTGATTATAAGTGAGAATTTAATATCTGGTTATTTATTCTTAATTTTTTGATACTTTCTTAGCACTCATGTAAAAGAATATTATACTGAGATCTTATTTTAACTAAATCCTATTAACTGGCCTCTAATATATTTTTATAATCCTCAGACATAGAGAATTCATTAAAGTAGACCATGCCAAAGATGTTTTGTTTCTTCTCCATTGTAGAAATAAATTCTTTGATCATTTAGATCAGCTTCTTGCAAGTTAAAAATACGGGAATTTAGTAATTAATCTTGAATTCCTTCAAATTTCTAATTTAGTTAAGCATCTGAATTAGTATACCATAGAGCTTTTAATATAAGATTAAAAAGATTCAATAAACAAATTAAGTTAGAAATTAATTATAAAACTAAACTGAGTAATAAATAACATTTACGTTTCTTTTGTGCAAGTATTTCTTAATACCAAGTTAAAAGTCTTCCTTCTTTTTATTTAATATAAAGAACTTCTATTCTTCTTACTTTTTTAATTCTTCTTACTTTTTTATTTCTTCTTACTTTTTCAATTCTTCTAACTTTTTCAATTCTTCTTACTTTTTTAGTTCTTCTTATTTTTTTAATTCATCTAATTTTTTAAATTCTTCTTACTTTTTCAATTCTTCTTACTTTTTTAATTCTTCTAATTTTTGTTATTATTCTTGTTCTTTTTACTTCTATTATATTTGTAATTAAATGTCGTCTTAAGGTGGATTATTTGGCATGACAGGATAGTTCATATTATTATTAAAAAAATTATTTTTAAGTATAGGGTATTTATTTTTTTAGTCATTAAAGACCTAATTTTAAAGGCCATTTTGATTCTATTCATAGAATTGTTGGTTTGAAGCAGGATTAAACACTTTATCACTTGCAATAATTGATAGATCCATAACATCTTCAAGTAATACATTCTATTCCATAACAGCAGGATGTTAGTAAATTTCAGTCCATTTTATTCTTTTTTCTCTTTCATATTTGAGCATTTTTCTTATTAAATCTTCTGTATTACTGTTAATATTTATGTTATTTCTTTTGAAGTTAATCTTTTCCGCTTTTGCAGCTAAGAATAGTTGCTGAGGATTAGAACTAGTAACTTCGTAAGGATACTCTCCAAAAAGCATTTAGTAAAAGACAATTCCTAAGCTAATAAAAACATAAGGATTAATTATAATCATTCAAAATTGTATTTTTAATATAATTGAATGTTAATAATAATTCTTGTTACCTATACATATCTGCCTCAAAACTATAATCTTATTTTAAGAATACTTCAGGAGCCATAGTTATATATGATCCCAAGGAGGTTTTAGTAATATCTCCATTATTCAATTACTTCGCAAACCCAAAATCTCCTAACTTTATTTTGCCCTAATGTAGGAATATGTTGCTAGCTTTAATACTTTTATAATGCAAAAAAAAATATAAATGATTTAATACTTTTTATATATCATTTAATTTAATTCAATCAAAGTAGTAAGTAGCATTATTTTTCATTATTTCATTGATAATAAAGTTATAAAATTACTCTCTATGCATAACATTTTGAGCATGCATATCCTTGAAGGCTTATAACATCTATTTGAAGTAAGCAAGGGATTATCTTTCAGGGATATAAACATTTTTCTTGATGTACTATTACAAATCACCATCTTAGCAGTACTCCATAACTATGAGATATGAATTTGTCTCATTGTGTTCGATCGTTTCCTTTACTGCTACAACATGCTAACTTTTTAAATTTGATTATATCTGAATTTCTTAATGGAAGAGCTCATTCACCTTTTTATCTTTAAGATGAACTTTACTCACTTATTTGATTGCAACTTCATTTGAATTTTTTTGACTAAATGCAAGAAAAACATCTCCAAATTGACCTTTACCTATTTACTACTTCACTTCATAGCTATCAAATCTAGTTTTTATTACTTATTTGGGTACTAACATTTACTCTAGTTATAATTATACACTTTCTATATTTTTAAAATAAAAGTTTATTTCTTTTCTTAGTTTCTTTAATTTTTTATTAATATTAATAGGAAGTTTAATAACTCTTTTATCTAAACTCCTTAACAATCAAAGATTCATTCTGACTCATTTTGATCTTCTTCGACTAATTATTCATTATTCTAATATGTATTTATCCTATTGTTTTGTAACACCCTTTTATTTCTAATATTCTAATATGAAATTGGCACTTTAGAAGTATCTATAATTCTCTTTTCTATCTGAAGAATACTCTCTATACAAATATTATAAATATAATTAGGTTGTTGATAAATTTGAGTTGCATTTAATTATGAATTTTAATTTAATTTTTATTATCAAAACAAAAATTAATATTAAATAATATTTTTAAGAATGAATAAAAAGATATTACAAAGATATATTCTATATAAAATTACTATTTAAATCTGTTATTAATATTTAATTAATAATCATTTAAATATATAACAAAATAGGAGATGAGAATTTAAGGATAACAATCAATT
Source organism: Tetrahymena borealis (assembly GCA_000260095.1). NCBI lineage: Eukaryota > Ciliophora > Oligohymenophorea > Hymenostomatida > Tetrahymenidae > Tetrahymena > Tetrahymena borealis. The sequence continues at coordinate 159,134 of JH651308.1, forward strand.
TAATTTCAATTGCATTATTCAAAAATTTTTTGACATGATTCATTTAGTTTAGAATTAAATTCAGAGAAGGGAATTGATTAGATTTTGCATTTATATTAAGAAAAATCAAAATCATAGTTATCTTTCTCGAATGAATCTATTCTAGCAATATCAGAAACGAGACATATATGATTAAATAGTTTTCTTTGTTTATCAGATTCTTCATCATTCTACTATTCTCTTAGACCCGTTGTATAATTAATTAAGCATGCTTTATAAGATTCATCAAAATTCTCGTTGCATTCTTGAGACTCTAAATGAGAGTTAAGTATTTTATTTTTTATTTTTAGTTTTTTGATACTAGTCTTGCATTCCTATAGGATATTAGTATACAAGCTTCTTATTAAAGATAAATCACTTTTTGCATAATTAATTAAATCTGCATATTACTTTGTTTCTTAGAATTCATGAAAGAAGAACATCCCAAATATATTCTGCTTCTTTTATAATACAAAAATAAAGTCTTTTATCATTTTCAACAACTTTTTGCATGTTAAAAAAGCAGGGATTTAGTAATTAATTTTGAATTCTTTCAAATTTCTTATTTGTTCCAACATCTAAACTAGGATTCCATAGAGCTATTAGGTAATAATTATTAAAAAAGCTTTAAAAAATAGTAAATTAATCAATTTACGTTTCTTTTATGCATGTACTTTTTGTAACCTTCTTCTATATCTTTATTTTTCTTCTCTTCAAACATTTTAAATGATTCCATTTCTTTTTATAGTTGATCCATTTCCTACTATGATGAAATTCCAGATTAGCTAGTAGAAATTTATAGTTATTTAGCTCCTTCTGTTACTGTTTAAGTTATAAAATTATCTTTATCATTAAAGCTCATTCTTTTGAGTATAATATCGTTTTCATAGAATTTTTTATTTTCAATTTGTACAGGATCAAAATCACAAAAGCTTGCAATCATAAATTGGTTGGCTATATTTTCTGGTAAATCTTGTTCTTCATAAATTAAAGGATGCTAATATATTTCTTCCCATTTAATTCTTTTATTTCTATCGGACTTCAGCATTTTCTTTATCAAATCTTATGCATTCAAACTTATTTGAACATTATCAAACTAAATATTTTCTAACTTTTTCAATGCAAATAATTAGTTCGGATTCTAAGATTTAAAAGGATAGTTTTTAAACAGCATTTAGTAAAATACTACACCTAAACTTTTAATAATATGTAGAATTAAATTTAAAAACCAAAAAACAATTTAAAAATATATAGATTTGATTAAGTAAATATTTAACAATAATACTTTCTCAGTAATAACAATATAATATTATTATTACCTGTACAAATCAGCTTCGAAACCATATGTTTATTAGTTAAACACTTCAGGAGCCATTGTTATGTAGGTTCCCAACATAGTACTAGCGATTTCTTCTTCATTCAGTTATCTAGAAAACCCAAAATCACTTAACTTTACTTAACCTCTATGCAATAATATATTTGAAGCTTTGACGCTATAATAATAAATAAAGAAGGAAGATAAATTAAATTATTTTTTAAGAAAGGTTAGATGCAATTATAATAAAAATATTGAATTTACTCTCTGTGAATGCATTTTTTCTAATGCATATCTTTGAAACCAGCTAACAATTATTTTAAGTAGGCTACTGCTTATTTTTCTGGAATAGGACCATTTTTTTCAATATAGTTTTATAAATCTCCATCTTAACAATACTCCTAAACTACTAGATAAGTATTTGACTCAGTGTGGTCAATAAAATCCTTAATTGCTACAATATGCTTGCTGTTCAGATTTGATTAATTCTAAATTTCATTTTAAAAAAGCTCCATAATTTTAGGCTTATCAAACTTTTTCACTTGCTTTATTGCTACAAATTCTTATTTTAAGTGGCTATAAGCAAGGAAAACCTTCCCAAATTGCCCTTCTCCAATTTTTTATTAGATTTAATAGGTATTCTCATTTGTTTTGATTGTTTATCCTGTTTATAAGACTTATGTTGCCATAATGGTTATCCCTACTGATATTCTAACTCAGGTATTTAATTACTTTTTAAATCTTTAATTTTACAAAAAAAATATTTAGGCTTTTTTATAATTCAATTAGCTTGAATCATAATATCGTATTACATTGATTTTTCCTTTAACCTATTAGCTATTTACATTTATTAAATCAATTTCGTTGTTATTTTCAAGATAAGTGTATTTTCATTAACATATTTTACTCCAAATTATTTTGATTATTGTAACAATAATAAATATTGTTTAAACTTAAATTAAGAACTGATAGTGAATTATAAACATCTTAAATGTAAATAGTCCTATTATTAAACAATAGTTTCTATTTTTAAAAATATTAAGCAACCTCTGAAATATCTATAGTAAGTTTCTTCCTATCAATTTATAAAAATAAATATGATAATAAGATGAATTAAAAAGAAGTTTTTATTTATAATTACTATTTAAAATTTTATAAATAAGATAAAAGTTTAATAAAGTAGTTAATGATGAATTAAAAGATAAAATTATTATTACTATTAGCTATTAACAATCATTTAAATAAAACATGTACATAAAAATATAATATTTAATATAATAGTAGGTTGGTTGGTAGGTAGATAGGAAGGTTAATTAATAAGTTTAAGATAGTCAAAGCTTAATTGTTTTAAAATAGATTGCAGTGGGTTGAAGATTTTATATTGTTTTTATGTGAATTTAAAACAAATAAAAATCAAATTGGTTAAGTTATATTTATTATTAAAGGACTAGGATAAGCAGACTAAGCTTTAATTCGGTATTTAAAAGTTTATTTTTAGTTTTTTCATCTAAAGATTTCTCTCTTAAGGTATAGAATTACGAAAGATATAAATGGCAATAACCTATTAATTGATTGATTTCTTTTTGGCTTAAAGGATTAATTTCTCCAAATTATTCTTATCTGTTTAAATAATCTAACTTTGTATCATAGTTTTGTTTTAAGAATTCATCATACTATAGAACTCTTTAAAATTCCTCCTATTTAAGCTAATTTCCTATTTCCTGCGATCTAGTGTGTATATATCTAAATAGAAATTGAACAAGAGGATAGAATGAATTTTAATAGTTTTAATTTTATTTAAAATTTGCTTCTATGTCATCCTTTACTTCTCCAAATATCTATTTCATCTAAATTTTAATTTAAAGGAAAGTTATTTTATTAATTTTTGTGTTCACAAAAAAGAAATTAGTATATTAAGCTAAATATTCTAACTAAATTAATTACTTCTTTCAATTACTAAATTTAATACAGTAATTCCTTAAAATCTTCAATCCTTTTTCTTATAGATAGATTCTCGGATGCGTTTTAAGTGTACACAAAGGAAAATAGACCTGACGCGCTAAACTAACTACATTCTGATTATTAACTTTTAAGATATTATTAATATTTTTCAATGTCAATTGTAATGCATGTTAATTATATTTTTTAATTTTAGTTATCCTTTTGACAATTTGTATTTCTATGATCTCTCTAAGATTACTAAGCATGCTAGATTTGTTTTTCTTATTAATTGCTACTAAGATAAGGTTCTTATTTAACCACTAATTTCTCTATTTCAATATTTAACTTGTCTATAATTTTTATGCTTTCTTCTGGTAGTATAGATTTTCTGATGTCCTCCTCATTTAAATTCTAAAATTTTTGAAAGCAAGACATTGATTTGATTTTAGATATAGTGGGTCTATCTTTTGGGTTATAACTTAACATGTCCAAGATTAATGTCTTGATCTCATCATTTACATTTAATGTACTTAGAGGAAATTTAACTTGTTTAATTTATGCCTAACGCTTTAACTATCTCACATCTCCTGTATATGGGTAATTTCCATAGAGCATATAATAGAGAAGAACCCCTAGACTATAAAAAAAGAGGAAGGAAATACATATTTTACGAATTTATAATTAAGATAGCCTTACCTGTATATATCAGCTGGATAAGAATATTGTTGAAAACTATAAACTTCAGGTGCCATAGTAAATGGAGTTCCAAGAGAAGTACTAGTTATATCTGATTAGCTATCAAGTTACTTTGAAAGACCAAAATCTGCAATCTTAGGTTGACCATTTTTGTATAGGATATTGTCAGGCTTAATACTATTAATTAGAAGAATTTAAAAAGTGCTTACACTTGAATATTAATTTACTCTCTATGAATAATATGATTGCTATGAAGTACTTAAAAGGTATTTAATATTTAGTAAAATTCATTCAATATTGTATCGATTGTAAAGTCATTTGCCGCTTTAAGACTTTTTAAATGTTAATTCATATCTCCTCCTTCACAGTATTCTAAGAGTAATTTATAAGTTCCATCAACTTTTTAGCCACTAATAAGTTGAGGAACATTTGGATGCTGAATGTGTTCCATAATCATTATTTCACTCTCAATGTACTTTGCGAGCTGTGGAAGCTCCTTTAATTTCTATTATTTTATTATCTTCATTGCATATAATGTATTCTTTCTATCTTACACCAAATAGACTTCACCAAATTATCCCTATCCTAGCAATTTGATGTAATCTAGTTCTTAAAATATACTTTTTTAAGCGCAATCCATATTTCTCGTGTTTTTTTTAAGAGATTTGAAAATTTTAATTAATTATTCTTTTTTAATTAATTTATAGATTTCTCAATTCAATTAATTTATTACTTTAGATTTAATAAAATAGTAGTGATTATTAAATAAATGATTGAAATAAATAGAATCAAAAATAGCCATAGCTGAGTGTAGAATGCTTATCGAATTAGAATTTAATGTATTTCTACTTTTTTATAGTAAAATAGACCAGCCTTAATTAATAATCAATACATAGACATAGAAGTATTTGATTAATAAAAATTAATTAATTTGACCTTTTTTATAGTTCATTTTATCTTTATTTAGAATTGATTTTGAGTTTTATTTATCATTAAGTATATAGACATAATTTAATCGTTTATAAATAAATAATTTATGCATAGAATTGTTTCTGACTTATTTAACAAATTAAAAGAATATTTTGGGATGTAAATTGTTGTGTATAATGAAATTGTTTTAATTTCAATTTGATTTAAGTTAGAATATTCAATCAATTAAATAATTAATCTGAATTTTATTTAAAATAATCACAAATTGCTTTGACATACAGATGTTTCTGATTTTAAAAATAATTAGAATATTTACTTATTATCAAATTCTTTTATACATTAATAATTTTTATATTATTTTTAATTAGATAAATAAGAAAAGAATTTTTCAACTGTAAAAAAGAGCCATTCGAAAAGCAATACAATAAGAGAAAGGAATAAACAATACAGTAAGTATCAACTATCTATCAATCAATCATTACTCATAGATTAGGATAAAAATTTCTTTCACTTGGTATAAATTAATCCTTCAAATATTTTAAATATAAATCAATCCATTCATTTTAAACAATATTGCCTATATATATTAAGAAAAATTCATAAAATATTTATTATGACTAACTAAATAGCTAGCTACCTAACTAGCTAACTAAATAACTAATGAATTAACTAACTAACTAAATAACTAACTAACTAGCTAACTAACTAAATAACTAGCTAATGAATTAATTAATTAACTAACTAACTAAATAACTAACTAATTAGCTAACTAACTAGCTAACTAAATAACTAACTAATGAATGAATTAATTAACTAGCTAACTACTTCTAGTTATTGAAATAAATCAAATTAGTTAATTCATATATTTTTTAATAATTTCATCATAATCAAAAGGGTTTTGTTTATTTTGCTCAGAAATGTAATCTATATAGTTAAAGTTAGTATTTAACCATTGGTCGATTTTAATTGCTTTAAAAGTTAGCATAATATGGCTAAATATTTATTTGCTTATTTCAATATTATTAGATTAATTTAATTTTTACTTAAGTTATGAAATTAAATCTATTAAAATATTCTTGTAGTTAGTATCAAAATTATTAGTACATTCTTTGCTTTCTATTTCTGTTTTTATGCTAATTACTTTACTTTCTAATAAAGCTTGTTTCTATATTTTTTAGTATTATTCATAATCTTTTTCTTGTAAAAATTTCACCTACTCTATAAATTGATTACAGTAACGATGATTAATAAACAAATCCAAGTAACTAATATTAAAAATATTTCTCCTTGTGCTGATACTAATTTAAATCTTTTCAATCAACTATAATCTCTTTTTTAATATGAAAAAGATTGGAACATTCAATTCTAAACTACTTTCATAGGATTTGAATATAGCTTTAACAAAAGTCTTCAAAAATTTAATTCCCTATTTTAATTGTTTATAATTTATTTAAATAAGGAGAGTTGAATTAATTAATTACTTCAATTATCAATTCTAGTTCTTTCATTGCCTAAGTAATATGTTGTTTTGCTATTTCTTTAATAATCTTTTCATTTTTTATATTTTCAAATATTTATACTGTGTTTAATTCTATAATTTGATCTTATTTAAACATTTATTATTAATAAAAGTCAATATATGATTCTAACGCAGCATTATTTTCCTCAGCTTATAGTTTCATATTCCTGATGAAGGGATGTTAATAAAGTTATGCCCATGTCAATCTTTACCTGGTATTATATTTTAAACATCTTTTAATAAAATCAATCATACAGCATGATATTTTATTATTTCCAATATTAAAATCTATTCTTTAATCTTGAACATCTTAGGTTACTTCTTTTTAATTAATTTTCACTTCACTATTGAATGGATATTTTTTGAAGATCATATAATACAGTAATATACCAAAGCTAATTTAATAATAAAATAGAATTGAACATAGGATATTCGAAATCAACTTACCTGTAAACATCTGCAGAAAAACTATATTTACCCTATCCAAATACCTCAGGTGCTATAAACATATTTTCTTCTTATGTAAGACTGCTTATTCTACAAACTCTATCATAAGATATATCTTTGAAGATAATTTATTTGCCATCAAAAAGTAAATTTTAAGGAGAAAGACTAAATAAAATTAATAAAATATTTTAGATTCTGAACAAAAATGAGTATAGATTTCAATGAGAAAAAGTGAAACTAAAATAAAAATATTTACATAAGATAAGTAATACACCTTTTATGAATTTCTTTTAACCCTTTGAGGATAGAGCAAATTATCTGTTAAAATTACTTACAACTCTATGAAAATGAATTGGCTTAAATGTAATCTTCTAGATTTTTATGTTTAACTTAATCCATAACTAAAAGATACCCAATACCTAGATTATAAGCATCTCTTATTTAAATGTGTTGTACTAAATTATTATCTTTTAGCGCAAATATCTCTGATTACATTTATTTCATTTTATCTTGCTAAACATTAATATTTTCACATCTTATGTCTTATTTAATACCCTCATTAAATAAATATTAGCAATCAAAATGCTGGTTCTTTTCATTTTTGCACTGGTTTATTTATCTATGTACTAGCTTTCCTTATATTTAATAATTCCCAATAGTTATTTCGCTCATTTACATATTTCTCTCTACAAAAGTAGTTGATTGATTCTTAAATTATTAATGTTTTTTGTGTTTGTAGACTTTTAATTGATTTAGATAATTAAAGAATTTATTTATATTATAGATATAATAAACCCAAATTACAACAATTAATTAAAGAGGTTATACCATGCCATACAATTTATTATAAATATCATTAACATCTAATTTAGATAATACTCCATTCCAGATTAAAATATAAGATTTTTTAAATCAACAGTTTTCATTCCCTTTTGAAAGTAAATTTTGATTTATTGTGTGTTTGTATGTGTGCATACATGTAAGTATTGTTGATGGGTAAATAAATATCAATCCATACCAAATGTTACTAATTTATATAATTTCCTTTTATATAATTTGGAATAATGATCTCTTAAAATCTTTTCATCAATTAAGAGCATGTAATATCCGACTACTTCTAAATTATAAGTTAAATCATAATAAAGGGTGTATAGATTTTTATTTTTTATCAAAGATAAAGCAATATTATCATAAGCACTTCCTAGAGAACACCCAGCTAATTCAATATGAATTTTATTGAGATTTAAGCTTGAAATGGCATTGGCAACTGCCAACCCTCCTTCTTTATTCATTTCGTCATTACTAGACAATTATAGATTTAAAGTAGATAACTTTTTACATTATCCTATCGACTCTGCTAAAATCTAGGTTAATTTGGCATTAAGGTGGTTACATTCTATATTAATAGATAGCTTGGATATTTAAGGGCAACTTTTTATTGCTTCACTTAGTAAATGCACTTCAGCATTATAGATTTCGAAATCAATTCTTATATTTAAATGTAAAATTGATTTTTATAAATATTTTGAGTTTAAATAATTTTCTATAGATACTATTGAGTCAATCAGATAATATTCTTCACTAATTTATGTAGTAAAATCTTATAGGCTCTATTCAATATGGTCAAAATAATATTTTGATTCTATCAAATATATTTCATACTTTCCAAAATGGAGATTTGAACACTATTAGTTGTTATTGGTTTAGGTAAGAAATGAATATAATTATTAATTTTCTTAGATTTTATAGGCAATTAATATGATAAATTGTTTATTTTACATATCAGATCCTTACAAAATTAATAATTATTTGCTATGAGAGAGATATACAATTGTAGAAGCTTAGATATTATATTCAATCACTAAATTTAGCAAGTTTTCTATCTTTCTATTCTTCTTTTTACATTTTTCTTGTAATAAATTTACTAAATCTTTAATTTGAAAGTTATCTACTTCTCCCTCACTCATATTCTTTTTCCTTCTGAAAATTTTCAAATCTTTTTTTTAATTTAGTTTATACAAAATTGAAATAATACTCTGAGAATATAGTTATTATTAAATTAATGATTAGTAGACACGATAAAAACTTATGAACTGATGAATTCTATAAAGTAAAATACACTGAAATTATGAAAAGATTATTCGTTTTCAAAAAACTTTTATTAATAGAAAAGTATAATTTTACATCACATTTTATGATATGTTTTATTTTGAAAGGAATTAATTATAATGTTTATAAAGTAAAAATATAAAACATGGATTTATTTCGTCACTGCTATTATTAGGATTAAAATTTACTACTGTCTACAGAGAATTTATAGTCTAAATTATTTAATCTTCTTTATATATCATCTTTAATAGAGGTATTTTGTTTTAAATGCCTAAATATTTATTTTAATATTTACTAAATCTTTAATAAAATATACAATTAATTTATTTATTACTACAAACTGATATTGTTCTTAGACTTTTATGGAGATTTACTTTTATGAGGAGTTAATCCATTCCTTTGAGGAGAATTTCTTATGCTCTTTTTATCTACAGAATTAAATTTTAAAAATAAAATTACAAATTTAATGAAAAATTACTTTTCTCTTCCTAATCAATAGTCTTAATAAATACAGATGCTCTAAATTTCATATCAGTCAAATATTCTCTCAATGGTGAAACTTCCTTCTTGACAGAATATTTGGAAGATTAATCATTTCCTATCACTACTCTTGGGGAGAAAAAGTTTGATACTGAGTGATTATTATAAGTATTGACATTCTCTTAAGTTGCTGTTTAAGTAAAGAGATTTCTTTCATTCCTTAAAGTATTTATTCTAGAATGTGATGTATTTAAAATTTTCTCACTTCCTTCATAAACATCAATTATACTATCCTCAGGCAGAGTTTTTAACTTTCCATGATAATTATTTTATGGTGAATTTGCTAATTATTAATGCCCTGTTCATATTTATTAAGTTTTATTTTTTCTGATTGAATAATAATAAACATCAATTAAAGGAATATTACTCAAAGGAGAAGTAACTTATTTTGCTTTATTGATAAACATTGTTGTCTTTTCTATATCTTAATCTCTTAAAAGGCTAACCTTAAATTCTTCTTTCTTAAGATTTTAATGTAATAAATTGAGCTCACTTTAGAAGGTTCGGTTTTCGTTCATCAAAGATGTATTCTAGGCTATCAAATTTGATTTTTCCCTGTTAATGAATTCCAATTATTTTTCAAGAGATGCAATTTATAATGCATTTTCCTTTTATAAATTTGTTATTTTATCTTATAATGACTCTACCCTAATGCTCAAATGTACATTCAAACTTTCTACATCTTTATTCTAATATTAAAACAATTAAGATTTAATTATTTATCAAATAAATATTTTATTAATTTAATTGTACTTTTGCTTAAAGACTTAAGGTCATTTCTTCATATTCTGCTATAATCTTTTCTTCAGCAAGAATTTTGTTTTTCAATGCAGTGATTTCTTTATAAAAGTCTTCATTTTTAGCAGCAGTAATATTTTTATGCTCATTAATTTCTTCAATTTTAGCATTGAGTTCAACATTTAAAGAATAAATAGTATTATTTTATTCATTTCTTTCTTATTCGAATTAGGAATGGACACTCTTCAAGTTGTTAATTTATTTTTCATATTCATCTTAAACAATATTCAGATTATTTTCTAAATTTTGGTTGTTGTTCTCTCTTTTTTCTGCAACTTCTGTCAGTTGAGTGTTAATCTCCTTGAGATCAGTATTTTATTTGATAAGCTATTGTATCAATATGTCTTTTTCTGAGTTATATTTTGCTAGTTACTCTGATTTTACTTGCTCTTAAAGAAATTCTTCATTCATTATGTATATTTACTTTTATTACTATATTAATTATTCACATAAATTCTCATTTTCTCTAATCAATTAAACATTTCTTTCTTCTAATTCGTTGGCTAATTAATTCTTTTGCTTTATTCCATTCTATTATAGCTTTAACAATAGTTAATATCCTTCCTTCTAACTTTTCTATTTAATTAAAATGTTAAATAAGAAAATATAAATAATTAAAGTTAAATTATATTAAATTACTTTATTTTCATAAAATCTGAGAATTGTATCTAGCTTTTTATCTCTAAGAGATTCTTTATGCCATTTTTATAGAGCCTCACGAAGTAAGAATTTACTTTATGATGAACTTATTCTTAAAACATTTTTCATCTTTTGCTTGAGCAATTCTTTATTATTCTGCAGCTTCCTCAGATTAGTAATAACTTTAGTAAATAATATCTTCTTAACATTCTAATCTAAAATTTTTTTTTGTTTAGAGAGAGAAGTGAATAGTTTCATAGACTAAAAGGCTAATTTAACAGATTTGATCAACTTATTTTTCTTTATCTAAATGGCAAATTATTTTCTTTTTAGTAAACTTCTAGTATATTTTTTGATGACAGCAAAATACTGGCTGTATAACAAAAAGTCTCTTCTCCTCTAAAATGATCTAATATCCAGAGATTATTTTTAAAATAATTGTAACCCTTTCTTAAAATTGTTAAATAATTTAGATAAGTGGAATCTCTCACAAGTTTATTTCTTTTAATATTTCTCGTAGAGATAGTTATGATAATCTACTCTCCAAGCGCTGAAGGCTTCTTTCAGCCAATACTTTTACTAAAATGATTATAAAAGAAGGTATTAAAATTATTATCATTGATTAGAATAATGTTTACTCTTCTTCCTAAAAATTTATCTGCTCTAGCACTTAACTATTACATTCTAAGATCTTCTTGGAGGAATTCTCTAAAGTTACACTTAAGCATAGCCCAATTAATTCTTTGAGTCATAGCTATAACTTTCTTCTTATTATACTTTTAATTTTCACAAATGTCTCTGAAATGAGAAAGAACTTTAATGTAAACTTATTTAACATAAAAATCATCAGCAATCTGTACTTTTTATTCAAAATAAGGATCTCTAGTGTTTGAATGTTATAAGTGATTCTAAAATATTGATAAAAAGCCTTTTCTCAATAAGAAAAATTCGTTCTTCTACTCTGCTTATATGTTGTCAACTCTTTTTCTACGATTTTAAACTTTAAATATGAAGAAACTCTAGAAAACTCTTTCCTATTATTAAAAGCATAATTAATTATCTCATATCAAGTAATATTTAATTTTATTACCATTACTCCTTTCTCAGCATTTTATTAAAATTTTTTAATTGCCTTTGCTCTTTGTGCATTGTACTTTAATGTAAAGAAACTACGGACATACATTTTTGAAACTTAGTCTTCTTTTTTTGTCTTTAATATTTTAGAGAAAATATGATACTATTTCCAGTGAGTAAGATATATTTTAAGTAATTTCATATTTTTATAACTATTGCTCGATTTAATAACTGTTTTCACCATTTTATTTTTCTTTGTTTAGAAATAGATTTAGCCTAAAACTCTTTTTTGTAACCTAAAATTATAGAATGAATCAGCTTTGTTGATATTCTCTTCTTCTAATTGCTATATTTCAAGAATAATTCGATACTATTTTATTTGTTCAAGCGATTCCTATAAAGTAAGGAAGCATTCATCAATATTTTAAACTCCAAAATCCTCAAGTCTCTGCTTTATTTATTATTATAATTCCATTATACAAGTCAATTCTTCTTCTTTTTTCCTTAGGGATTCCTAATCATTAGAAGATTAAAGTAGAGCCTTTTCATACTATTTTTCGAATTCCTTTGATTTACCAATATATTTCTTTAAAGATCCTGCTAACTTCTCAATTAGTAACTCCTTTTCCTCTCCAGTCATCTTCTTTACATTCATTTCACTTAAGTTTGATTCAGATACATCTTTAAATATTTTTAAATAATAAATATATTTTTACAGGTAGGATAATAATAAATTGATTCTAAAATTATTTTAATTAAAAATTATAATAAATATAATACTGTTTATATTTGTCAATCTCTTCAAATCTTTTTCTGTAAATGTTTGATTTTCAAATGACCCTCTAAGGCTCTCATCTGTTATGAATTCTGTTAACTATTATCTGTTTGATTTATGCTAGCCAGAGTAATTACTTGCACTCTCTTCTACATAAATATTTTCTTTATAATGCTTCTTTTTTTGAACATTCCCTCCTTTTTTACAAGTAACTTCATCGTTTTTGCATTCATGACGTGAGAAATTAACAACTTTCTGTTGTTTTTTATGATTTTATTCAATGAAAATATATTAAATTAAAAACTGTTTACTTTTAATGCCTTAATTTTTTAACAATCTTTATTTAACTTATGAAAAATCTCAATATCTAAACAATTATATCTATATTCCTTTATCCTGTTTAACACTACTTCTTGAAGTTACTACAAAGTATCCATTTATCTTTTCTCCATTTCAGCAAAGGCTTCTTCTATTTTTTAACTAATTAGATTTAACATGATTAAATTTAGATATATTTTAACTTATTTTAATATATTACGTTTTTAAGATTTAATTCTAAATAGTTTGAACATCGCCTAATAAGTTAGTTTTAATTTCCTGCTTTGCTTTTTCATCAAGAGTATCTCCATAATTGAAGACCTTTCTAAATCTCTATAAATTGAATGGTGGATTGACTATATCTGGTTCAAAAGTGAATAGATACTCCTTATGAGCAAGTAGTTTTTAAATTATCTGTTTAAGTTTTATTTAATTTATTTAGAATTTATTTAATATCTTTTTCGCTGATTAAATATATCTTTTCATGAGTAGTAGAGTAAGAATAAACTCTACATAATAATAATATATTCTTTCATGTTAATTTCTAAATTCTATTAATAAAAATCTAAAATTACTGATTGCAATTCTACTATACTCAAATAGTTATCATAAAGTACGTTCAACTTATTATTCATGTATTTAACTTATTTATTGTTTTCTTTAACATCATCTTGAGACAGTTTCTATTTATGTTTAAAAATATAATTTATTTCAAGATGAAACAAATAATAAAACGATGCATTGGTCATTTCTAATCATAAATTAATATTCCTTACATATCCATCAAGCACTTAGAGATTAGGTAAAATTGTCATTAAGGTTAATTTGTAGTTTTGCTGATTAATAACGGGATTGTCTTTCAAGTTTAAAATTTATAAATTAGGTAGATCTTTAAGATAAAAAAGCTCACTAACTTCTACAATCTATTTATAATTTTGGAATTACAGTAAGGAAAATAAACTTAAATACTTGTTGAAATTAGTCATCTAATTACTTAATTGCCTTGAACATTTAAATTCCTTAAATCTGGAAATTAATGAATGCCTTTAAGAGATCTAAGTCTATTAGAAGAGATATCAATTGATCTAATTTTAGACATATCGATATACACTTCATCAATTTCTTCTATGTTGTGATTTTAAAATACTAAATGATTTCCTTATTAATCTTGATGTCTTTCCTCAATGAAGTGAGAGAGCTTATTTTAATTATGAAATTATATTTTGTTTGTTGTTTTTCCTTTTTTATATCATAATAATTATTTATGTACAGTAAATGGACCTTTGAAAGGACTTTTGCTAGAGAGCTTAATATTAAATTAAATAAAAAAGTTTTAAATAGAAACTTGATTTTTGCATTAATTTGTTTTACATATGACTTCGAGTTATGTAGACTCATTTAAAATATTTTCCTTTTTATCTATTAATCAGTCTTTATAAATCCTTTTTTGATATTTCCTTTAAACAATTGATATAGGTTAACACTGAATATTATTATTTTTTCAATATAATATTTTGCTTATTATTTTACTGAAGTCTTCTAAAGTTATTTAATTTTAATGAGTTCAATTAGTGATTAAAAAATTACAAATAGTAAGTAATTAGAATAATATATTAATATTAAGCATCTCGAGTATAAAAGATCTATAAAATAAACTACATAATTAAAAAGACAGTGAAAAAGAAGCATATTGATTATTTTTATTCAGTTAAATTTTTATTTTATTAGCTCTTTTATTATGAAGGGAAGTAAAGTTTTACATAAATGGATTAATATATCTAATTAATTAAGATTATAAGAAAGAGATGAGTAGAAGTACAGACAAAAAAACGGTAAAAGTTATTTATAATGAGGATAGAAGGAAATTAATAAATTAAAGAGAAGAAAAGTAAGAATAATCAAAAAGTAATTTGTTTGTGATCAGAATATATTGAGAAAACAACACTTAGGGAGGAGATCAGTAATGAATCCTAATAAATTTTCAATAATGTTTAATTAAGTAATAATAATAATAATTTATCTTATAATAAAAATTGTTATTTTAAAAAATTTAAATAGATTAATTATGAAGAAATAAAATCTGAGGTAATAAATAAATCAGATTGATTGATTGATTTATTTCACAGAATATTAGTTCTTATTAATTGGATTTTAGTCTTAGTTTATTATTTATTTATTTAACTTTTTAATTATTTTTTGTTTCATTTATGTGAGATTTATAATTACTCTAACTAATAATTAAAGTTAAATAAATCTAGCGAATCATTTTTCAAATTAATTAATTTTTATTATTTTTTTTTACTGGAGAGGAGTACTGCTAGCTGATTGATTCACCATAAAATTCAAATTATGGAGGCCATTTCAAATTTTATAAATTAATAAGCACAATAAACGAAAGAAAATATAAATTTTAAGTACTCTTTGTCAGATCTCAGTAATAATCAAATTGGTAGATCAATCAGAAATAAATTAGAAAAAAATTAAGGCTCACCTCTTGGTTGCATAAAATTTCTTCTTAATTTCTGATTGGAATATAAAGAAAATACCAATATTAAATTATAAAGATGATGATGAAATAGCTTGCTTGCTTGATTGCTTGTTAATCAATCAATATTTATCTCTTAGATTTAATTATGTATACTATTATGTTTTTCAAACTATTTATACACTCTCCTCTATTAAATTATCTCAGTGTGTGAGTGTTTGTTATAACACTTCATTTATTTATTCAATCAATCAACCTCTTTTCATTTCTTTTATGATAATTAAGTTTGTTAGCATTCGATTAAATAATTTTTAATTTGTATTTACTTGCCTTCAAAACAAGAAAAAGAAAGAAGTAGGGAAACAATATCTAAGGAAACAAATAAACTAATAAAAAACAAGCTAACAAAAAAATTTATAAACAAAAAACAAAAATCAATAACAGTAACTATTCATAATAGGAAAGAAAAAAAGAAAGAAAAGCAAAAAGCATCATTTCTAATAAAAAGCGATTTAATCAATCAATCAAAATCAAAAGAATTGAATACAGCTTCAAAAAACTCTTAAAAAATCACTTTAACAACAAGAAAAGCTTTAGTTAAACTAGCAGAACAAAAATGGTAATCTATTCTTACAATAGCTAAATACCTTCAATTTAAATCTCTTATTTTTATGAAACTAGAATTCAGAGGGGCCAAGCAATCCCAGGGTTACAATTGCTGTCACAAGATAATTAAATTAATTAAGGGCTAAAGCTCCTGATGGTAAATAATATAGCTTTATTTTTGACTGAATCGAGCAAAAAGAGCAAGAGCTTGTTCGAAGAAAGTTGGAGAGATAATAGAATGAAAAGCTAATTTAAATTATAATAACAATTAAAAGGTGTTAAGGTAATTATCAATGACGCAGATATTTTTGATATTCAAGCTGATGTCGATGGACCAGGTAAAAATTTCAAATTGACTATAAAGCGAACAGAGATTCTATTTCTTAACTGCTAGAGTCAAATTTTTTAGCAGAACAAGAAATAAATCGATCAAGCAAAATAAAGTTTTAAGCTATTAACTGGACTCATCTTATTTATATTCATAATTAAAATATCTAGTTCAAACTCCATACGAAGGTGGCTCTTTTAGATGCAAATTGGTGCTTCCTTAAGATTTTCCCAAAACTCCTCCCAAAGGTAGGATTAACAATTTGATTTTTCTTTTCCCTTTATTTTTTTCTTTTCTTACTATGTGAGGCTGTTCTTGCACTGTTTCTTTATAGGAAAGTAACTAAGAAACCTAGATTTTACATAGATGAAAATTTCGATAAACAGAATTTTAAATAATATTTAAATTTTTATTATAATAGGTTACTTTATTACTAAGATCTTCCATCCAAACGTTTCAGAAAAAGGAGAAATTTGCGTTAATACGCTTAAAAAAGACTGGAACCATTAGAGTTGGTCATTTTACAATATTTTTGAGGTGAATCAACTTTACATTTTTTGATTGTTAGTTTGAATAATTATTGAGTTAAAATCAATAGAGGATACATTTATAAAATTAAATATATTTGTGATTAGTGTCTTGACATATTCAAATTTCAACTGGCATAATAGCGAGTTTTAACAACATTCTTAAATCTTTTTAATCTAAACAATTAGGTTATAAAATGTTTACTGATTATCCCATTCCCTGAAAGTGCATTAAATGAAGAAGCAGGAAAATAGTTTATGGAAGATTATGATTCTTACTTTAAATATGCAAAGTTAATGACAGATGTTCATGCAAAACCAAAAATTTCAAATAAAATGGAAATCGAAAAAGAGGAGGTAAACATTTTTTGCTAGTTCTTTCGCATGCATTCCCATTAATTTAGCAGAAGTATTAGGGAGTGTTTGCTGTTTTATGATCTTTGGTTCCTTTTTACAGTTTTTAAAATTAAATTGATCGGTTAGAGGATGATAGGACTATTACACTCCCTAGATATATCAAAGAATTTTATATTTTAATTTGAAATTCTGAAAAATTGGCATGCAAACAAACAAAAATACCTAAATTAATCTTCTAAAATTTAAAATGATGAAATATATAGGTGAGCAAAAAGACTGAGGAGGAAATTCAAACAACAACCAAGAATGGACAATAAGAAAAATAAAATATGAATTCATAGACAAATCAAGCAGCTCAATCTCAAATGTCTTAATAAAACTCTTAAATACAATTAGGTTCATAAATTAAAATAAATAGTAATAGCAGCAGTGTACCTATGGGTATTAATGGGTAAACAGGAGGAGCTTCATCAACTCAATATACACAATAATCTTCATAATAAAATAATTCGCAATAACAACAATCTATATATTCTGGTTCTCAGTTTAACTTGACTTAAGCCAATTAATTCAATCCAGTAATTACAAATATCTCTATAAATTCACCCTATAAAGATAGCAATAAACCTTAGCTCATCAATAATAGCTAATTTTTGAATGGCAGTAGCTTTTAGAAGAATTAGAACCAAGAAAATTTATAATATCAAACAAATTCTAACTTTTTGAATGGAAATAATATATCAAATCCTGGACTACTTAATGGTAGCTTCATTTAGGAGGAACCTCTATGCGCTTTGAGCAAGAACAATGGATATTATTCAAATTCAATAACATCTTCGACCCAAGGAGGTGCAAATAACTAGCAAAAGCAAGCTCAATAATAATTCAATAAAAATAACTTGCTATTAAATTTGACTTTCAATAACTATGCCGTAGGATAGTAATCATTTGTCTCCACTAATATAAATACAAATGCTAATAACGGGAAATAACAAAATGAAAAGAAGAAATGGCTTAAGCGTATTTGAAAAAAGGGATTATCTTGACATGTAAATAAGAAGAATTTCTTCATAGATGGCTACTCGAATAATGAGAAGAGTGCTACTTCTATTATATTTATTTTTATTAATAATTAATATTTACACTCAATTACCTACTATGATATTCTTCAAATGCTACTTAATATCCTCCTACTCCTCTTCTCCTATCCTATATATCTTTATCCTACATTAACTATCAATCGATTAGAAAAATAATATTCTCTTGCTTGGCTAATTTTATTTTTATCTTGAAGCCTCTTAGTCACTAATCGCACTTACATAAATAACTAACTAACTTTCTACCTACCTTTCTAAAAAATCTCTAATGATTTCAGTAGAGTAGTGTAAACTTCTATTTTAAAATAAAAAAACAAACAAACAATCGATCAATCATGAATAATCTTTGAACTAATGATTAAAATTAATTGTTATTACAATTCTATTTTAATCTTATAACTATCTATCTATCCTCTTACTTATTGTATGCCCATTTCTAAGAAATACCTGTCTGTAGGATTTTTTTAAAATCAACCAGTTTCTTATAAATAAAAGCTTAATGATTGTCTAGAATTTATTGTAAAAAAGGAATTTAATAAGCTCTTTTTAATACATTTCTCTAAACACACATAGTTAATGGAAGAAAAATATAAATTATTTTAACTTAAAAAGATTTCATACGATTGCTATACATAAATAAATGTATTTGAATACCCAAATAAACAGAAAAAATATCTATCTAACTATACCTATAACCAACAAAACCCTCTATCTATTATATATCTGTCTCTGTTCATCATAACAAACATTAATAATTATTATATAAATAAATCTCATGAACCAGAGAGACAGACAGACTATCTATCAATCCATTAATATAGTACTATTTAAAAATAGACAAAATTTCTGTTTTTTTCCTGTTTTACGAATATTGAATCCTATATATTACATTTTTTAATAAATTTTTTTCAAATTAGATACCCAGGATATAAATTTTAAACTTATAAGAATACTTTAAATCAAAGATTAATTAATATCAACACTAACTTATAAACATTATGTTAGATTGACCATTTCTAAAATAGAATAATTTTATCATTTAAAATAATACCTATAGAATACTACTTTTATTATTTTCTAACTCTACTATCCAAAGTGATTTATTTTACTTTAATTATTTTTGGTTGGTTATATTCATACTAAATAAAGATAAAATTTAAAAAGTAAATTTAGGGTGTATGAAAGATAGATAGCTAGCTAGCTATTTTTTTGGTGAATTTATTTAATCCTTTAGATTTTATCTAGAATTTACAAATATTATGAATTTTGGGGAAATATAATTGAGAAATTTAAATTTCAATTTTGATTAAGAAAATTTAAAAAACTGAGGATTGTTGGAAGAAAGAAAATTTAAGAGGAAAAAGATATAATTAATAATTTCAAATTTTTGTTTAATTAATAACAAGAATACGAAATAAAAAATACCTAAAGTAATTGGATCAAATATAAAATGAAGGATCCTTTCGGGCTTCAGATCAAATAGCCTCTATTCTTTGGATGAAAGTACCACTCCTAATAAACCTACAAATTTTTAACGAAATGGAACCAGGATATAAGTTTTTAAATACCTTTTCTATTGAAAGAATCAGATTAATTTATCATAGAAGTATTAATGTCATGAGGCTTCAAATGGATGATAAATTAGATTCAATTCAAAGAAGAATTTTAAGGAGTGGAGGGCTTTTGTCTAACAGCGTATGCGATTTGCCGAAATAAAAGAAAAATCTGAAGGAGGGTTCAAGATGAAATTATAATCAAAATGCCGAGTTTGAATAATTCATTTTGAGCTCTTTAAAACCAACTTCTCTATAACTAGTTAGCAAACTTATCCTGAGGAGGTGGACTCAAAGCGAATGCACTGCTTTGAAATTCCACTTCCACAGTGAGAGACCTGTTAATTAGACTTCTTTCCAATATATAAAAAATATTTTTTGAATTCTAGATATTGAGATTCACATTGAGATTGAGAGCTAATATGATGATGCGAACTAAATAAATAATAAAAAGAGAGAGAAAAAATAAAAAGAAAAGAATAAATTAATTAAAAAAAGTGATAAATAAATAAATAAGTTAATAATCAGAATAGAGAGAGATAAAAATAATGAAAATAAAGATTAAAATAAAATAAAAAACTAATAAAAGAATAAATAGCCAAACAAGCAAGAAAAAAACTAAAAAAAGAAAAAACATAAGCAAAGCAAACAAAATCAAACAATAATAAAAAAAACTAAATTAAGTAAAAGAGGGGGATAGTAGCCATTTTTTTTTGCTCCAAATTATTAAAATTAAAAAAATTCAAATAATTGTTTTATTATTTTATTAATTGAATTGATAATTTTCTTTCTTAATCAATTGATATGTTTTGGTTTAAATTTGAAAAATTAAAAAAATCGAAGAGTTTAAATTATTCTTCTTTCTCCTTTGAAATATTAAGAAATACGTGTTAAATGAATGTAATATTCTATTAAATTAAAAAAATGAATTAATGCTATTTTTATTAGGCTATTATTAATTTATTATCAAAATAGTTAAGTCATTTTAAATTAATTCGTAAATAATTTTCTAATAGGTTAATTTCTAAAATTTTAAACTACTACCTATGATGCTTTTTATTCATTATTATTCCTTTTTAATACTGATGATAGTATTATTAAATTTTCAAATTTTAAAAAGTTCTATGGTTTAAAAATCTAAAATCCTTACACGTAATTTGATATTTTTATAATTTTACGTAGTATTCTGGTAAAAAACATTCTTTATGATTTAGTTAGAATATAATTTGGGTGATGTATGTAGTACAATAATAACATAGATAAATCTTTGGATATATTTTAAAAGTGGATTAATAGTACTTTTAAAAGAATAATGGGATATTATCAATTGATTGCAAAAAATATCTAAAATTGATAAGTGGATAATTTATCAGTATAGTTAATAATATTTATTAAAATTAAATTATTCAATTTGTAAAAACATACAAAAAAATATAAATAAATAAATAGATTGATTAAAATGTGGTTAGAAATTGCAGCTATGATTGCCTTAGTTGTAGGCTTTAATTATAGTTTAAAGTATATTAAAGTAGATGACGAAGTATAAAACTCTAATTAATTCCATTTAATTAGAAGAATATAGCATTTAGGATCTGGACTCATTATTTTACTAATTGCAATTTTTGTTTCTGATACTCTAGCCTTGTATGGATCATTAAGTGGGTTTGCATACTTTCTTTGCGTTCATATTCTGAGAAAGAAAAATGAAAGATTCAACTAAATGTACTTAAATACTTTTAAGTTCTTGTTAAGACCTCATGAAATTGAAGGATTACCTGGTGCATTTTTCTTTTTATTGGGAGTTTTCTTATGTCTTCTCTTTTTCGATAAACCTGTAGCATTAATTGGTATTCTCTTCTTAAGTTTTGGAGATCCCTTTGCTAGTATTTGTGGTATTTATTTCAAGTCTCTTAAGTATATGGAAGGAAAGAGCGTTTCTGGTACATTAGGATGTGGTATTATTTGCATGTTGAGCGGAGTGTTATTTAGATATGTATATTTGGATTCATTAAACTATGAGCCTATTAAGCATCTTAGCTATTTGGGCTTTGCTATTGCCTGTTTTGTTATCTCTATTTTAGCTGAAATAGGTCCTAGTTCTCGTAGATTTTATTTTGATGATAATTTAACAATTCCTCTCTACACTTCATTGCTCTTCACATTATTTTTTTCTTTAACTTAAAATTGAAAGGATAGAAATAGGTCTTTATTGTAAATAGGTTTTAATAAGATAATATTAAATTTAAGTCTTTGTTTATATGTCTTTCTTTCTCTATATTGATATCCTATATTATTCTTTATATTTTAATTTTAATTAATTAATCTTCTTAATACTTAATTATTCTTCATTTTTGACCAAAAAAGAAAGTAATCTACATATTCTATTTGTAAATATTTGATAAAAAATTTGGAGAACCTGGGCATTGATCCCAGTGCCTCTCGTATGCTAAACGAGCGCTCTACCATTTGAGCTAGATCCCCGAACATGGTATTCATAAAAAAATAATTTTTAAATTCTAATAAAATAAATTTATTGATAAGAAATAAAAAAGATTGGAGAACCTGGGCATTGATCCCAGTGCCTCTCGTATGCTAAACGAGCGCTCTACCATTTGAGCTAGATCCCCGATCAATATATTATAATCATATTTACAAGAACCCACTTTGCACTGATTATCTTCTCAAATTAAAAAGGAAAAAATTGGAGAACCTGGGCATTGATCCCAGTGCCTCTCGTATGCTAAACGAGCGCTCTACCATTTGAGCTAGATCCCCATGAAATACTTTTAAATTAAGTTAGAATTTTGAATGTTTTTTTCTTATTGAAGTTGAAATATATTGAATGAATTAATTATGTATATTTTAACAATTTTAAATTCTAAAATAAAGTTTCATTTTTGTTTATTTATGAATAATTGAATTTAATGTAATAGATAAAATTAAACTATAATATCTTATGATTTTTTTTAATTTCTAAGGTAATTAAGTATTTCAAATAGTATAACTAAATAACTAACTAACTTATTAATTAATTATTTAATTAACTAGCTTTTTAATCCTTTTTTCTAATATAAAATATTAATTCTTTTTAAAATTCTATGTTATAAAACTAGAATGAAGTTCTATCATCATTTTATTAGAAATTACTCATGTGGATCGGATCAACGATATTCTATTTTATTAGTTTTTAATTATTAGAAACATCTTTAAAATTATAATTTTTTAAATGCACTTATTAAATATGCTGTTTTATAAAATCAAAACTATTTAGAAAATGTAATTGATTGAATAAAAATCAAATTAGGTTCATATTTTAAATAATAATTTGGTTGAGTAATTAAATAATCTTAAAAGATTAAAGTTTAATGAGAAATATATATAGCATAGCTAATCAAGATCATTTAAATTGAACTATTGGATTATCAAATTAAGAGCAGCGGTAGTTAAATTAAATACTACTTATATTCAATTTTGAATTAAGTAAACTATTTATTTCAAGAAATGCATTAATATTTTGATGAAGATAACCCATATTTTACACTATTTTTGATTTTGAAAAGAAATTTGTAAAAAAAACTGTGACCATAAAATTTATTATTTTTTTAGAAGAATGAATTGCAAGTAAAGTATTAAAATTAGATACTATTAATATTTTATATTTACTTAATTTTCAACATAATCTTAAAATTATCAATAGAAATATTAATTTGTAAGAGTAGCGATATTACCAACAATAAATATTATATCATAGCTCTAACCCTTATAACAAATATATAATTATTCAGAACTAATAAATTTCTATAATCTAGAACAATACAGGTAAACTAAACTAACAGAAGTAATTATCTTCATTTCATACACCTGACTAATGAAAAGTAGAGTCAACTTTAATATAGCTGAGAAAGAGCGAGTAAAACGAGAAGAGGAAGAGTCTCGAAAAAAATAAATAGCATATGAGTAGTAAGTTAGTGAAAAGAAAGTACAGTTGAGAAAAGACTTTGAAACATTTAAAGCTAATGATATTGAATCTAATAGTAATTTAGAATATGATATAAGGGAGAGCGAAGTAATCCTTAAAATTAAAATTATTTTTCTATTTGTCTTTATAGATATTACTTTGTATCTTCATTTACATAATTTCAAATGTTTATTAATTATAATCAATAGTTCAAAAAGGAGTTAGATAGGCTAGTATCTTTAAATGAATAGAAGAAATAAAATCTAAATAAGTTGATAATTTAAGATAAAAATAATACTATTATGAATAGAAGTTCTTCAATGGAATCGTCATCTCGTATGGCAGCTACTTCACACTTCAATAACTTTACCAACAATTAAATGAATAGTTAACTTTAGCAAACATAGAGTGGATTTTTTGCAACAAGAAACTCACTTATGTCTCGTTAAGAGATGGAAAGTCAATAGGGGGACAGAAATTTAATGAAATCAACTAAATACTCTAGAAATGGATTTTCAAAAAGCTACTATCGTTCTCAAAGCATGTAATTTATGTCATTTAAATCTGGTAGTGATCCTTTAAAGGTTTAAGAGCATGTAGAAGAAATTAAGTAGTTAATCACCTAAAGTGAGTAGAATATATTTAATGAGAATGAAAGAGCTGAATAGATTAAAAACATGAATAAAGAATTGATTTAATCAATAGTAGAATTATTCTTTTTTCTTCTTCTTCAGCAAATGATCTCATCCTTTAATTTTTAAATATAAAAAGAACCAATATAAAGAGAAAGTCAATCATCTTAAAAGGATGAATGAAATTGCAGATTAAAGGTATAAAGATATCTTCCATATAGAGCTGTAAGCTAATGAAAATAAAGTAACTTATTAATAATTTTGATTAAATAATTTTTAAAAATTTGCTTTGTACTTAAACAAACGTATTTTTGATATAAACAGAGAATAGTAAGCGATAATGTGGACCAAGCAAAAGAAAAAATTAGTGATATTGAAAGGATGTATTAGTAATACAGAGAAAAGAAACTTAACATAAGTTAGTCACTGAAAGTTGAAAATGAATAAGAAGAGTATTTTTTAACGAATGTATTAATCAAAATTGAAGTAAATTGATTTAATAATTTTATAAATATATAAAGAGATTAGTTACAAATAGCTCCTAAACTAATTTAATATATTATCTTTTAATCAAGTCTATTAAAATTAACAGACATACAGACAGACCTATTTTCTTATTAAATCAATATATTATTTTCACTTTTTTTAGATTAATGCTATTATTTCTTATAAATAGGAGAGTAAAAATTAGATAGAATAACTTGAAAAAGAAATAGCTAAATTAGATTTAGAAAAGGTCAAATATGAAAAAAGAGAAAAGGAATCATATTTTGTTGGTTTGTATCTTTGGTCTTTTGAGGAAATAGAAAGGTATGATTTATTTGTTTATATTTAAACAAATTTTGAAATTGTAAATTTAATTTAAATAGGATTTTCTTGAAGGGGTAGACAGACAATATTATTTAGAATTATTACGAAATTGAGAATATCACAGATAATCCAACATTATAAACTAATCTTAAAATTAATGATTAAGGAGTTAATTAAATTCACATACTTGATTAGGGTCATACAAGTGTTAGTTGTATTTATAGTCCTTCTGGATCTTAAGCAAATTTATTGAATCCTTCGGGTTTAATTCTTAGCTAGAATTAGAGTAAAAGAGATTTAATAGATTAAAATCGATAAAATGTATCACCCACTAAAGTAAATAAAAATGGAATTAGTTCATCTCATATTAGTCCAATGTGTTAAACTCCTATAAGGATAAGTAAAAAATCAAAAAAGAAACAATTAAGATTACTTGATAATGTCGAAGTTAATTATCTAGATGATTATGAAGTTGAACCTCCTAATTTCGATAGAAAAGAAGTACTAGAAAAAATTCATTAATTCTACTACGATCATAATGAAAACATTGAACCAACAATTAAATAAATTATGGAATTCTATAGTGATTAAATGGTGAAATGCTTACTATTAAAAAATCAGTGTGAAGAAGCGATACAATAAAAGAAATTATACACATTTTAACTTCAGAATTTGGAGTAAGAAGTGAAATAAATAAAAGAGGATAACTTCTTTCTTTCCAACCAGACAGCTATTAACCTTAAAGAAAAGGATAGTTAAAATTAATCAGCTAAATCTAGATTACCAAACATGAAAATAATGTTAGAATAATCTCAATCTAACAAAAATGTAACTCATGATAAGTTATAAATTGTAGAGGATTTTTTAAATTAGAAAATATCTATGGACTCTGGATTCATTTCGAAAATAGATAATAAAACTAATAAAGAATAAGTAACTTAATTATAATTTAATTATTCTCAAATTTCAAGTTTGTTTGAAGAGAATGAAACTGTTAACAATAATCATTAATAATTTTTTTGTTTAAATTATGTAATAGATTTCAACAGTAAATGTGGAGATGTTTACAGATTAAAATAAAGAAACTGATAATTTAGAAAGCAACAGTGAAAAGCTTCAAAAATTTATATTTAAATGCTACTTGAGTTTAGTTGAATAAGTAGTCAGATTGTGCTTGATGGTACCTTTAATTGATTTTAAAATAGATTAAATGCAATAGAAAATAAATACATATTTTGAATTTGAATATGTTCCAAATACTCTCTTAAAGAGTAGTTCTGAGTTATTTGCATTAGCTACCCATGGGAAATCTCTAGAAAAGGAATTCTAAAGAATAAATGAAATGGTAATAGGCACCCACTCCTTTTAAAGTGTAGGGTATTCTTTTTAGAAAAGTCCATCTTCTTTTTATTCTAATTAGAATTAAGGTTAATACTTAGTAACTTAAAATTCTTCATAGAATGTAAAAGATTCTTAATAAATTAATAATGGAAAATCTACTTTCTTAGCTCTTCCCAATAATTCTATTTCTTAATTTAATAATGTTTTAACCTCTCAATAATCTCAATAGTTTGGTGCTTAGAATGGATTAAAGAATATTTAATTTTAAAAGAAAGGATCACAATAACATTTAAGTTATCTTAATTTAGATGATATTCTTGGATCTAACAATTAAGCTTAAAGTTAAACTGAAGAATAAACAACTCTCCTTCCTCCTCCAATTTCTCTATTTACAGATAATAATAGATAATAGTCTTCACTTTAACTCCCAATATAAAGATAATCTACTTAAGATAAGGAAAGAGAAAAGATTATTGATAAAATATCAGAAGAAATTTTAAAAGATAAATTAGCTAAATACATGCTACATGAGCAATTTATAAAATAATTTATTGCAAAATCACTTGATTCTTATCCAGAAATTACAAATGACGAGATTCTAGAATCAATAAAAAATGAAGCTCTCCAAATTCTAAATGATAAAATGAGTTAGATTTTCAAGAGTTTTTCAAACCTATATGGTTAAGTAAATAGTTATATTTGTGCTACTTTACTTCAATTAGAAGAAAAGAATGTTGAAGTTAGATATCCTTACTTTGGCTCAAACCATCCCCCAGCTATGGGAGGAATTCTCAGTCTTCCCAAGAATGATTTTATTATTAAAAGCTATATGAATGCATTTGAAAAATAACATAAATATAGAAGAAGCGAGGATGAAGATATGCTGTAAAAATTCGCAAGAACGTCTTAAACAGATAAAAATAATTTAATAATTAATTCAAACAATTCTTCTTCAAATCTAAGTAATAATAATAATAATGTTTAACAAGAATCTAATAAAAAGAATGCAATTTATAAATTCATTCATGAAATTGCTGATTTACGTAAGACTATGTCAAGAAAGATAGCAACTCCTATTTCAACTTAATCTATTTTTTAAAATACTTTTAATCATGGAAATTCTTCTTCCAGTCAAAATCCAAACAATGCCAATAATAATAGTATGATTAATTTAGGTAACTCTAATAATAATAATAACTTTGTAAACAACCCAAATCCTCTTTAGAAAGATAATGTTGGTTAAAATTTCACTACTATTAATAACTCTAGTAATGACCATCCCTAACTTAATCCTCCTTAAAATTAAAATCGCCCTGGATCTAACAACAATGATAAGCAATCTCAAAAGTATTAGGAAGATGTAATCATTTTATAATTTAATTTAGTTAATTCTTTAAATCATCTATTTATTAAATTGGTAACAAATTTCTTTAATTTTAGGATTATATTGATGAGGAGAGAAAAAACTTAAAAATTATTGAAAGGAAAGAATATGAAGAATTGAAAAATAGAGATATTGTAGAAAAGGAAAGGCAACTTTAAGAAGAAAAAAAGAAGAAAATTGTATATCATAGATTAATTTCAAATGCTGAGACAGATAACTCTAAACAAGAAAAATCAGCAATAAAATAGTTTGCTCAAGACTCAGATATCCTCTTCAAAATTAACAGATGTAAATTTTTTTCAGCTAGGCATAAATCTATTAATTTTTCACTTATTTATGATGTATTAAAATCATGGAAAGATTATTTCTTTCCTTAGAAACTAATATGAATTTACATAGCTTTAACATAAATTTTTTATATTAAAAGTGGAGAATAGCAGCTAAGATGATTTCACAAATAAATTTAATGAAGCAATTAAATAGGAGAATAATAAAATGAATTCAAAGCTATCAAAAGAGTTTTATAAATTAGAATATTCTTATTTAAAGTCAAATGCAATCTATAATTGTAAGATAAATTTAATTATAAAATATTTAATCACATTCAATTACAATATAAAATCAGTAAGAAGAGAGATTAGTTTAAAAGACAGAAAAGATTTATAAAAGTAAGACATTCACCATAAATATTACATTCCCAGATAAAGCTCTACTACAATGAATAGAACTTTAAAGGAATTTAAATTGCCTTAGAATATAACATAGGATAAAAATAATAATTCTATGCATGCCTTGATTAAAAAGAGAAATAATCTTTCCTAAACAAATCTCAAAAATGATATTTCTAGTAATATTGGTTTAGAAGAGAGTAATAATGTTAATTTTCACCACTCTTTATCTGCAAATCCTACACAAAGAAGCAAACCAAATGCTTTAAAAATAATCAACTAACAATTAGAAAAGGGAATGAAAAAGTAAAATAATTAAGAAAGTACTTTAGATTAATCTAATAGGTTAAGAAATACACTTTTTACACCTAAATTGTAAAATTCTAACAAATTTTCAAGTACTTCAACTGATGATATTAGTCGCTTTTTGAGTATGAACAATAATCAATAAAATATTTAATAGTAAAATTTAGTAAGTCATTTCCAAAATAACTCTTCCTTGTTAGTATAGAATTATCCAACTTCAGCTAATTCTCAATATGTTCCTGTTCATTACAAATATCTTTAACAAGATTGGGTCTAATAATTCACTCCCAATCATTATTAAAATAACTAATAAGCTATTAATAACCTTTAAAATATATATCTTCAAAAAGGTTAAAATTTTATCCGTAAAGCCTTCACTTCTTAATCTGGCCAACGTAATAAATCTTAAAAGTAATAAAATAATTAATGATCAAGCTATGATTAAAGTTAATAAATTGAAAAGGGGATTGAAATAGCTAATCTTTTTCTATCTTGAGTTATTAACTATTCTTAAAATAAATTATTGTTTGTTTGAACGACAACTTCTAACAATTAAATTTATTAATTTATTGTAAAAAAATGAAAATTTTCAATTGTATTAATACGTACTTACCGACCTACCTACCTAACTAATAAAAGAATAAAAGAATATAAATTATTTATTTATTTTAAAGTTAAATGTAAACAGACTTCATAGAATTAATGTTTGTTTTATCATTTTTTCTTTTTTTAATAAAAAAAATGTATTTACATTTATTAAGATCAATTCATCATAAGAATATTTACTATTTGCCTACCATCTATCATCAAAAACAATTTGAAGAAGTTATTATTTAAATTAGAGAGAAATAAGTACTCTACTCTTAAGATAATCTTTCTCTACTAAGCTGCTTTAAAATTTAGAAATGACCAGATAGGGAAATTAATTATGGGGTATTTTTTAGTTTTAATAATATTCTTAAAAGATCAAATCAAAATTGAAAAGTTCCCCACCGAGAGTTATTTGTTTATCTCTATTTCAAAAAATTACAAATCTTAAATTACTAGAATCAGACGTAAAATGTTACTAAAATTAGATGACAAATCACAAAATATATAAATTATCTATTATTAATTTGTTTTTTTTCTGATCTTTAAACCAATCCCTAACAATAAAAATCTTAAGAAAATCTTCTCTTTTCTTTTCCAAAAATGTAATATCTTCAATAAAGTATTTAAGTATGGTTTAAATACTAAATAAGTATAAAGGAATCAATTAAAATAAAATAGAAAGATAGAGCTTATTAATACATAAAATTAGTGAAGTTTTGATAATTAAGGATAATAGAGTTGATATAAAGAATACAAGAGTATGTATGCAAAGTTAGTTTAGAGCGAAGTTCAATTAGTTTTATAATAAGTTATCATCTATAAATTTTTTTATCAGAGCAATATTATTTTAGATATAAAGTAACATAATTTCCACTTTATTCAACTTTTTTATTTATTAGTTTCTGCTACTTCCTCAGGAATTTTCCAAGGAAATACTTTATTTAAGCAGTCATAAGAACGCATTGATTGAAGGATATTATTTTTT
This sequence comes from Tetrahymena borealis, assembly GCA_000260095.1. Taxonomy (NCBI): domain Eukaryota; phylum Ciliophora; class Oligohymenophorea; order Hymenostomatida; family Tetrahymenidae; genus Tetrahymena; species Tetrahymena borealis. Next base: position 189,881 of record JH651308.1, read on the forward strand.
AATATATTTTGGATATTTTTTTTTGTTTTAAAGAGGTGGTAGATAAATAGATAGTTGATTCTAGGAAAACTTAATTTTATTAATTTACTATGACTAACTAACCAAAGATTGATTGATACTCTTAAAAAAGAAGTGAGAATTTTTTAATTAATATTCTTTTGCTTTAGCTTTAGCTAAGAGATTATAAATAGTTATTATAGATTTTAGAATAAGTTATTTTTGAGGCAAGATTGATTTATAAGACTTCATTTATTAATAATAATTCTCATTTTCCTGAATTTACACTGAGATTGTTTCCGAATCCTTAGTTAATCTGAGAGTGATTTAGTTTATTGCTATGAGAAGAAATTACTGAATCTTTAAATCCGACTGATACTTTATTATTAATTTATTCCTCTGCCATTGTATATCTCAAAGTAGCAGAGACTCCATAATGGTCACTTAATTAAGTGAATGGCTGATTTGTAACAAAGAACTTTTCTACAAATACTTATTCGAAATCAACTTTAAATCCATTAGAAGTGCAAGCATCTGATTTTTTTTTCTTAATTACTTCAAAAGCCTAAATAAATTTCAAATGAAAAACAAATTTAATAATGATTGAAAAGAAGAAGTGAAAAATTTTTAAAAATAGACAAAAATAGGCTAATTGAAACTAATCAATGTTTGTAAAATTACCTCTTCATCTTTAATGACCTAGTCGCCATCATCTTATCCCTACTATTAGGTTATCTTTAATTGCATAATGTAATCTAAGCAAGACTTTTGATTCAAGTCTTCTTTGATAGTAAGAGCTTCTTCTAGTGGGAATTCATTATTAGCATTATCAATATATGTATCAGCATAAGTAACAGGGGATTCGTCTTTGAATTTCATCTATAAATGATTTAATAATTAATATTATTTAGAATGAAATTGATTAAATTATTGAGAATTATAGTTATAATTATATTTATCCCATCCCGAAGATAAACAAACAGCGAGTACTAATATAATCAGTAAATAAAATTTTTATATAATTTACCCTAAGTGTATCAATTAATTCATTCTTTCCATTATCTGAAAGGATGTATTTTAAGATATCATATTCACTGAATTCTGCAGGATTAGTTAATTTCATGTGATTCTATTTATTTATAATAATATGTCCATTAAAATAAGAGTACATTATTAAATAAATTTCATACTTAAATATCAGGAACATCATTCAAAAAGTGAATAGGATAAGAATGGGGACGAGCATTGACATTAAAATCACCACAAATCATGATAGTATCTGCTTCATTCTCTCTATATTTTTTCACTTATTCTTTAATAAACTCTCTCATCATTATAAGTTAATCAATTCTTGTAATTACTGTAGCTTTCTATTTTTTTAAAAAATAAAATAAAATGAAGTTTAACATATTCGCAGGAGTAAGAAATAATGAATGATATCCACACTCCCTCTTGGAATTTTAAAGAGTATTTATTTATTTTCCATGGCTTTGTTCATTACTAATCTATGAGAAGTGTGAAGAAAATTAATTAAATTATTCTTTACCACATTATTTTCTGCGCCAACATAACTTGCTTACAAGTGCGTGTTGAAAAGGTGAAGATAAGCATCATTAATTTATATTTTAGTGTAAAGGACTCCCTTTTAAGATAAGTTATCAGAAAGGACTCCATATTTGTAAGGCTTGAAGACCTTTTCAACAATTGGGAATCTAGAGATTGTAACTAACCCTCCGTCTACTAAATAGGAACTAAAGAATGAAGGAGAGGGGGAAGTAGAGTGATAAAAGAAGCCTTGTTTCATACCATTGAAAATAATTTTATGTTTACGCTAGTTGAGGAAACCAAAAAGTTCCTAGAAGCAAATAATATCAAAATCACTAATAGAGTTCAGGAACAGTTTTGTTCTTTCATTTTTGTAATCATCTTTATTGTTTTTGATAGGAGGAGGTCTCAAGAAAATATTATATGTGAGAATTTTTACTTATTTAACAAGGGAATTAATATATCTTTGATTAGGAGCCTGATTACGATTGATACTAGATTTATGCTACAAAAGCGCTCTATCCCCTCCCTCTTATAGTGAATTATTCAAGGTATTATTGGTTTTATTTGGGTTGGTATTCACATTAACTATTTAATTTTAAAAGATTTTTCAAAATTCAAATAAGACAATATTGAGTATTATAATAGGAAAATGATTTGCAATATAATCGGATAAAATACTTACATAAATTTTACTAGGACCTTTCAGAGGCGCTTCCTAAGCGGGATAATCTCCCTTATTAAGTTTAATCAATATTGCCAATATCTTCTGCATCACTTGGATTATAACTATATTGTTTTTCTTTTAGCATCATTTCTTTTGTTCACTAACTACCTTATATCTATTTTTTAAGTTTATCGATTTTGGTCTTAATTATTAAGTCGCAAGCAGTTGATGATATATTAGTTTATTCTATTGATTCTTCAATGACCTTTCTTCTACTGCAGTAATAAACGAATTATTTATTGTAAGAGTAAGTTTCTTTAGAATATGGTTAGCTGTATTTACTTATATGTTTACAAAATTTATCAAAGTTTCTTTTATCAGAATGATAATAAATTACTATTTTTTTCTTATGCTTTATTGAAGTTTTATTTGCTTTTTTTTACTTACTTATTTCTAAAAATATTATTAAAGTAAATTGAGGATAAAAAAAATATGATATTGCTAGCTACCTTTCAATTTATTGATTTGATCTTTTTTGATAAACAATTTCAGATTTCAATCACCTGAATAGTGAGAAAATTTATACATTAGCCAATAACTTTTCTTATCGAAAAAGAAAAAAAAGAAAATTTGATTAGCTAACAAAGGAGAGAAAATTTGATAAAAGAACAATTTGACAAATATTCATTAGTATTTTTTATATTGATTATTTTGCAGATGATACTTTTCAAATAGTTCAAATCCCATTTTGCATTGAGAGTGTTGTAATCTGATATAGTAATCTGCTATGATTAAATAATATTAATTCAAAAACTTCTGATGAATTTTAAGTATAAATTAAATTCAAAAATAATGCAATATTTTTTTTAGGTTATTAAAGAATTTAATTTTAAATTAATATAATAGATTTTAAAAAATGTAACTTGATGTCAACATTCATTTTTGAATTTAAAAATGTATTTTTAACAATTAACTAACTAATAAACTTACTTCTTATTCACTCACCTATAGATTTCTTCTTAATTTGTCTTAAATAAATGCTCAGATTATATACAGAATATTTTTAATAAATTATTAGTTAACTTTGATTAAATTTATTATAAAAATTAATTTATTATTTACAAAACAAAAATAGAAAATTTAACATTTTTTCTTTTTGCTTAACTCTTAACTTATATCTATTAAAATATTAAAGAGGCTTTAAGACACTTGATAATATGAAAAAAAATAAATAATTATTTTTATTTTATAAATTTGTATATCTAGAATTTTTTATACTTAAGTTGTTAGAAATTTAATTAATTGATTATCTTTCATAAATATTATTATCCTTTGAAACTATTAATATTTATTTGAATAGTAATGGTTATAACTAAATATGAATGAAGTATGGGTATGTTTACTAAGAAAAATTAAATTAAATATTAAGTTTCAGTCCTTAGACGATGCAGAGTTTCTGCGTATTAGATTAGGTCTAACACCAATTTTATTTAGTTTATCAAGAACTTCTTTAGATTTAGTTCTTGGAATTACAAACGAAAAGTTTCTAACTCTCTTAGAATCCTCATATATTGATTTGCTTTTTCCTAAGCCTACTCTATTGTCTTTAATGTCCTCTTCTTCTTCATAAGCATCCATAAATACACTTTCATTTTCATAGGACTCATCTGGATCATTAACAGGTATTTAATCTGCTTCATCATTTAATTATTACTTTGTTTTATTATATCCTCTAATAAGACTGTTTTCATATCTCATATAAGCTTTAATATAAGGAATTTTAGAGAATGTTTTTCTAGCACCTCCAACCATGAAATGTTCAAAATCTTCATTAGACTTTGGAACTTCTAAAACATTGGCATAATCACTCCATCTTGGAACAGGAGCAATAGTGATATGGCCTTCATAAGTCTATTAAATATTTAGAATTAAATAAAGATCAATTTAAAATGATAAATAAATGAATACCTAGAGTACTATATTAACCCATTTAGATAAAGCACCTGGTAACAAATCAAAATCAGCAAGTTATTAACATCTATGCTATAATTCTGATTTTATTAATCTTCTAATAATTTGGTAAAGCTTGACAAATGGCAGAATGAGCCTAGAATGCTTTTCATCTCTATCCATAAAAGGAACTACCCAAGGATTAGTTTAACTGACAATGAAACTATTTACATTGAAGAATTCAGAGAGACGATGCATAGGAAGATCAGCTCCAATAGAACCATCAACGAATCTCTTTGTTTTATCAAGATAAAGGACGATTTCATCTTTTTCATTTTTGCAAAGTAAATCACTAGGTCCATAAATGTAAGGGATACCACAGCTGCAACAAACAGCAGACCAAATGATTACATTAGGTGCAGTTAAATAATTCAATATTCTATCATTATCGTGAGGGCCCTAACCTGTAACAGTAATATTCAAGATGAATCCAGTTCTATCATATGCTTCTTAAAATGTAATATCACCTAAATTCTCTCTAGTAAACTCATATAATACTTTAACATCTAGCAAAACACCCTTTATTTGTAAAAATAATCGTATAAATTAATTATTTTGCATCAGAAATAATGAAAATAATAGAGAAATAAAAAATATATTAATAAATGTTGTTATCAAATAAAATATATTATGCTTTAAACTATTATAATTACATATACGCTATTATTTTTATTAAATCTATCAGTAAAATTTATTTTTAAAGATCTTTAATTATAAATGATTCTATTAACTCTTTAATAAATTTGAAAATGATTGGAAGTGTAATTATTGATTGATTGTAAAAATTAAAAAATCAATGAAAGAAGTTGGTTTGTTTGTTTATTAATTAAAAAGAAAAAAGAATGAAAAAATAAATAAAATAAATATGTTATTTACCTCTTTAAAGAATCTCTTCAGTTTACGTATCATCTGTCCTCTATATTGATAAAAAATATGTATCAGCCAACGTTATAATTTTTGATAGAAAATAATTCAAAAGTAGAATACAATAAATCAACTAGTGTTATCTTTAATTTAATTATTACCTAGGATCTCTTTTTTAGAATGCCTACCACTTGATTCCATCTGTTTCGAAAAGCTAAGGAAGTTCTTCGTATTTTTTAGATCCAATAAAAGCAGCAATAATGCTACCTGCTGAGCTACCACTGATAATTCTAGGCAATAATCTCTACTCATAGAGAACTTTGACGACACCAACGTGATACATACCCATAAGACCACCTCCACTTAGAACTAGCGCAGTTCTACCAACTGCGTGCCTCATTTCTATGAAAAATTCCATTTTCTTCCTTACAGAAAGCTAAGAAGTAGAAGCTATATATTGAATGCACATATCAACTTCATTTTAGAAGTCTTCTATTAGATCTTTGGTACCGATGTAGCATTCTTTGTATAGAAGAGGATTCAAAATATTACCAATATTTCTGAATGCATGAGATCTCAAAGTATGTATAATTTTTTAGATGTTTTTATTCTATCTGTCATACTTCAATTAGTCGCGCAGGTGATGAATGTACTCATAATTATATTGAGGAGAAGTTGGGTCTTTCTTCCATAGTGTATTTTTTTTTAAGTTATCGTGCTATTACGAATAGCTGACCCAATCCTCATAGCTGTTACAGTAATTCATTTTCTACTTAATCTTTTTCATTTCCTTCTCTTAGTATCTATTTTCTTAAAAATCGCTAATATGGTAGGCAATCACTTCTTTAACTATCTGGATATCCTCCACAATCTCATTTGTGATTACCTCTAATACATATGCTATCCATCCCACTACCATCTTTCAAAATAAAGATTTTTCTTTACTGATTATGGTTGATTACTATATGATGGTAGTCTGTAAATACTTAACTTTTTGAAATATTTTACTCTACTTTCTAGTGCTTATAATACCAAATTTGAAGAGCTAAGACTATCAAGTATGCTACTCTCTACTCTGATAGGCCTGAGTAATTGTTATGGTATATAAATTGTAAATTTTCCTATACTTTAACTCTTCTTTTTCTTCTTTTAGAGTATGCTGGTTAATTTAATTATATTGATTATTATAATCATCTCTAAATTTCGTCTTTTCCTACAGTTTGGATGATATAATTTGTGACGTAACTTAGAAATTAAATAATCACTCACTAACTAGCTATTTTTCTAGTTTTTATTTACTGATTCTATCTCCCTACACACTATAATTTGCTTAGAATAACTAAGATATATAATGAATCTTTCAACAAAACTATCAATGTTTCTTCTATTACTGATCTGTATTTTTGATCATAATATTATAAGATATGTTAGACACACTCTCTCCCATATGATTTTATTTTTGATCGAATAAATATCCGAAATTTAATAATATACCAACCAATTAAAAAATTATATATTTCTAATTAATAAAATCTTCTGAATTCGATTAAATTAAGATTTCAAATCATTAATTTTTTATAAAAAGTATTACATGTTCATATAAATTAAAAATCAATTAATCAAAAACAAAAATGAAAGAGAGCGAGAGAAATAGAAAACTAATTAACCAGAAAATATCAAAAATAAAGAAATTAATATTCCTTATTGTTTCTTCATAAAGAAAGGAAATTATAATCAAATGCTTCAATACGATTTTTAAATAATTGTATTCATTTTTATGAATGTCTGTCTTATTGTTCCTGAAAGATAAATTATTATTTATTTATTTATGATAAATAATTAAAATCTATCATATTATTTGTTTTTTCTAATCAATTCTACATAAAAATTTTTTATAATCTTTGTAACTCACTCACTTAAACATTAAAACCAATATTTTATATGATATTTTATAATTGTAAGGATTATTACTTAATATTTTAAAATGAAATGAAGAGAGAAAAAAACTAAAAAACTTGACAAAAGTTCCATTTTTTATTTAAGCCTTTATATAAATATATTTGTATTCATGAGATAAATTATTTAAAATAATTAGAAATATTTAAAATTATAGTAATTTAAAATCAATTTAGGAAAATTAATGAAATAAGATTTAATGTTACTCAAAGCTTAAATATCAATTTTATGTTTTATATCTTAGATAAAAGGTTTTATTTATGTCAATTTTGATTTATTATCTTATGTCTACCTCATTAAAATGAATTTTTGCTATTGAAGAACTAAAAAAGTAAACATAATAAAAGAATAAAATCTATAATCGAAAAAACTAATATTTTGCTATGCTTTTTAGTTTCTTTTTCCTATTTTTCAGATAACTGCTTAGAATAAAAATAATTAGAATAAATCTAGCCAGAATCTTTTATTTTGTGCATTAAATGATATGCCCATGCTTTGAAAAATGTAAATTGAAGCTAGACTTACATAAATTAATATAGTGTGCTATTTCCTTATAAATACTAGCTAGTTATATATATATATTTACTATTTTAAAACAATGAAACAATTGGATTATAATTTTAAAGAATGTAGTTCAATGGATTGATAGATAGATAACTATGTCATTTAATTAACAGATTTGCTAATGGAATCATATTTTTACTGAGTATTCAATAATTTCTAACATTTAACCTAAGTATTTAATTTAATATTTACTAAATTTATATAAGAATATCACTTTAGGTGTTACAATACTTTTTTTATTTATTTTTAATTTTACTTTATTAAATCATTCCTGGCGTATCTATTTATAAAGGCCAATTAGGTTTATAAATAAAATCCTTAATATAATTTAAAAAAATATACTCCTTAATTGATTGGATATATGGATATATCTTTTGAAGATAAATTAATGAGTTAAAAACAACAAAAGGAGATAAATTAAATGTTGAAGAAAAAATCTAGATAAAACTAATTCTTTTTTGTTTTAATTACAGTTGAAGTTTCTCCTAACATTTTATTACCAGTTATTATAAGAATATCTTCCTTGAATTGACCTTTGCATTAATTTTAACTTTTTTGTTTACTTTTTAGTTATAAAAGAATTTAATTTGTAAAATAAGTAAATTCTTTTTAGGACGAATAATTATTATATCGAAGTCTGAGAAAATAACATAGTTATACTATAAGCAAAATCTTTTTTAGAATTTTTTTAAAAATCGATATATTCAAAGTATACTCTCAATTTATTATTTTTAAATTTAAATTATATGGTAATCATTGCTCAAATAGTATCCTAATATTGGAATAATATACTATAGAAGAAATGCAATATTTGCGTAATTTAGAAGCTTACTGATATTTTCTTTACAAAAATTATTCTTTTACATTGAAACTTATTTTATTAAATAGTATTTCATCATATTCTTAGATATCTATAACAAAATAAAAGAAATAGGTTAAATTTAAACAAAAAGAAATATGCACGCTTAGGCCTACCTACTAATACCTACTAAGTAGAGATACATTTTATTTTTAACTACTCAAAGCCATCAAAAAAATTACCAAAATAATTATATTTGTTTTTTATTAGATTTTTGATAGATTTTGTAAGCTGATTTCGTCATTTTGAAAATTGTGCGAGTGAGTTAGATATAAGAATTAGATTGTAATGCAGCTTTTACAAATTTACATTCTTTTACAAAAGAAAATCTTTAGTAAGAAAGATATTTGCATTACTAATGGAGTTTGAAAAGTTAATTAATTATCTATAGAAATCTTAAGATTTTAGTGGTTCCTCTTCTTTTCCACAAACGAATTTGGTGATTTTCTAATAAAAATTTGCCAATAATTCTGAGAATATGAAATCCTAATATATCAATAAATTGTTGTTTATAAATTCAATCAGAAACCTCATCAAAAAAGAAATTTATAATAATAAAATAACTAAAAGATTTAGATAGACACAAAAAAAAAAAAGAAATCAAAAGAAAATGTTCAGAAAATTAATGCAAACTACCTTCAATTAGGTAAGTGCTCCTAAGTTGACTACATAATTCATGAAGTATCAATTCGCCTACTTAGTTGGTACAGTACCCCCCACTGAAGTTTTTATTAGAAAGGAATATTTGACTCAATTCGAAGAAGGTCATGGTGAACTCGAAGAAGGTGTTTGGATTTCAGTCAAATCAAAGAAAGACAGAGCTTTCTTATTTGAGACTCTCTTCTTAGAATACGGTGCTCTCTACGATAAGCTCCCCATCTCTGCTTTCTTATGGAAAAAAGAAGTTGATGTTGATAATTTACTCCCTCTTGATCACCTCTAATTATGGAACTGTTTCAGCTACGATTTCACAGTAGTTAAGAAGGACAACATTGCTAATCTTCGTTGTGAAGTTCTCATGAAGAATGGTAAGTGGTATCCTGGTCAATATCTCTTTACTATTGATCACTGCCACTCTGACCCCGGTATCCTTAATATTGCTTGGTCTGAAATTCCCCATGAACATAAGAGTTTCAATATTATTAAGTTGGATAACGGTCAATTCTGTGCTCAACCTAACAACCGTATCAAGTGGAAACAATCCAGTTTGATTCCTGTCCAAACTAAGAGTGCCAAATTCTTTAAAGTTAATAAAATCGACTATCAAGTAGAAGATACCCCCAAGTGGTCTGTTGCTGATACCTCTGATTATTATTATAAGGAAACTAGCGAATAAAAGATTCTCTCTGAAACCGAAGGTCAAGATGTTAAGCACGTTGAAGCCAAGCCCCAAGCTACATCAAATACAAGCAACAGTACAAATAATACCACTACTACTTAAGCCACCCATTAATAGCATACAACTTAAGGTTAAACTGAGTAAAAAACTAGAGTAAGAAGAGTAGGTTAAGATGTTATTAACTATACAGGAGATACCAGCAAACCCTATTGAATAAATAATTTAATATAAAAAGAATTCCAAATCAATTTATAATTTTTTCAAATTCATATAAAAATGCTTCTCAAAAATAGCTCATGTCAATTTATAACAAAGAGGAATCTTTTTTTTCTTCTCAACAGCATAAAAAACTGAGTTGATTTCTTATAAAATATCTAATTTATATTAATTTGATAAAATCTATGCTTGCTTATAAGATACCATTAAAGAGAATCGATTTTAGTGTATAATTTATCTTCATATATTTTGTATATACTATTTCTTTACCACTCACTCGCTCACTCACTAATTTATTATCTTTCTATTTATCTCTCTATCTAATTATTTATTTATGTATGTATGTATCTTTCTATCTGTTATCTATCAATCTTTGATTTAAAAAACTTTTAATGTTTAGAAAGTATACATATTAAACATGAGTTAGTTATTTATTAACATAAAAAAATAAAATTTAAATATTATATTTCATTCACTCTATAAAATTTAACAATAGTAGTTTAAATATATTCTCATAAAAAATAAAAATTTATTTTGATTGATTGATTCTTTCAAATTTTTTTATCAGGTAATTATTTTGTTAGCATCATCATATTTTCTTGGGAATTTAATATAATAACGAAAATTCAATTAAGTTGATTTTAGTAGTATTAAACAGAGATCTATGATTGATTTCCTAACAGATTTTATTAAAAGATTTATATATTAATTAATTTAGTATTTCACGTTACTTCTGCTAAATTTAATTACCACTTACTTGTGGTGCTTTTTTAATTAAAAAAATATCTGTTCAATATTTCAAACTCAATTGATACTTTTCTATTAGAAATACAATTGTAAAAGAAAATCTTAAGGTAGAGAGTATATTAAATCTTCTTTTATTAAATGAACTATTTTATTTGCTCAAATTTTTAATTAATTTTTTCTTTAGATATAAATAATCTAAATTAAAATATTTAATTTGGTACTCTTATTTATAATTTTTTTAATTAAAATAATTGTAATCTAAAAATTTAAAAGAACTACTTAAAGTAGTTAGTATATTACAAAAATAAAAAAATATAATAAATACAAATTAATTTTTCTCTTTTGTAAAAAAAAGAAGAATAACTTATCTATAAGAATAATGAATAATAATTTTAGAATAACTTAAGATAACTTCCAATCTAATAAAATATAAACAATAATTTTATGACAAGTAGATTATTAATATTTTTGGAAGGTAAAAACTTAATAATTAAAAAATATTTTTGCCTGTTAAGAAAATAATTAGCGAAGGATGGATATTTAAAGAATTAAGTACTTAAGATATGTAGGTATTATGAGAGACAATATATATTTATTATAATGTGATAACTAAATCAAAGCAGATTATTTTTCTATGCATCAATAAAAATGGCATTAAAAATCAATTAATCTAATAAAGTTCTTTTTAATATACTACTTCAGCTTATCATCTGATTAATTCACTATTGGTATACTTTTAGTTTATTAATAAAATTAATTTGCAACTCATAATTTCTTAAATAGTAATTAATTTACCACAAATAAAATATTAATTTTAAAAGGTGTTTCTAGCATTACAAGTGCTAAACTAATCTAAATGCACCCTCAGTCGTTATCTATGTTTAGCTTTAAATCAAAATTAATAGAATTTTATTTATGTCAAATTAATAAAGTATTATTTACAGAAAATCTAATTTTATTGCTGTCAATTTTTTATTTTTGCTAAGTTCTTTTCCGATACTTTCAGCACCCCTTGCTTCTATTGAATTATATCTTATTTTATAATTTTATTTAATATTTTGTTTAATAAATTATCTTTCTAACCTTAAGCTGAGATTTAAATATTCAAGGTTTTAGATTTTAGCCAGCTCCCTAGATAAGTTTTCTATACCTTCAGTTTCAATTGAATTATTCCTTTATTAAATTAAAATTTTAATTAGGTATTTAATGATTCTTCATAACTGAAAAAAGTATACCATAAGTATAAAGTTAAAGATTTTAAGCTTTCTGATTAAGATAATTCAGAACTCAATTCTTTTGCTCCTTCGGATTATAAGATATTATAACTACATATAAATTAATAATCAATGAAATAATGATTAAAATAAATTAATTTACCCTAAGTCAATAGTTAAATTTTATAAATTTTAACATTTTTTAATATTATTTCCAAGCTGCTTAGCCACTTCTGAACCAATCTTATTAGATCTTTCATATAAAATTATAAAGTATAGTGTTTATTAAAATAAATTTTACCTAATATCAAGTTATAATTAAGACAAATTGGCAATATTTTAAAGTTAAGATGATAGGTTAAGAAGAGATTCAGGTGTGAGCAAGCAATTACTGTAAAATTAAATAATAGTTAATTAACTTTATTATCAAACTGAATTATTAGTTACCAAATAAACAAAGATAAATTTTAAATATTTCTAAGGTTAGAAAACGTTTCCGATAGAATTTGTGCTCCTTTATCGCATATGCTTGAAATCCTTTTAAATTTAAAAGCAAGTTAGTAAATATCTAAATCAAGACGGATGAATGAAAATGAACTAATCATTTACTTAAATATTAAGGAGAGTTTTCTTAAATGCTGCTTCTGCTATAAAATTTATTACAATTAAGTAATTTATTCTATTGATATAGACTTAAAGCTTTTAATTATAAAACGATGTTAATCCAATGATTAAATCTAATGAATTAATAAGAAATTTACTATAACTCTATATTGTCTATCTACTCCTTATTTTCAATATACTATTTTTTAAGCAAAATTAATTAATTGCATTCTATCTAATTTAGTTGTAAATTTCAAATACCTATTAGAACTAGAATTTTTTAGTTGCATTTTCTAAAATATTTATTTATTTTTCAACTATTAAAAAAAAAATAATTTATAAATCTTTATATTCAAATTATAATAAGTTACTTATTTCTAATTAATATTCTTAAACTAAGATTGAATGATCTTCTCTTAAAGAATTCTCTTCATTTTCATTAATTGTTAAGGAATATTATTTCAATGGCTTAATCGTTTTTTATTATAGAGCTTAGAAAAGATAACTATTTGAGGCTTATTTTGAAAGAGAATTAGAATTTTATCTTGAATTTGAATAAGTGATATTCAAAATAATAGGTTAGAGAGTTATTTTATTCAAAGTTTTTAAGACTAAACTATTAACATCATTTGCTAAGAATTCTAAATCAGAATACCTTTAAATTTATTCTAATTATTACAATAGTATCGTAATAATATTATGGTTAATCTTACAATCCTCTGAAACTCTTTCCCTTATGTTAGTACTCATTTCCTTTTATTGATTTATTGAATTGTATTTAATTTTCCAAATTTAAATTATCATTATTTGTAATCTATAAAAAAATTCTTTTTTTTAAATCATATTTCTTCTTTTTTCTATATAAGGTATCAAAATTTACCAGAATCATTAACAATCATTTATTTTAGTAAATAGGCTTATTTACCAAAGCAGTTTTACTTTAATTATTATATTAGTTTTACCTGAAAGAACTTCAAAAATAATATTATTTGATTATAATTTATTTACACTCTTATTATTTAAAATACATAAGACGAAATGGATGAATTATGAATTATGTATTACATTCTTAATTTTTTTATAAAATTTAAGCTTTTTTAGTGAATTCTGATTAAAGATTATTAAATTTATAGTTAAAATTTAAAGATATAAACAGTAATAGATTTTATGGAAATATTTTTACAACTTGATAAAATAATACAATATTATAATAATAATAAAATCAAGGCTTAGCTACTTGACCACAGTCAACGATTCTAATAGTTTGGGCAGGAACTTCACCATTGCAGTTAGAATTCTCAAGCTTATCAAGGAATTCAAGATTTTTAGTAACAGCACCAAATACAACATGTTTACCATCTAACCATTCTGTCTTCTTGAAAGTGATGAAGAATTAACTACCATTAGTGTTAGGACCACTGTTAGCCATAGAAAGAAGACCTCTTTTGGTGTGTTTAGCCTTGAAGTTTTCATCAGGGAACTTAGCACCATAAATAGATTCGCCTCCAGTACCATTTTCATTTGTGAAATCACCACCCTAAATCATAAAGTCCTTAATGAGACGATGGAAGATGCTGTTCTTGAAATGAAGAGGTTTTCCTTGTTTACCTTCACCCTTTTCACCAGTACAAAGAGCAAGGAAATTTTCTGCAGTCTTAGGAACGATATTCTTAAATAATTCCATTTCAATTCTTTGAGGTTCCTCTTCACCAATCTTAATATCAAAGAATACAACAGGATTAGAGGGATCAGAGAACTCAACAACAGTTTCCTTTTGATCTTAATAGTAACTCTAAGAGAAGAGACCACCCCACATTTACTTTTACTTTTAAATAGCTTCCTTTTACTTTTAAATAAGGGCTTTCAAAGAGTTAGTAACTTCAACATTTTTGGGATCTAATTCTTGAGCTTTCAATAAATCAACCTTAGCTTCATCTAAGAATCCATAGTTCATTCTAGCATTACCTCTTCTAAAATAGGCTTTAACATTATTGGGTTGCTTTTCAATAACAATACCGCAGTTCTTAATTACCTTATCCCATTATTTAAGCTTGGCATAAATCTATTTTAAAATAAAATAATTGCTTGTTATAAATCTTATTTTCATTTAAATAATAGCTTAATTAGTATTTTAATATAAAATAAATGCTTTACAGCTGCTTGGTTGAGGTAAGCAGTCATTTTAAGTTCAATGGAACCATTGATATCTTCACCAAAGTCGACATAGTCAATACATTAATCATAAAGAACATCAGCTTCTTCGAGATCACCCTTCTTGAATTAGTCATTACCTTCATCTTTATATTTCTTAGCAATTTCTACTCTTTCTTCAAGGGAGTAATCCCATTTAGTTTTAGTCCTTTCACGGAAATCAAGCAATTCTACTTCGAATTGTAAAGTAGAGTTGGGAGGAATAGTGGGGGGACTACCAGTTTCGCCATAAGCATTAGGAGGAGAGCAAGTTAAGATAGCTTTTTCACCTTTCTTCATGCTAGCGACACCTTTTTTATTATAAATATTAAAATTAATTTTAATTTGCCATGAATTCTTAAGCTTATTTTAAAATAGAATAAATGTATTACCAAGATCCCATCCCTTAATGACTTGTCCTTTACCAATAGTGAAAGAAAATGGATCTTCTAAGTTAGTATTTGAGTCGAATACAGTTCCGTCGAGAAGCTTACCAGTATATAAAACTAATTTTGATAAGATTAAAAATTAGCATGAATTTTTTGGAATGAAACAAAAAATGGAATATTTTTAAAATTTTCTATACCATCGACTGTTTAGCCAGGTTAAGGATGTCCTTCACCTTCACCTTATTGTAAGATTTACTTGGTAATACCACCATCTTCAGTGATATTAATAATTTCAGCTGACATTTCTAAATATTGTTTATGTATGGTAACTTAATGAATTTATCTAATTATTTATTTAATTATTTTATAAATATTTTCAAAATATATTTTGCGTTTATTTCAAATAATAAATAGATGTAAAATTTTATAGATTCTTAGAATAAATGAGGAGAATCTATATTCTTCGAGAATATCTTTTTTATAATAATTAATTCTGATCAAATTTCTAGATACTCTTCGAATATTTCTAATATCTATCTATCTATTATGTAGTTAGTTATTTAGGCAATTAATTTCCAAAGCTAAACTTAAAATTTTTCAATAAGAATGTTAATAATATCAAGTAATAACTTCAATATGAATTGAAAGTTTCATATCATTTTTTTGGATTTTTTCAAAAATACTAATTTTCTTAATCTATTTATTTTAACTTTTTAATTTACAGGATGAAGTATCACTTAACTAGATAAACTATCACTTCATTGTTAATATTTACTTTACTTTCAGTAAAAAATAATTAAAATTTTAAAAAATCCCATTTCATTCCTAAATAAATTTGATATTTTTTGATAAAAAATATTATAATTTGTTATTTAAATTTAAATTGGATATTCAAAGAATTAACATTTTCTTTGCTTAATAGTTTGCTTCATGAGAAAAGAGTTTGTAAGATAGAATTGAAAGAATAAATTGAAACAATAATGGAAGCCACCATAATATGAATATTTATACATTAAAATACATTAATTTTAAAATTGATTTTGTATATGTAGGTTATAGAAATTATATTTTAAATGATAATTATTTATTTGGTTTAATGAGAAAATATTAGTGTTTATAGAATAATTATTTTTATTTAAAAGAAGAGTATATTGTTATTTTTTAGAATCAGATCCATCACACAGAAAGATCTGCCTCCACTCACAAAACTCAAGACAAGATCTTGATGAGCTTTTCCTTTTCTTCACTAGCAAAGACTAATTATTCTAATGTAGCCTTATGTTCAGCAGAGCTATTAGCAAGGTTCTTAAGGAGGAGAACTATCTTACCCTTTAATTCATCCTTGATATTGTATAATTTAAGGTTAGCAAGACCATCAACAAAGAGGGCCATAGCCTTATTGATCTTAGGGGTAATGACGTGAGGGTACTTTTCAGCAAGGAAAAGGAGAGTTCTAATAACAGTCTTTTCTTCGGCTTCATCTCCTTGGAAGGGAGCAATAGAGAGAATTTGATCAAGAGCAGCATCAAGAGGGAATTAGTCAGGAATAGTCATCATAACTCTACATAAAGCAGCAGCGGCATTATCCTTAGTGGCTTATTCAACAGAGGTTTCGAAGATGGTCTTCAAGATGTTAAGTATAGTGGGGAGGGCTTCTTAGATATGATTAAGACCCTTTTCAATTATGTTACCAAGGCAGAAAGCAAGATTTCTGTTCATTTCATCATCACCATATTAGATCTTATCTAATAAAGTAGGAATGAGGGTTTCTCTGGTGAAGAGGAGGAAGTTAGGAGAGTACTTCATGACTTCAGAGAAACATCCAACCATGTAGATGTTTTCACTGATGTCTCTCTTAGGGTCGAGGTACTTCATCATGGAGGGGAAGATCTTTTAGAAGTTCAAACTGAAAGCATCACCACAGAGTTTGCAAAGAGTGGGGATTAAGTCAGTAAGGGCTTCAATAACGTAGCCATCAGCTTCTTCATCTTCTTCATCGACTTCTTCTTCTTCATCATCATCTTCGCTTTAATTTTCTAAAAGCTTAACAATAGAGTTACCAAGGTCATCTAAGTTCTTATCAAAACAAGCAGGACCTAAAGTCTTGAATAATTCAACCATAATTTCAATAGCCATACCAGTTACTTCGGAAGCTTCTTCTTAATTGAGATAGTAGAAGAACTTTTAGAAGATATCAATTTGGATGACATTTTCGATCTTTTCAGGGAAACGAGATTTGACAGGAAGGCCTCTTTCGAACTTAGGAAGGACACCATTGTTGGCAGTCTTGACCATAGCAACGCAAAGATCCTTGTAACACTTGCAAACTTATTAACGTACGTTTTCATCAAAGTAATTATAGCAGCATTCGAGGATAGCAAGAGCACGTTCATAGAAAGGAGCGAATTTCATAGGGCAGGCAACTGCAAATTGACCTACGGCAGTGATGGCAGCAGATTTTTCTAAGACAAAAGCAGTCTTAATATTGAGGGCAGTACCACCTTCTTCATCTTCAAGTAAATCACCTTCTCCTTCACTGTCAGTGTCGAGGGAGAAATCACCGTTCTTACCATTCTAGTCATAAGAAACACCTTCTTCAGAAGCAGCTTGCTTAAGAGTGAATTCAATAAGCTTATCAAACATAATTTCAAATTCGCTACCGATGGCGTGAGCGAGATTGTAGAAGAAAGAGAAACAACCTTCTCTCATTTCGAAATCATCAACATTGACTAATAAGTGGTAGATGGTTTCCAAGCAGGGAACAACGTGTTATTCGTAGATAGATCTGTCTTCAGAGATGAAGGCAGCAGCGATCTTACCCAAACAGTTAATAGATTCGGCCTTCAAAGCAATGGTTTCGGCATTTTGGGGGAGACCAATAATTTAGTGCATTAAGTTAGCAACACCGGCAACATAAGGTTTGTACTTATGTTCAACAGTGGAGATGCAGGAAGCAAGAGCACTAACTGAAACTCTTCTCATTAACATGGTGGAGTTATCCTTCATAGCAATCATGCATAATTTTTCAGTGATGGGCTTCATATAGAGTTCCAAATCTTCAGGCTCTAAATTATCACAGAAGATATCAATAGCAATAATAGCCTTTTCAGCAACTTTGTTATTAAGATCATCGAAAGAGTTGATAATAGCGGGAACGATAGTGCTGTGGTACTTGCAAACATCAACAGGTAAGTATTCAGCGAAGTAGGTTAAAGCTTTAATAGCAGCACCTCTAACTTCAGAAGCTTGGTGATTCAAACCCTTAACCATAAAATCGCTCATGATGGGGTTAGCTAAGTTACGGGCAAGTTATTCGTAGCAACCTTCAGCTAATTGGGCTAAAATGAGGAAACCACTATTCATCTTATTGGGTTCACCAGAGTGAATCAAAGCAGTGATAGCTTCTAAGAAAGCACCATAGGTTTTCTTCTTGTTGAGAACCATGCTCAAAGATAAGGCTAACCATAAAGCAATATCTTAAAGGGGTTCTTCACCATCTTCTAAATCTTCTTCAGTGAAGGGAGTAGCAATAATAAGGCAAATAGCTTCAATAACTCTCTTTAATAAGGGGGTATTCTTATTGAAAACATTCTTGTGATATTGAGAAGCAGAGAAAATCATATCAATGACGACTTCCTTGATCTTCTTAGAAAGCTAGAAGTTACCCAAAACCTTGTTAGAGCACATGTATTCAACAATTTGGCTCAAATGTTGATCAAGAATACTTTTCTATTTAAATTGAAAAGAAGAAATTAGAATAATTCATTTAGATTTAATTATGGAATTGTATAAAAATTAAGAATCTGTATATTTCTTTTAATTAATTAGGAACTTTTTTTTTCGCGGAATCTGCCCTTAATAAAACTAAGGAAGGGATGGTGGGTGAGCGGATTTATTTTAATTAAGAAATTTTCTTTTGATGGAATTAGAATCTTTGTTTCTTTGCTTTGATATCTTTAATTGGTCAGAAAAATTAATTAATTCTTTTCGGAATTGATTTATCTTTTCTAAAAATCTAAAAATTTTCTAAGATTTTGAATGATATCTTAACTTTTCGCAGACTTGATCAAAGTTCTTTTTTATAATTAGCTTTGAACAACTTTATAAAATAAATTTGCTTTATTAATTCCCAAATCCTATTTATCTATCTATTTATTTATTTATCTATCTATCATCTTCTAACTTATATTGTTTGAAACCAATACTTTATTCCTAATCAATCCTTAATACATTTCTTATACATCCATTCATTTCAGATTTAATATTTTTTATATTTACCTTGTTTTCAGTTAAAAGGTTCAAAGCATCGAAGCAATAGTAAACTAAATCTTCATCATTTTGGTCAATCAAAGAATCTAAAATATTCAAGATGGGACCAACTAATTCTTTGTAGAGGTTGATTTCTTCAGTCTTCATTTCTTAGATATTATCGAAAAGGTTAACTAAACACTTAAGGGTACCAATTCTGATATCCTTGTTGGTATCAGAGATAGATTCCTTGAAGAAGGGGAAGAAATTGACGTAGAAATTAGATAAGGAAGCTATTTTTTATTAAAATAATATTAATTGAATGCTTATTAATTCTGTTAATAATTATTTGTGTTTTTGTTAATTCTACTTATAAGAAATGCTTATAAAATGATATTTTCATTTTGAAAAATTTATTGCATCTTTTCTAGGCTTGCTTTCTTATTATTTTTTAGTAAGCAATTAAGTAGAAGAAGCAAGACTAAGAAAGTTACTACTTCTCGTATGAGGAATCAGTAATAAAATTTGAAAAAAGAAGAAAATGGTTAGAATTCTATTTAAAAATTACAAGCAGAGTAATCGAGAACTAGTTCGAGAAGTTGGAGACCATAAATTCTGTTTTAAAGACTTTGGCTCTTGTCAGTTTATTATTAGATGACTTATAAAAGTTCATTCCACTTTCCTTCGGGAAGGGTGATCTTGGCAATAGCACCAATTAAACCACCAATGGATTTACGAACTGATTTCATATTTTCGGCAAAGAATCTTTCTAAGAGAACCATTTACAAGTCCTTTTAGGCTTGTTCACCCAAGTTTGAGAAATTGGTGATCATATTTCTCTTCAACAAGATACCAGCCAATTGTCTCAAATTGTCTTGTTAGCAATGGGCCAAGATGTAAGTAAAAATGCCGATAGATTCAGACTTCTTACAGAAAGATTTCAATAACTTTGTACCAATCTTAACCTTTTCATTGTTGCCGCTAAGAATGCCATTCATGACTTCAATGGCTTAATCTAAATTTGTAATTTCGACAATACCGCTCATTTTTATTTGGTGATTAACACGCTCTTTTTATTTAATTTTGTTTTGATTTACTATTTTTTTATTTAATTTTTTTTATATTTTTAACCAAATTTTAATTTAATTCTTGTTTATACATCTCATCTATTTTTCACTCCACTACTGGCATGCATAATTTAATCTCTCTCTTTCAAGTAATAATGAATGCAGACTTCTCTTATCCCTACATATTCTTTACTATTGCATGCTCTCCATTTTTGTAGCTTCAACTAATCATATCTTCTTTCGTCCCTTCTACTTTATCCAATTTATTCAAGAAGAATAAATATTCTACATTATTAACCTTTTATCAGATTGTTTTTTTATCATCCTTTCATCAGTCAAAATAGGAAAGAATTTATTTATTTTTACCCACATCAAGCACTTTTCTGGTAAGGATCAAGCTTTTTCAAGTATTTCTTCTACCTTTTATCTCTTCATTATAACTAATTGAAATATTTTTTATATCTTTTAAAGATTTGTCACTTACCTTCTCTTTCTAACTTGTTAACATTTTATTGTGTGTTCTAAAATTTCAACTAATTAAGTTAAAATATCTAAGGATAAATTAATTTTTGTAAGAATAATCTCTTTTGAATAAATTCAAATCATTCGAGCCAGCAATATTACTTAGTTCTAATTAGAAATAAATATCTATTTTCTTAGTAGAAATTTAAGAAACTTTTTTGTAAAAATGCAAAGGGCTTGAATATAAATCATAATTTAAACTAATATTGCTATTAAAAAAGTATTAGTCTAGATCAAAAATAGAATTTTAAATTAAGATATTAAAAATAATACTACAAATAGTGTATTAAATTCTGTCAACTGCATAAATAAAAACATTTAAATTGATGATTTTCCTGAAATAAAGTATAATTAATTAGTGATAGAATTGTTAAAATATTAACAAAAAACTTGAATTATTATTTAATCATTAAGAAATAAATTAATTTTAATAATCTTAATAAGATTATTAAGGTTTTATGGGCGTAGATGTATCTGATAATATTTATTTATATCTGCATTCTTTATTATAATAATATTTTAATTAATGCAAATACTTTTGTTGTTTGAAAGATATTTAATGATCTATTATATCTTTATAATGTTTTTCTAAAAAAATTTAACTTTCGAGAGTATATCCGAACTCTTCATTCTCCCACTATTACAGGAATTAAGGATCTCTTTTCCTTTTAGCTAGAATAGTTTGAATTGCATTTTGATCTATCTGGTAGGATAGAAAATGTGGAGTTTCATATACAAGGGATTGACCATCTACTTCTATTTATAATTCAGGAGGATATTCTAAGATAAAGCAATGGGTAAGTACAGTTGTATGAATTTCAAACTCATCGAATGTAAGTAGTGTTATGTTAGACTATATATCTGTTATTTCTTTGGTATGATTTAAATTCATCTAACATATCATGCTCCTAATAATTTAATCTTATTTGTTTGATTTAGTAGAAAATTCCATAAATCCATTTCTCATACTAATGTTAATAAAAGTATCAGGATCCGTCCCTAATAGAGCTATCAACGGATAAGAAACACATACTTTTGTGTATTGGAGATAAGGATCATTTATATTTGCTTAAGAATATTTATAATACATGAAAAAATCTAATTCAGTAAAGTTATTTTCAATATATTCATTCATTTTCTGATCAAAGTATTCATTTCTCTTTTCTCTGATTAAGTATTACTGTTCTTGAGTATAAACTTTGTTTATTTTACTCAGTAATTACTTGTTAAATTCTAAGTTTTAGTAATACTAAGAAATATAGGGTGAGAAGAACTATAACAATTGATCTTGAGATCGGGATGAGACCATATGTTAAATAACTTCTAAAGGAGTGTGCTAAATGTAATCTTTAGTAAGAATATTTAAATAAACCATTCCTTTTTTATCCTACTTTTCTGCACTTAAAACATACTTTATGCTTTTGAAGAAATTAATTTATTCTTCAATGCTTTTTATTTTTTCATTGTAGTCGAGCATTACAAAATAATCCCCATGAATCAAGAATAGCTTTTGAATAGAGTCTATATTATAAAATAGCTTAACATCATTCGCTCTAACATCTTTAAATGCAACCACTCTCTATTCACTTTCATTTTTATTTTTGTTTTGTTGCTTATTCTTTTTTCTAATTGCCCTTCTTATAGCTCGCATTCTTTAGTATTCCTCCTCATCTTCAAATTAATCTCTTTTTAACATAGCTTTTTCTATATTACTATACTGCTAATATAAATTGGCTTGATCACCTTTTTCACTACTTGTTTTAGTAGAAACGCTTGACATTTCAATAAACTTCAAATAGCTAAAATTTATTATTGTAAATTTATTTTGAGGATGGTTTAATATGTTTATTATGATTAGGTTATAAATTAATTGCTATAAATTATTATATATTATCTGAATTTAAGTTGTGGTTATCAAATGTTTTTAATCTTCTTAAATTCTTCTTTTAAATTTTTCTGATTTCTCTCAGTAAGGTAACAATTTAACAATGTATTCTTTTAAAACATTACTTTTTTAAACCAAAAGATGTGAAACCTTCATATTTGATCAAATAAATAAGAAAGTATAGTATGGTAAATATTACTTAATCAGTTATTAAAGAGTTATACTTAATTAGTAATATTTTTTAATAATCTAAAAGTTCTTTCAACTTCGGATAAACATTATTGTCTAATATTTTTAAGAGTATATAGCAAGTTAGCTAGTAGTTACTTATATAATAATAAATGCTTTTTAAAAGTAATTTGGTAATTAAAATTAGGTTTGAGAATCTATTTTTAATAAATTAGCATCACAGATTAGAAACATCTTAAAGGACTTTGTAAATAGTTTTAATAGCTAACTTAATGTTTAATATTTAATTAAAATATTTATAAATTTACCTATTTTAGTTTTCCCTCAATATTAATCGTTTTAAGTTTATAAAATGTGTAAACTTGAAATAAATTATATTATAAAAAGTAACTTAATTGTTTTATTTTTATTTTCTTTCAGATTGGGATAATTATAAATAATAGATTAGAATTAACTTAGAGTAATTTCTAATTATTTTTTAAAATATAATGTAAAAAATTTAATTCTTGATAAAAGATTTGTATTAGAATCTGTGATGATAGATCAAAAAAGCAATGATGATAATATTTCTGATAAGATTAAATAGAAATATCATTTAAGTATTAAAAGTATCACATTGAAAGTAGAGTTAAGTTTACTTTAATTCATTCACTTTTTGGATATAAAATATAATTTTTAGAGGCAATTAAAAATTTAATTTATTTATTTTAAACTTGTATTGCAATTTTAATTGTTGTTTAAAATGAAAATTAAAGATATATTAAACAGCAAAATACTTATTAAATATTTCTTTTAAATTAAGTTAATCAAAAGCTCTCTTAAAAAATTAGTGTTCCTTATTAACATGGTTTTGAAAACAAAACAAAGATGATGTCTAAGATCAGATTGATTATCTATCCTTGTACATTCGTTTGTTCGTAAATTTATTAAAATTTAAAACAAAGATTTTTTATTTTTCAAAAATATAGACTCTCTCTCATATCATTATAAATATATAAATAGGAAGGATTTAGCATTATATAGAGAAAAGAGAAGGAAAATAAAAGGAGAATCAATAGAACTACTCTGATATTATCAAGTCAATATCAAACAAATAAATGCAATTCATTAAAGAAACCAAGGCAGATAGATAATCAAATAATAAGGAGAAAGAAAAACACATAAAAATATAAAAAGAAAAAAAATTAATTAAAGTAATAAAACAACAATAATAACAAGCTTAATAAAAAAGGATTTGAAAATGGCTTTTTACGTTTGCAAGAATAAGGAAAGAATGCATTATAGCGAATTAGCTTTAGACGAAAGTTAAGCTAAGAAACACACTTTGACTCCCATTACAACTGGTTCAAGTGTTATTGGTATAGTCTTCAATGGTGGTGTTATTATTGGTAGCGACAGAACCATTTCTTATGGTAGCATGTCAAGATATAATAATATTTAGCGTGTTCACAAGGTTACTGACAATTGCGCTTTCGCTTCTAGTGGTGAATATGCCGATTTTTAGGAACTTACTCGTTTAATTGATGAAATGACCAACTAAAGTTATCTTAATGATGATAAAATCAATTACACTCCTCGTGATTACGGTAACTACATTTCTCAATTACAATATCACTACAGAAATAAGATGAATCCCCTTTATCTCTGGAATGTTATTGGAGGTCTTGACAATGGTAAGCCTTACCTCGCACACGTTGATCTTTATGGTACTTATATTGAATCCAGTCATATCTCCACTGGATTTGGTAACTATCTTTGTGGTCCTCTCTTTGAAAAGGGATGGAGACCTGATATTAGTGAACAAGAAGCCAAAAAACTTCTCAATACTTGCTTCGAAGCTCTCTTCTACAGAGATGCTAGAGCTCATGAATCTGTTTAAGTTACTGTTATTGATAGAAATGGAGTCCGTATTGAAGCTCCCTATGAAATCGAATCAAAGTGGGACTATTAGGGTTATGTAAATCGTGCTAACGAAAAGATTCACAATTAATGAGAGGATTGAGTAAGTAGCGAGATCTTAAAATAATAAAAGGAAATGTATATGTATCTTCTTCGTCTTTATATAAAATACAAGTAATAATTGAAGCAAATCTTATCAATATTAATCAGGTAGATACACTCGAATCAACAACAGCAATACTAAAATAATTTATAAAGGTTTAATCAAGCAATATGGATACTTCTATTTTTTAAAATCTGTGTTTTTCTGTAAATCAGCATCCATTTATTTTGTAAGTATTGGATAATATGGCAATTATTACAAGTATTATGGTAGTATTAGTTAGTTAGCTTATATTCCTTTTAAGTATTTATATTTTATCAGATTTTTATAAAGTTTATATTAGATTTGTTAACAAATAGAACAAATCCTTTATTTTAATTTGAAAAGATCTATCTATCTATTTAGATAATTGAAATAAATCAGTGATAAAATGCAATACTAAAAACGATATCTTTATTTGATGATTATTATATCTTATTTCATTATTTTCAATTTAAATAAAATCTTCTAATCTCTCTAAGTATCTTTCGATTCTCTGTTCATAAAAAACTAAAATTTACTTTTCTTTAATTAAATTTTGATAATTTTTTAATATTTATCATTTCTGCTCTCGCTTATTTAATAATTAAAGAATCCTTATTTTATTTATCAAAAATAAATAAAAAATGATTTTAAAATATTTAAAATAGACCAAGAAGATTAATGAATTTATTAACTTTAAATCCAAAGAATTACTTAATTAAAATATATACAAACTCTCTTTTTTTACAAATATAAATTTAATTCTCTTTCCTTCTTAGTAATTTTAAATTCCTATTTTTCTCAGTAATTGTGCTTATTTATAAAAGAATCTAACTTCTGTGCTTTTCTATTGTTTTATTTAATTTAAAATTATGAAAATATAATATATTTTAATATAAATTATTTGTAAATCTAATGGATTCTATTCAATTAGTCAAAAGAATTCTATTCAATTATTATTAATTTATTTATTGAATTTGTTTAATGCTTTTAAAATTTAAAATCCTAAAATTTAAATATAAAAATATTACGATTTAAACTAATCTTTCTCAACTCCGCTTTTGTTATAAGATTTACTAATTGAAATATCATTTGTTTCCAAGTTTTGTAAAATATTATCACTATTTGCATTTAACAGGTTTTTGAGGTTGATATTCTCTCTCTCATTTTTGCTTTAATCTTTATAAATTCCATTTCCCCCTTATTATTTTTAAGCTGCTGGTGCTTAGTCTTAGCTTTTTTAATAGAAAGTTAAATGATATTTTAAATCTATTATAATCTTGATTTAAATTACAATGTTGAATAAGTTGTTTTATTCAGATTTTCATTATTATCATTAAAAGCGCTTTGTGATCTAATTGTTCTTGAATCTATAACTGATTTATTTTAATTATTTATTGGTTCAAGCTAAACACGTCTTTATGCAGATGGATTTCTAAATTAATCCCCTTCTTTATTTGTATCCATAACTTATGAATAAACTCTACTTCTCTTTCTTTAAGGATTAGAAAAATCTTCGCTATGACCTATTTTTAATAAAATTGATTAAATTATAATGATATCCTCTTTAATATTACCTGGTAAAATATATTGAGGAATATTAGGATCAACACATCTTTTAGTCTAAATTCCTTTTTTGAGGGTGCTCATTTAAGCTCCTGGCACGTCATCAATTCTATTTGTATTTCTGAAATCCTTACGGCTCTTGGTTTTATACATATTTTAATTTATTTACTTTCTTAACTTTAAAATATTTTACATTATATAAATGAACATATCTTTCAGGAAGTGCATTTGCATGTGCTCCTAATATATCTTTAGTATTAAGCGAATAGCTTTTTTCTTTATTAAGATTAGGATGCCTAACTCTCGATTTACTACCCTCAATAAACCCATAATCCTGATTGTCTTACTGATTCAGCAACTCTGATTTAAGCAGGCTTATTTTTTTATAGATAGACATTTTATAAATTATTGAATTACTCATATTTTTTTAGATAAATCAGTTGATTTATTGGTTGGTAATGATTTATTTATTTATAATTATCAATTTAATAAATTTTGAATTGATTGATTTACGTTGAAATATTATATTTAGGATCGATAGGATTTGTATGACGAGTTGTTCTAAAAATTCCATCATTATTTATATCCTTTACTTCTAATGTATTTATTTAATCTTTAGGAATAAATCTCTATCTTGCACGAGATCCTTCAATTTCTGTATAGGGATTTACATTTCTTCCTTTTAAATATTTTGTATCTGGTTTTGCAGTAGCTCCTTCTATGTCTCTTATGTAAAGAGTATCTCTTAGAAACTTTGTTTCAACTGGATCTGCCTTTATGTGTGAAGGTAGAACATACACTGGATTTAGAGGATCAGTTATTCTATTTGTAATGAATTTTCTTTTAGCCTATGCCCCTTCAATATCATCAATTTTCATGAAATAAAGATTTGTATATTTAGGAGAAGAACTACGCTCTTTCTCATTTATATCATCACATTTATTAAGAAATGATTATTTATTCATATACTTTGTGTGCCTATAAAAAGTTTTTGCTCCTATTAATAATAAGTTATTACGCTTAGTTGTTAAACTTAATTAATATTAATATACCATCTATATCTTCGTTCCTAAGAGATGATGAATCTCTTTGTGGCTAAAGTTTTTTATTACCTACAGTCTCATCATGATCTAAATAATTTTAATTTAAGTTAGAATTTTATCAATATTCTTATTATTTTATAAAAGATATTTAATTAAAAAATGATTACATATTTTGGATAAAGACATGAGATCTTTTCTATTTAAAGATGGCCAATTAAAATGATCTTCCATAGATATTGATGATTTAATGAATATATAAATTAGCTTAGATTAATCGTTAATATCTAAAGTAGTTTGTTTGTTTATTTATTTGTTTGTATTAGTGTTATCTTTTCAAAATATAAATTTGGAAACAATCAATAACTATAAAATTTTGATTAATCTAATAAATATTAATTCGTAATAAATTAGATGCCTTACTTTGTGTTAAATTTATTGAAGCATAACCAAGCATTCCAAACCATCTAAAACAATCAATATTCCCTTAATTTATATCTAATATTCTTCACTATAATCCTCATTCTTAAATTGATTTATATTGAAGATTGATTTACTCCTAATTCAATAAGAATTTAATAATTATCATATTTATTTCATTATTTCTAATAATTAATTAGTAAAATTAAACAAATTTGGTTTAAAATCTTAAATATCTCTCTCAACTTTATAATATGTTAAATTTCAGTATTAAATTTAATTCCTTCTTATATTTTTAAGTTAATAATAGCAATAGCCAAAATTTTTTTAATTAATTAAAATTTAACATTATTGTATGGGGATCTAGCTCAAATGGTAGAGCGCTCGTTTAGCATACGAGAGGCACTGGGATCAATGCCCAGGTTCTCCAAATATTTTTTATTTAATAAAATGATTAAATGTTTTTTAAAATATTATAAAAGTTATTAAAATCAAGATAGATAAATATCTGTAAGGGGATCTAGCTCAAATGGTAGAGCGCTCGTTTAGCATACGAGAGGCACTGGGATCAATGCCCAGGTTCTCCATACTTTTTTATTTCTTAAAGTAATATTAAATGAATGGAACAGTTTTCTCAACAAAGACAAATAGATGTGTAAGGGGATCTAGCTCAAATGGTAGAGCGCTCGTTTAGCATACGAGAGGCACTGGGATCAATGCCCAGGTTCTCCATTCTTTTTAATTTTTTTATTATTGAATAAAAGTGAAATAAATAGTTTAATAAACTGAAGTGAAGTAATTAGAAACATATAAGAATATATGTACACTTATATGAAGAAATGAAATTACAAAGAAAAAATATTGGCTTAGTTTATTTAATTATATTATTTAATATTAGCTTGTCCAAAGAAAAAAGATTAAAAGTTATCCTAATTTATTTTAAAGGCATATCTGGCGATTAAATAAAAAGTAACTTTTGAAAAAATAAATTCATTAGTGATGGATAAATTATTTTACAAAGTGTTTATTTAATTAAAAAATGGCTATCCTTACTTTACTAATTTAGTATTAGAATTAAGAAAATAAGAATTTTATAAGAATCTGGCTATTTATTAGTTCCTGTTTATTAATTGTTAATTTTTTTAATTTTTGTATTAAGTATGGAGGGAGGGAGGGAGGACGGATAGGATAAATACTTTTAGATAGATAGATCATTTTATTGATGATTGGTAAGAAAAGTTTATTTTTAATGTGATTTTTATTAAAGTATATATTAGTTGGTTATTAAAGGAATTATTTATTTATTTATTATTAAAAATTTGAAGAGAATTATCATTGATTCTAGAATATATTTATGAAGAGTATTTATTTAAAGTCTTTACAATCACAATCTATTTTTCAAAATTTAAAGTTTCTTTTCTCCGAAGAAAACTTTAATTAAATGATGGATTTGTTCAAGGAGAACTTCTTTTGTGGCTTAAGCAGTCCATAAAGAAAAGGTAACAAAATCTAATTAAGTTAATCCTACGTTTTTGGGATCTTAGAAGTAATAAATTAAATAATCCTTAACTTTATTTTTATCAAAAATATTATTAATTAGCATAGATAATAGAATGTAAAGAGTAGTTCTAAGAATAGCTGATGCTTAGAGAGGAGTAGTGCATGATCTGCCCATTTTATAAGAAGCCTTGAAGATTAAATCGAGGACAAGACGGATAGGAATTTTTAATTGGGTATCGAAATCAGTTTCTACTAACTCTTCAGTGACTACTTTTCTTACTTCATTAGATTAGATATCCTATTCGTAATCAATACCATAGTAGAATAGGCTAAATTTCATACTCCATTATTCAATATCTCTGGTGATTTTACCTTTTAAAAGTTGAGAGGTGGGGCTTGCTGCAAATTGATTGAAGTATTGTAAGTTAAATATATTATTAACTTAAGAAAGAGAGTTCATCAGATTAGTAGCAAAGAAAAGCAATAGCTTAGAAAGTAAGTAGTTGATTAAAGATTAGGTAGAACTTCCAAGATTCAGCACATTTAGAGAATCAATGGTATCTCCTAAAATACTATAGATACCTATCTCATATAAGTAAACTTGGACATGAGCTTCAAACATGGCTTCACATTCTTCAATAATTTACTTTCTTAATTTATCTTTAACCTTTATTTTAAGTAATGAAAATAATTAAACTGCGAGAAAAATAAGAATGAAAGGGATTCAATTATAGAAAGTTATATTAATTAATTGTTTTTTATTTAGTTATTGATTAATTTAACTTTATTTTGGTAGAATAATTTAATTTAATTTAAATAATTACTGCTTAATCCACCATATTCATATGCATAGAAGGTGCTTTACGGATAGGCATCTTTTTCATATTAGAATCATTGCTTACTTCTTCTTTTTCAGGGAATGAAATAGGTTAGCTTTATTTATCTTCTTATTTATCAACTATGGACTATTCTTCTTCTTCACTCTCTTCAGTAACATTGATGGTATTTTTACCATACTTAGAAGCAATCCTGTTTTTAAAAAAAATGCGTTTAAAGTTAACTTATTTTCATAATTTATTTCTATAATTGAGAAATTAATTAAAAACTTGTGTGCATCGTTAAAAAATATTTTTTAAGAAATAAATACTGGCCACTCCTGGATGATGACTACTAACCATTATTGTTAGCATTCTCTAACTGCTAAGCAACATTTTATAAACTGTTGTGAGATAAATTATTTATCTGGAAGGAAGAGGGAGCATTTGGGATTGAATCTGCTTCCTCTGCACTTTTAGTCTTCGAACGAGGCATTATATTCTGCTCTTAGAATGCTTTAGGCCCGAAATAATGGTTATTAGAATTTTATTAATACATCTAAATATTTTTAAGCTATATTTGTGGGGATTCATCGCTATTAATTTCTAATTCGTCATGATCAAATCTGGAATCATGCTAAGGAGTCTATTTTGTTTTATTAAAGTAAATTTGGTTAAAGTAATTTTTAAAAATAATTTTATTATACGATTTGATTGCTAGAAAAGTTTACTTTCACTTCTTTATAGTCATTTGAATTGTTAGTGCGGATTGATTTGTTTAGCTAGAAATTCTAAAAAGATGTGGGCTTGTAATTGTTTTCTGAAGGATTGTATTAAGTTGTCTTAGCGTCCCCTTCAGCTAATTAAGTTGTTAATCCTGGATTCATGTTGTTGATCATGTTGATATTATTCATTGTGTTTTTCGAAGAGCTTGTTACATTTTATTAGCCATCTGTTTAATTATTTAAGTTATTTGAAGATTAAAACTATGCCTCTGAAGCTTTCGAAGGCTTAAATTTAGAAGTTTTTGTTTTATTCATTTCTTCTTTGGGCTAATCATCATCTTCTTCCTCCTCCTCATTATTATCTTCATTTTCTTACTACTAAGGTGGTTTTTTCTCTAAATCTTAATAAATACGACTTGAATGGCGCAATTCATTTGCAGAGAAATAACCACTGAATATTTCAGTGTCATATAATTCCTTAAAGGAAATACGTTTTGATGGATCGATAACAAAAATACGCTTAAACAATTCTAAAAGACCAGGGGATATTTAAGTGTTTTTTGGATGCTTCAGGCATTTATAAGGATCAAAGTATGGTTATGTTTTTTATTATATTTCATCTAACAATTTTGCAGAATTCTTGAAGGGATACTCTCTAAAAATCATGAAGAAAAGAATGACACCCATTGACCAGAGATCTACCTTGTAATCATGGACTTTCTTTTATAATATTTCAGGAGCCATAAAATAGCTGGTGCCACAATAACTACTACCTAATGCCTTTGGTTTTGCTAATCCGAAATCTGCTATCTTGAAGATCCCATCCTTTATAAAGATATTGCTTGGCTTTAAATCACGATGTAGAATATGCTTCTCATGTATTTCTATAAATCCTCTCAAAATCTAAGCAAAAATTCTTATACATTCAGTCTCTTCTGGCTTGTTTTTGAGAATATAGTTGAATAGAGTTCCTTGGTTGCAGCACTCCATAACCAAATAAAGAATATCTTTGTCTTCAAATGCTTCATAAAGTCTCACTGTATGCTAATTCTTCAATTCTCTCATAACTTTTACTTCATTGTTGACATATTTCTGAAGATTTTTCTTACGAATTAAAGGCTTGTCAATCATCTTAATTGCAAAGGATTTATTATTTTTTGTTGCTTTAAACACCTAACCAAATGACCCTTTTCCTAATATCTCGTGCAAGGTGTATCCTTGAACACTTGTGAATGATTTTTTCTTTACATCATCTCTCTGAATCTTTACATTATCGTCACGGTCTGATTGCAAAGTTAATTGCTGTTAATTTTGTTTTTGCATAGGAGAATTAGCTCCATTCATTTTAAAGGGATAAATCTTTACAATTCAATCTAAATTAATTATGTAATGACCTAGTTTAATCTTCTATTGCTTATAATGTTAACCTATCTGGCCTATCTTCGCTTATGCTTTCTATAGAATTTTTCTATTAAAAACTATGGTAATCTCCTTTTGGTTTTATTGGTTTATTTGTGGTTTTTTTTTATTCTTTGATGTATACTTAGATTATAATTTTTTACTTTAAAGTATACGTAAATTAGTAGTCTAGTATATCGTTTGTAAATAAAAAGAACAAACAAACCCAAAAAATCCTATTTTTTCTTTTACTTTAATTCATTCTTTAAACCTTAATTAGTGATTGGAATTATGATTAATTGTTTGTTTGTTTGGTTTATTTTATTTCTTCTCCTTTTCTTTTTATCAAATAAAAATAATTGCTATCTCCCACTAGCCTTCATAAATTTTTTGGAGTAAATGAATCAATCCCATTTCATGAATTCATTTATCATATCTACATCATTTGCTTATCTAAATGTAATTAAACTATTTATTTTTTTA
This sequence comes from Tetrahymena borealis, assembly GCA_000260095.1. Lineage (NCBI taxonomy): Eukaryota > Ciliophora > Oligohymenophorea > Hymenostomatida > Tetrahymenidae > Tetrahymena > Tetrahymena borealis. Next base: position 222,922 of record JH651308.1, read on the forward strand.
ATTATCACTTAAGTTCGTATTATTTTTGTTTTAGTAATCTCTCAGTTTATAGGAATTTGCTAATATATATTTAAGTATAGTACTTTTTTTGTATTTTTTTAATACAATGCTTACATTCACTATAATTTAATTGCCATTTGGTAATTTTTTATAAACTATTTACGCCATTCTGAATAGCCAGAATAGGTTTAAATTATTATAGCATGCTAGCTCATTAACATTGAAAAATAGTTAGCTTGTTCTTTTAATGAAAGTATTAGTAAAAATTTAAGTTATACTTAAGAAACTCTATTTAAGATTTTATTAATAAGAAAAATACAATTTTTTTATATTTTTCTTGTCATACTTCACATCCCAACTACTTACTAATAATTTAATTTTAATTTTTAATAAATAGATTTCTCCTCAATTAGTAAAATAAGATGTGTAAAAGAATAATAATGTGTATAGAAAAGCTTGTAAGCTAGAAAAGAATACTTTGAGATTACTCTTTCCAAATTCATTTAATTTAAGTAAGATTGTACTAACAATTTTTTCTTTAATGATAAAAATTAAATAATAGCCAATTAAAATTTTTTTATTGTAAATCCAAAGAATTATTGGCTAATTGAATTTCTAAATACAGCTTTCAATATTTTGGTTTATTGTTTAATATTCATTTTTAGACAGTATAAAATTAGTAAATCATATTTATCAGTTAGTAATTTAGTTTGTTTGTTATTTTTACTCCATTAAATATATAAAATTTTGTAAATTTTCTTTATGTATAATCTATTTACACAAAGATAGAGCCTAGAAAAATTGTATAGTACTTACTTTTATTAGAATTGGTTGTTATATTTATTATCAAATGACACTACATTTTTATCAGAAAAAAAATTTAGAAATAACTTTTGTAGCAATTTTGAAAGCTAAAGATAGATTGATAATTTGTAATAAAGATATTAGATAGATAATTACATAGCGATTAATTTAACTCACTTAAAAATAAATAAACAAGGTAGAATAAAAAGATAAAATAATTTATAATGATAATAATATTATAACATCAGTGAATTACTATAGTATTGTTTAAAATGTATTCTTCTTTCTGTTCATGAGATTACTATAATCCCTTTTCTCTTTTAAATATCTTATTTAGAAAAGGTTGAATTTCTTTTAGCAAATAGTGAAATCTGCTAGAGCAAGCATAAGAAATTGTTGAAAATTCAAGCAAGAATTTTCTTTAAATATATGAGAATACATATTTGCCATATTTCAAGCAAACATCCATTGTCTTTGTGGATAATTTAAAAAATTATTTTAACAATTATACCCTCTTTTCTCTATCTTTCTCATCTATTAATACACCTAATTCCTTTAGTACTTATTTACATCTCTTCATCATTTCTTGAAGAATTCTCAACTCTTTTTAAGCTCTTAGCTAATTATGTAACTTTTTTATAAGCTTTTCCATAATTTTATATTCAATTTCCCATGTCTTTTTTAACTGGTGTAGGGCTGTGTCATTCATTTTAAAAAGGTTATTTTAATTGTAAAATGATATTTTTGATAAGAAGAAGATATTATTATTTAATTAATGTGAATTAGAATACTAAAAATAAATATTGTTTGATTTTTTATTAATATTGTCAGTTTGTCTGTCAGCCAGTCAGCCAGCTAAAATTTAGCTATTGTTACCAATATATTTTGTATATCTTTCAAATACACATATTATAGACTTTCATTCATTTGATAGTATTGAATATTATTAAAGAATTGGCTGGAAAGAAGTATTTCATTGAAAAGTTTTATAATTTTTATAAAAATAAGCTTCGATGAATAAAAGAAAGGATTCATCAAAAAAACCAAAAAAAACCTTTAAACAAAAAAACTGGAATATAATAATTTGCAAAAAGTAAAAATTTAATTATTCCAGTACAATTTAAAGCTGAAACATAAAGGATTTACTTTTGAAAGCAAAAATATTGCATTAACTTAGTAAAAATGATGAACTTAAAGAGATAGCAGAAGGATTAGTTGATTTTCAGTTCAGAAGATAGTTTAAATTCCAATAATTCTTTTGCTTCTTCAATTGAAGAAAATGAATAGGAAGGTAATTGATTTAATAATATCTCTCTTTAAAAAAATATATTTATGGAATATAGTGCTTATTATACTTTAAAAATTAATTCATAATTTTTTAAAATAGACTTCAATAATAATTTCTTGAATCTTAAAGATTAAATGGACCACTTTTTCACATAAAATCCTAACCTTTAAGAAGCAATAAAATTTGAACCATTCAGAGAACCTAATTCTGATGAGGAGCAAGAATCTGTAAATACAAATTAATAACATCATCAACATGGAGATCATCAAGGTCATCCTCCACCATAATAACATAAAGCAGGATTTGATCCTTACAGTAGTTTGAAAAAATCACCAAATAAGGGGGATTATAAACCTCCAAAAATAGAGCACAGAAATTTAGAAGAAATAGATCGTAAAAAGAAATAAAAGTAATTTGAGTCAGAAAGTGATTAAGATAGCCCAACAAAAACAAAAGAAAAAGAAGTGAAATTTAATTTGGAATAGTAGAAAAAGGAGAAATCAAAATTATGGACTACTTTAACTAAAGATATAGTGAGAATGGGATAATTTGGTTGTAAAACTCCAACTCTTGAGACAGTAAACCATCGTTTGAATATATTTAAGAGCAAAGTTGATAAGATAGACTACTTAGAATATCTATAAAAGGAAATGACTTAAACAGCTGGTGGATTACTTTCTCAATAATAAGGAGGGACTTCTGCTAACGGTTAGACAAACTAATAAGGTACTACTTCTAACCCTGCTGCAACATCTTCTTAAGCAAATGTTGGAGGTATTTTACTACTTTAAAGAAATTATTTTAAGTTTAGTTAAAATTATAAATTACTTTAGGAGATCAAGCTGATGATGAGGGAAATACAGGAAATAAACAATAGGATCCAGAAGATGATGAAAATGTAGGAAGAGACGCAGAAGGGAATATTATTTATTTTAGTTTTAAAAAGAGAATGTAAATGTAACTAAGGCAAAAAGTAGAAGAAACTCGTAGGTCTTAGCAAGAGGAGGAGAATAAAAGAAAATGCGAAGTTAGAGTACGTTCTGGAGATAGAAGAATAAATTTAACAGGAAGAGGAGAGTCTGATGCAATTAAGCTTATAAAACTACAACAATTAATGGAAAAAAGTATTTATTTATAAATTTTATTATTTACAGAATTGATAACAATTTATTCTCCAATTTTAAACGAGTTTTATAAGTGTTATTTTTTTCATAATTAACTCAAAGAGGAGTTATAAAGTCTATTTCCTCTAATATCATTTTCAATCTGCTTAAATAAAAGTATTAAAATATTTATTTTAATTTTTATTTTTAAATTAGAAAAAAGAGCTAACTCTAAAGATGCCTTTAAACAAAAGAAAAGAAAGAGTTTCACAGGATTGAAGTCTGAAAATTCATAAGAAATAGAAGAGAAATAACAATAAATAGATAAAGAATAGAATTTAAATTTTTAAACAAGAGTTGGTATAGCTTTATATCAAACTTATTAACAATGCGCAGGAGATAAAGAATCGTTTAAAAAGACTGCTAATTTCATTTTAAAAGATTACAATAAAACAAAAGCTTCATTCTTTAAGAAAAAGCCATTTCCTCCTTAAACAACTAAATTTACTAATGAAGAAACTAAATCTTTAAATGTATACTTACCCGATTTCTCATCAAATCTTTATGCTCCTAATAAAAATAACTTATTCGCTAATATTGATACATTCGAATTACCTCCAGGCACACCTGAAGGTGATTTCTTACAAATAGTTGATAAAATTCTTGATGGATCTGTACTTCGTTTCTGGAAAGAATCCCAGAATTTACAGTAGTGATTCAATTATTTTATAAACATGTGAATAATAAATTTTGGATCGAATTAAGATTAAGTTGTATATTAAGAATATAAGCAACATAAATAAAGCTTTCAGGCTATTATTGAAACAACTAACTAAAAATCAATCATTATTAATTGAATTTATATTATTATGTGTATATATTACTAACTTCGAATTCTGCTATTAAAGTTATTAATTAACAGGAATTTAGTAAGTTATTTATTCATTCATTCACCAAATCATATTAATTCAAATTCTTGTTCAGATTCAAAATGCTGATTTATTTATTTTATTATTATTTTTACTTGTATTAGGTTTTTTATACTAATAGTAGGTTTAGTTCATACTGTTATGGTTTTAATTTTAAACTGAATAATCATCTTCATCGTCCCCTATTATAATGTGACTATGCTTGTAGTGTGGAGATGAAATTATGCTTTTAGTATTATTATTAAAGGTTTATTATTCATTCTCATTACTTGGATTTCCATCCTCTAATTTTTGTTATATCCTCTTTTCCTTCATAAATTACTCATTCCAAAATTCATACTCTCTTTAGCTCTCAATATTTTTACCTATATATCTGAGCATTTTATAAGATTAGATTTACCTAAAATCTAAATATTTTGCTATTTATAGCTCTTGTTTGTTCATCATCTCTTCTTCATCTTCACTTAAGCTGTATCTTCTTAAAAATTTGTGAATTTCAATTACACCTTTTATATTAAGTAATTATTAATTTAAACATTTATGTGATAATAATTGACTTATTTACCAAAAACCCATTTTGTAAGCTTGGATAAAGACTCACAAAGTTTAAAAGAAGTTTATATAGTGAAATTGTCATTTTCTTTAATGAATTTTTCAATTTTTTTAATCTTATTGGTTTCTACAACTTCAACTTAGAATTCTTAGAGGATTTTATTAAAGTCATTAATTTACATAAACTTAAACAAACTTTGCCAGTAGTCAGGTTATTTTTTCAAATAAACTTATTTATACTCTAATTTAATGTCCAATAATTCCACAACTGGCAAAGCAAATATTTCAAAGCCTGCACTTGATTTAGAAATCCGTTTAAGACTACTGATATCCTTTACATTTATTTCAGTTAAAAGTTAAATTGCATGTTCTTTTTCTGGGTAAGTTAATTCAGAATTCTACAAATATATTCTCTTTTTTCTCTCAATACTTTTAATCTATAAAAGATAACGTTATAATAATAAATTAACTAAAATAATAAAATTACTTAATTTTCATATTTCATTTCTAAACTTTTAATTTGAGCTGCTTCAATATGGATTCTAAAATTTAGATATACTTTGTAAGTGCAATAGGAATCTTTGCTTACTTAAGCAAATGAAACCAGATCTGTCAAAGTCAAAAAATGTAAAATATTTTTCAGAAATATTGATTTAAAGTAGTTTATAAATTATTTAGTTTTCTATTATTTTTCTCTAGCTATCTTTAGTTTTTAGGTAACCTCATTACTCCTTTATTGTGTATTATACCTCTCAATTATTTCAATCATTATCAATTATACTTTTTCACTATTTAATTCCTTTTGATCTCTTGCTCTTTAATACAGATTTCTTAATTACTAAAATTCCTTTTTCTATGAATTAATATAAATATAAATATTGAGATGACAGTAAGAAAGATAAAATTACTTGCAATTAAGATACTAACATTTAGTGGTCATTTTGAAGAGATTCATATGCTTGAGTAGTGATTATTTTCATATTCTCTGCAGATAAAAGAGAAAAGTGATAGCAAACTTTGAAAAGTCTTTAACAAGAATCTGTAATACTGTATATATCGGAATACTATTCCAAGAGATTTTCTTAAAGAATATTTGGATTACAATAATCTAAAGGCATAGTAGCTCTATAAAATATAATTAATAAGTTAATGTACAATCTTAAACCTTATAAATCTTCTATAATCCCTATTTAATTTGGATCATTCATTAAATCATTCTCCAAACTGAAGGCTAGCTCTTCACTTTCTTTAATTTTCTAATTTTAAGATTAAGAGTGTCAGAATTATTTTTAACCAAAAAATAGAAAGAATTTTACTTATGCATTCAAATGATAAGGATTAAATTATTTGAGATATTAATCAAAGGTTTTAGAAGTAATGGCATTTTTAATGTATTGAAAGTATTAATCCTTTTAAGATCCATTATTGAGGCCATTTATTGTAGAAGATAAAGTCATATTTTATTTTTATTACACAGGAGGAGGCTAAGAATTTGGTTGAGCTTATATGTTGAAAATAATTGACATAATCTTGCAAAACTTCTCCAATGACTAGCTGGGTTTTGTTTAACATTTAAATTTTGAAAAAGAGTGACGATCTACAAGATAATATTTTTTCATTAAAAGTTCAGAAGAAATCTCAAAGAAATCAGAGAAGAATCCATTTTCATAAAGAGGAGGCATAACAGGGTATATTTAATTTATGTATTGCATTTTCTTTCTTTCAAGAGAAGTAATTTACTCACTTAGGCAACTCAGAATATACACATGACAGAGTTCTTTAATAAATGTATTAGTTAATCTTAATTTCAAAATATCCTTCAGAGTTAAGTAATTTAAAAGTTATTGGATTAATTAAGCATTATCTATGCTAAAGAAAGGGATACTCTTTTCTTAAATTACTTAAGGTACCTCCATCTAATTGAAATCTAGATAAATCTTAAACATTTTATCATTCTTCATTATTCTCCTAAGCTTATTTATTATATCTTTCTCTTTCTATATTATTATCATACTCTCAATAATCTTTTCATTTCCGTTGCCTAATAATCTATTTAAACAGAATAAATCTACCTTGTTCAATAAAATAAAAACAAAATAATTTACTGTTAGGGCTTTCTGATTAAAAAAATATTGTCAATGTGATAAAGGGAAACAAGTGCTCTTGTCCATATAAATAATTTTAATGCAGCTTAATTGAGACCTTCTACTTATTTCAATGTGTATTTATTTAAATAATAGATAATTTCATCTATTTGACTCTGCTTGATTGTACTAAAATCTATGCTCATAAACTTTAGTATATTATTTGTGGTTGAAGTAATTTTTAAAAATTATGCATGCCAACTCTAGTAAATCTTTCCATCTGCTTTCTGGGTCTAAGTAGGCTAAAAGAAATTTAATAGAATGCAAAAAGGTGCAAAACAAGAATCATATTATTTAGGAATATTTTTTATTTATTTCAATTAGTCTATATCCTATCTGTATAGTGTATTTTCAATAACATTTTAGCATAATTTTGGATCTAAAATAATCCACTCCCGAATTTCTTTTGGAATTTATCTGTAAGCTGTTTGTTTTAAATCAGTTAAATTTAAATCTGGATTCCTAAACTGTAATTAAAAATATTAATAAGTTTTAATATCTGTTTTATCTAAATTGTTTTACAATGTATCGAATTAGTGTTTTCTCTAATTGAGGGAGAAGTTATGTAAAATATTATGAAAAGGCTTCTTAAAAAGATTTACACACTAGTCTTAACTTGATAAGTTCTTCAAACTCAAAGAAAGGGAATAATTACTAAATATTTTATTTGCAATACTAGTAAATTATTTTGAATTTTTATTAAAAAAACTACCTCTTAAAGACACATAACTCCAAACACTTCTTTCATTACTCTTTTATAGCTTAATTTAAGTATTACTTTGTTAACATTTTATTAAATAGAAGGACTTTTATCTCTTGGAGGAGAGAGCGTCCCTATTCATTATAATTATAATTAACTTTAATATTAATAATTAAATTAACTTTACTTTATGATGAAAGGTAATTTTAATATTTGTTAGTTTATTCTTGCAGCTTCTATTTTCTGTTTTATTGAATGCTTTGAGAGTATTTTTAGAGCTGGAGTAGAACTTTTGTATCAATTACTTTTTATTATGATTTTTCTGATGGTTTTGTTTGCTATATTTGTTTTAATACGCCAAATAATTCCAAATACTATTAGTTTTTTTATAAGTTTTAGCTACCCGCTTTCATTTATTTGATTTAACGCTTAGTAGTGGAGAGATTCTATTATTCTAATAATTAATATATTTTAAGTCTTTACAAATTTTCTATAGTAAATTTTACTTTATAGATTTTTACAAAAGTGCTGCTAAATTGATAGAAATAATCAAAGAAAAGATTATAAAGTAATTAAAGATTTCTTATATCTTTTTGAAAATTTAAGTATAAAATATGATTATCTACAGTTAAATTAATAGCTAGTTTTTTTTTGAAAATTTCAATGTATTTGTTGGCAAGGATAAATAGAATGAAATGTTATGTGAATGATTAGATAAATAACAAGTAGAGATAATCATATTATTTAGAATATACTATATAAATATATAAATAATTTACTTTCTTATCTAATAAAATAATTTAAAATACTCTCGTTTATAACCTCAGTTGAAACCCAATCCACCTTTTCCTCCGGATTTTCTTTTCATACCTTCATTAAATTAGTTTTCTAAATCATTTATCATTGTTTATTTTTCTAAACCACTCTTCTTTATGAAGAAGTTTTATACTCCTGTGCTAGTTGATTTTCCTTCAACAGTCTTTATTTAATTATTTAAAAATTATTGAATGATAATAATTTATGAGTAATTCATACCTATTTAAAACCCATTAACTTGAAAAATTTATTTGTCTCCTCTGAATTAGCTTCTACTTTGCCATATAATTATGCCTTATTTTCTAAATTATCAGATTTCTTATTTCCCCATAATAGTTTTCTCTTTTCAACGGCATTAAGTTATTTTCCTCTTAAATATATTTAAAAACAAGTATATATAATCCTATTATTCATTAATATTTAAGTGAATTTACACTGACAAATTAGGTTATTATTGAGGTTAGGTGATTTCCTTATTATCCTTTTTACCTTCTTTGATCTTTTCTTTTTCAAAAGAACGAGAACGCTCTCTTTCTTCTTTTTATTCCTTTTCTTTCTTACTCTTTTTTGATTTAACCTTTTCTTCTACTTCCTCCTCATCTTCTTCAGAAGCTTTTTTCTTTTTTTTCTTTTCCTTTTTAACTATTTCTTCTTATTCTTCTTCTTCATCCTAAACCAGTGATTCCTCAGAAACCTTTTTAGATTTTTTTTCTTTTTCTAATTTTAATGAAGAAAAATAAAATGTTTTAGGTTTTAGAAATTATTTTGAATATCAATAATTATACCTTTAAGCTACAAGTAATTAGGTGAGTCGCCAAGATAAACTTTAGTGCCATTTTTCAAGAAAATGATTATATTAGATTTAGCGACCTTATCATCTACAAATGTGCCATTTGCTATTAGAAATTTAAATTGGATGAATTTTAGTAAATTATTGCTATTCTATGAAATATAGAATGAAATAAGTACCTGATCCTAAATCTTTAATAGTAATGCTATCTTCTAAAACAGTAATTTCAGCATGCTTTCTTGAAATTGAATCGTCTTAAATACAAATTTCTACCTTATCGCTTCTTCCAATAATGTATGTTCTATTTTAAGTAAAATCAAAATGTTAGTTTTTGAATTCAATATGTAGTGCCTAATCTAATATACTAATCTTTTTTAAGCCTCCATTTTTAAATGACTGATTATGTTTTACCATTAATCAGCTTGATAATGTATTTCTTCATCTCTATCTAATTGTGTAAAATTAATTGTATGTGTAGTAATTAATATTATTCTTGTCTAAAAAAAGAGATACAATTTCTTAGTAGATATTATTATAAGCCCTATGTTAATAAATTTAAACCTCTTTAGCTAATTAATCTGCAAATTTAAGATCTAACTACTATTTTTTGTTCAATTCAAAGATTTCAATCATAATTATATCATGTATTTAAGAATGAAGCTAGCTTAAGATATTTTTATATAAATTACTTCTATAAAAACACTTATTCTATTATTATTAACAATTTAAAAAATTAAATACTTTTATAGCTTTTTGAATAATACTGGATTATAATAAATGTATATTTATCTCTATAAATAATAATCAACCAATAAGAGACTAAATGTGTGTTTAAATAAGCTTAAGAATATAAAAATAGTAAGATATAACTACAATTTATAAATTATTAACTTTTATTTTAAATATTTTTATAAAAACAAAAATGGAATTTATATATACAATAAAAATCTTACAGTAGAATAAAAATGAAATTAATTTAGGACTGAGTAATCTAAGAATTAATGTAGAGTTTGCTTAGAAATTATTAATAATAATAAACTTATCCTAATTAATTTGTTAATTTACTACTTTATTTACCTATTCTTATGGTAAAAATTCTACTGTAGATTTATTGAAGATAAAAACTAATTTTAATTAAATACAATATATTAATCAGAAAGGATAAAACATTTGTTACCTATACAGTATATTACTTATTTAAGCCATAAATTATATTTCACACTCTTTATAGTAGGGAATGATGAGTGTTTTAGGGAATGGGAAGGTAGGGTAATACAAATAACAAGAATTTCTTTACTTAAAATTATTTTTTAGGGATTATATAAAATAAAGAATTATATATAAATTTACAGGGATTAAGTAATAAGGAAGTATGAGTGATTATTTTATTCAAGGCTAATCTAAATAATAATAATAATATTTATTAGATTAACTCCAAGTATTAAACTCATTAATAGTATTATTAATATTTAATTCTTCACTATTAAACATGTTATGTAAATAGTTGAAATTAATTTAAATAAATTTATTGATTTCATTTAAATTAACTTCTTTAACAGATTGAATTGAATATAATGGCAAAGCAGTCATCTACTCATATAATTTATTAGAGGTATCCTCCAATATGAAAGGTTTGAATATATTTTGTAAGAGATAATGAGAGAGTTTCTTAAAATCGTATAATTTGATTCCAGTTATTTTGAAAAATTGAGTTAAATCTTACTTCCTTTGATCAAATAACTGTTTTAAGTAATCTTAAACTTATAAGTCAATTTATAAGAATTATTAATAATCATACAGTATTTTATAACCTGGCTTTAGTTATATCTCATATTGATTTTTATAATATCCTTTAAAACTCTCTTCCAATTCTTCAGTCAGCCTTTAAGATTACTTATCAAATTCGATTTGAATTTGATTTTACTATTTATCAAATGGTAGATATTTTTCTAGATTCCTCAAGTAGGAATTATATTCCGCTAACCTCCTTTGAATGGTATTTTTCACTTTTAGTTCTTGAGATTTAATTTTTATCAAATCTAACTCAACATTTACTAGTATTTTTATCTACTCAAAATCGAGATAGCAAGATTTTAGCAGTTTATTATTCTATTATTCTTCTGTTAATTATTTTAAGGGTTATGGCAATTTAGGTTAGACTAATTTGCAATACTAAGAATCTTTTAAAGGGATTTAAGCAAATATTCTTATTAGACAAAATTTCAATGAATCTTTGATACGTAGAGTGGCATATTAGAAGTAATAAAAAAAATATTTCAATACACTATAAGTTAGAAGGAAAAATTAGAAAAACATTCTCAAAATGCCCTTAATTGGTATAAAAAATATTGAAATAAGAGGCACACATTAAGGAAAAAATTATAAAACCTTATTTGATTATTCTTCAGGGATAGAAAAATCACATATAAGGATCGATACCAGCCATGTTAAGATACTAAATACATTAAGCATGCATGAGAATATCAACAACGAGAATATAATTATAAATTAAAATAAGCAGACAATTCTTAAGAAGATGTTTATGTAGATGATTCCTTTTAAAAAATAAACACAAAAGTAGTTACTTATATAGAAAAAGCATTGAAACCTTTAACAACACTCACCAAAAATACCTCCATCATCATTTTCATCATCTTCCTAGTCTTTATCTTTATTGTTTTAATTAATTTTTATCTATTCCTTAATTTATTGAAACCTCTAATGTAAAGATTTATGCTAAAAATTTAATTAGTAGACTTTCTCAACTACTGTTTTTTTACCAAAACACACTTTCAAACCATATTTACCATCTAAGATCACTTATAAGAGAGTTTTTTAAATTTTTTAGCAAAACTAAAATTTAGAACAATGGAACTTCAATTTCCAAAAATATGAATATCTTTAGGAATTTAAATCATTCAAATATTCTATCTTATCCTCTTTTTAAGGTTTGGCGTTACATGTTTTATTTATTACTTCTAAAATTCTATGATATTATTGCTCATAAATATCCAATTTATACTTCTTTAGCCAATACATACACTCAATAACTCCTTTTTTTCTCTCTTCAAAACAATTTGATTAAAGCAAGTGATTAAAATATTTTAAAATCATAAAGGCTTTAAATTCTTGTAAGAAACTTGCTAGTTGTTATTCCATTATGTCATCCCTTTTAAGTGATTTAAAATATGCATCAAAGGTATCAATCATCAAAATTAATTTTAAATGTTCAATATTATCATAGATTTCTTTACTCCACTTCAGTGTATTCAGTTGTTTAAAAAGTTATGAAACTAAATTCTATTATCTGGTTTGAGAGCTTAACATTCTTGTGAAATTAAGAAAATTTTACTCTTTTTTATGAATTTGAACATTTTCAATTTCCTTTTTAATTTAAATCTAAATACTAATCTTATTATTTTTGAAAATCTTATATGGTACACCAATCAAAGCATTCAATAATAAATATGGGGTAAAAAGAATAAGCATCAAACTATTATGAAGATTTTAGTACACCTCAGGATTTTTTTCCTTTTTCCAAATTTTTGTTTTTATCCATTTTTGTGTATCCTTAGAAGTAATTCTATTATTTTTAGAAAAAATTTTTATTTGAATGGTTATTTAACATCTAAATAATAAATGATGTAGGCTTTAGAGATTATTTTCAAAAGATTAATACAGAAACAATTTAAATTCATTAATTTTGCAGCTTTATAAGAGAATACTTTTAATAATGTTTGAGTTTAAGAGATTTTTATTTAAAAAATAATAAATAATAATTTTTTATAAGAAATTAAATTATGAAATCTATCTTTTTAAATATTTCATAGAAGGATATACTATTATAAATTAATTACCTCGATAAGATTTCAGATTTTAAGTCTTCAAATTGTTTTTAGTATCTTTGGATATAATCTCTATCTGAGTTAAAAAAAGAGTTTTACACTTTCCATACTTAAGTTTCTTAATTCTAAGTATACCTATTTATTATAATAAATATATTTTTAATAAGGTAAGAGAATAGCACTAAAAACCTAATTACACAGTAAATTCTCCTTTTTATCTTATACTTTAAAGCTATTCTTTTGTCAGTGAATCTTTAGGTTTTTATATTTTCTTTAATTTACTTTCACTTAAATCTTTCTTAGGGATGTCAATAACTACATTTTCAGCATTATTTACTATCAAAGAATAGTTTTAATTTTTATATTTATAAATGTATTAATCATAATCATTTAAGATTGGCGTAATCTTTATATTCTAACTATCTTTAAAGTAAATACAATTTTTTTTTCTCTTATAAATCTTGATTTGATGTTTGATGTTGCTAAGAATTGGATGTAAGTTAGAATTAATTTTGCTAAGATCTAAATCCTCTAAAAGTAATTATTCATCAAAATAATTTTTAATTAGCTCCTTGAATTCTTCTTCATCATTTTTTAAGGACTAGCTAGATTTAAACTAAATTGAGTGATCAACATCAAGGAAATCTCCTTCATTTTTAATTAGTTATGAAAAACTATCTTTGTGATTGAGAAGAAATAATTTGGTATACATCTCTTCCGCTAATTTGTTTATTTAACTATTTGATAGATTATTAATCAAAATTTTTAATTAGAATAACCTATGTAATATACTGAATTCTTAACAAAGAAAGCTATCTTAAGAATTAACCAAACTAATTTATTTTGGTAGAGATTAATTAATTATTAATTAATACTTCTTTTTCAATTATACTTTAAAGTAAAGACTCATATCTCTCGAAAAAAATTCAGAAAGGATGGAATATTGAAGAAAAATAATATCATTTATGTATATAGGAAAAAAGAGTAAAATAATCTATTAATAAACTGATATCTGTAAACATTAAACGAACATAAAGATGCAAGCAAATTAATATCATTTCAAATCTTTAATTTTTCATATATATGTAATAATTAATACTTTCTTCACAAAATAGCTATAATTAAATATTTACATTTATACTATTTTATAATTAAATATTTAGCGTATAATGAGTTAACAGAAGAGAAGGTAGGAAAAGTAAAGGAACGGGAAATCACTATTAAAGTAAAATTTTCAGTTAAGAAGTAACATTAAATGACGAACCCTACCCCTAACCTTAGTAAATTAAAAATGTGATTTAATATAATTCTTAATATTATTTGATTTAAATTTCTTTTTTATAATAATTTAAGTTGATAATAAGAATTTAATCAGAAAATAAATATAAATTTTAATATTAATTCTTTATTTCTTAGAGAAAAAGATCTTTTAAATAATAAATAAACCATATATATAGTTTTTTATTTAATTTACTACTATCTAGATGTTAGTTAAAAATTAATTCATATGAATACTACTTGTGATATTAACTAGAATTATATGTTTACAATATTCCTTTTGATTTTATGATATCAGAAATGAATAGAAACTCAATTGTATAACTCATTTGTCTATTATTATCTAATTAATATTTTAAGGCAAAAATCCTTATTGAGGTTGATGCTGTTTGTTCTTGATAATAAAAGTTAATATTTTATATTCACAATCTCATCCTTACCTTTTAAAATATTCTATTGAAATTAGTTTTTTCATCAATATAATTCTACATTTAAAGGATCTCTACAAATAATCTTCATTTAATTAATTGTAACTATATTAAAAAAGAATAATAACCATTCTAATTAAACTTCTAAAAATAGTATTTTAATAATCTTTGGATATATTTTCAGGAAAGAGCACTATTTGGTCTCATAGTCCGTTTAATTACTATATTTGTAAATAATTATTGATTTATAGAATAGATAGTTGTTTGTAATGCCTTAAAATTTTTTAATTAATCATCTTATCTTACACTTATTTTTCTTTTAAAATTTTAAAAGCACATCATTAATTTTCCTTTAATTCAATAAATTAAAATAATTTATATCACTGACCTATATTAAGAATAGTATTTGATTTTATTTGCCTAAATTTACAGGAAAGAGCACTATTTAGCCTCACAGTCGTTTAATTACTATATTTGTATATAATTAAATAAATAAATTGATTTATAGAATAGATAGTTGTTTGTAGTAGTGCCTTAATATTATATAACTAATCATCTTATCTTACAGATATTTTTCATTTAAAATTGTAAATGCATATCAATAATTTTTTTAATTTAGAGCATTATACTCCCTAAATTCTCTTTTAATACAATAAATTTTAATAAATAAAATAATTTTTATAACTGATCTTTTTAGAATAGAATTGTGATTTTATTTGCATAAATTTTCGTGCAGTGAATCTATTATTTACCCTTACTTTATGATTAATCTCCTTAAGATGGCTCATATTAATTTTTTAATTTTTTTTTATTAAAGCGAAATCTGATGTGTATAAAAAGATTAAATATATTTGTATATAAGGAAGGAATAGTTAGTTTAAATAAAAAAAATAATCAAAATTTTAAATTGATAATACTTCAATAAATTTAAAATAAAATATTATTAAAGTTAATTAATTTTTATTCAATTACGCATAGGACATAGCATCTTTTGTTTATTTTAGTTATTTTTTACAGATAAATGGTATTTAAAACTTATTTTAAAGAATATTTACTCAAATTCAAGAAGATGGGATCTTTTAATCCTTTCCTATTATGAATATCGCAAAATTTCCAATCTAGCAGAGATTATTTTGAAATTTTAGAATAAAATAAAATTTATATAAGCTCTCTTGTGAGGTTGATACTTTTTGTAAAATAAATAACAGATCACTGAAGAATTATAATAAATAAAAAAAGAACATTTATATTAGTTTGAATTAAGAATAAAAGCTTATTCCTATTTATTGAACATTTTAATTAAATTTATTAGGAATACAATAGGGTAGAAAAATATTCTACAATAAAGAATGATACAAGACTCATTTAAAAATGTAAATACCTTATTTTTAAAATAATATTAAAAAATTATATTATTTAT
>JH651308.1:253417-327509 GCA_000260095.1 Tetrahymena borealis
TTTTTCTTAGTAAACTTTAATCTTCTCATTTATTATGTTATTAAAAGAATGAAATATTTCATTTTAATTTTGATTTTCTATTACAGAAACTTTTTCGAAATTCTACTCTAAAAATTTTTCTAATGTAAGATATTAGATAGATTAGATGAAACTATTGCTCAATTGTTGATTCCTACAAAAGAAATCTTCTCTGTCATTATAACCAGAAGGTTCATTTATTTAGTCATATTCACCCATAAGAGGGATATTAAGTAATTTATTATCATCAAAGCTTCTCATTACAGAAATCAAATAAATTTTTTTAATTTTTATTAATTACTAATTAACGATATTTATCTTTTCTTTTTAATAGAACCTAACAATATTTACACCAGGTACCTAATCTAAAAAGGAGATAAAATAACTAATACTAATTATTTTTGATAATACAGGGTAGGGTAAATTAAGAATAATAGAAATTCATAGATATTATTAAACTATTTTATAATAATTAAAGAATAGCATTATCATTTTAAAATGTCAATAAATCGTTATATATCCTATGCATAAATTATTGATTAAAAATAATATTTAACATGTGCATACCATCTTTAGGAAAAACATTCTAACTATCTAGCCCTAATTTCAACCTAATCTATCTACATAAGGCCTAATGTGAAATAATTATTAGATTAGGTAAATTAAATTATTATTAAATTAAATGTTATTCCTATTCTATATTTTACAGTATAGTTTTGTCTATCCTAAATCATAATTAGCAGGATAGTTGCACTTACCGCACTAGCACAAAAATTACTGCACTTATGTGAAAGATAAATTTTTTGTTTTATTATAACTGTGGAAATTTTAAAGTTGGAATTTTATATTTGAGTTGTACTATACAGTCAATATTTAAAGTATTTGAGAAATATTTGTAAGAAAATTCCTTAATAAAACAAATAAAGAAATGATATAAATAAGTTCTAGACATTTTATGAAGTATAAATATGATTAAGAAATAAAATCAAATCTACATTTTTTGATTATAAATTATGTTAAAAAAGATTACCTTAGTTTAAGCTATTTGTTAGAAAGAATTCTAAGGTAGTGGTTACTAATTCTTGGTAGCTTGTGGATAGCTAAAAACTTAGACTACAATTATTAAATAGCTAATCATTATTAAAATTTTTAAACTTTGTAACCTCAAGGTAGTAATGATAAAAAGAAAAACAAAATAACCATATAATAACGAAAATGAAAAACATACTACAATAGAAAACAAAAATTATAATATAAAGAAATTACAATCTCTTTCAAGGTTAATCTATACACACTCAAATTATTGAGAATAAGTGGATCCACTTGAAAGGAAATTTTATTTCTTTATAGTTTTCAAATATAAGATACATTAAATTAATGATCTTTAAATACCTTTAGAACTTGATTTCTACTCTTAAATTTAATTAATATATATTTCTCGAAAAAACTTAGAGTCCTTAAATTAAATTGTTTAATTTTTAAATAGAATTTCATTTTAAATTTAATAAACAAAGATATGAAATAAATAATAATTACATTTATATATTTATGAATTAATTCAAAAATAATATATCTAATCCTTTTATGAATTATAAAATAATTCAATTTAATTTTCTATATTAATTTCTTAATTTTTAAATAAGTCTGGCTGTTAAAAAAATACTTTCTGTAAATAGCTATTAATACTAGATATTTATTAATCTTAAGATACGTTAAAATTATTTGATCTTGTTAGTGCTTCAATAATGGTTTAATATTGGTTCATTGGTAAGTATTTTGAGAATATTTTATTCAAAAAGAAGTGAGATAATTGTTCAAAATTTTTTTTTTGAATTTTAGAACTCTTCCATACATAATAAAGCTTTCCTTTTTCTGTATTAGATATCTCTTTTAAATAACTCTAAATATTCTAATCTATTATTTTCAAATCTTCCTCTTAATAAAATAAATAAGATCCTGTTTCGAATTATATTTCGTACTATACTTTAAATTGGTCAGAAAATATTAAATCTAAATCTTTTTAAAATGTATTTATTTTCTCATCAAATTCTGATTATATCTAATTTTTTGGGAAAGGTAAGTATTTAAAGAGTTTAGATATTAATTTTTATTATTCTTCTTTTTAAGATTAAACATAATATTGAATAGATTTTTGAATCTCCTATTTATATATCTTATTGATCTCTAAATCAATTAAAGTTTTAATTTATTCAAATGATAGATTATATAACTTTATTTTTTAATCAATACTTTATTTTGGTATATTTTATATTTAATTATCTTTAGTATTTATTGGAAGATCACTTTATTTAATAATATCATTTTTATTCTTATTATTACTATTAGAATTATTTATCAAAGTACAGTACCTAGAATCTTTTATTGGAACTTAACCAAATAACTTAATAATTAGAAAAGTTAGAATGTTTTTAATTCTTTAAGGTAAAACAGTAGTATAATTTCTTATATTTTTAATAGCATAAATCATCATTCTAATTATTGAGTAAACTATTTTACACATACCTAAAATAGGATTAATAAATAAAATAAAAACTAAAGGAGTTATTGAAGGAATATTCAAGCGCTTAGGATTTGAATGATCATAAATTACCATAGAGTAAAACATAAGTAGCATGAAAAAGGGGAGGATGAGAGGTAAAAGGAAAAAGCCAATAAAGAGAATAAAAGTAAGGTATATTATAGAAACTAATCTTAAGAATAGATTGATGTAAACAATTCCTTTTAAAAAGTAGAGGAAAAAATAATTGGAAATATAGACAAAGCACTTAAATCTCATACAACAGTCACCAAAGATTCCTCCATCATCATTTTCATCTTCTTATAAATCTTATTTAGAGCTTAATTATTTTTCATTATTCTCCTTTACTTTTTATTTAACTTCTTCAAACATTCTGTAAATGGTTTTGTATTTTTTATTAATTGTAAGACATTATGATTTTATTTAAATCTCTACATCTTCTTTAGTACTTAATAAAACCCTTAAGCCAAACTTACCATTATAAAGACATTATTTAAAAATTTCAAACAGATTAGCAAAACAGGTAAGTTTAGAAGAATAGTGGCTTATCTTCCAGAAGTAGTGATCTCTTCTAATATTATTATCATTGCAGTAGATTTTTTTCTCTTTCGAAAAATTATTAAAGTTGTTATTAACAATATAAAATATTCTTTGCATTTGATCTTAGTGTATAGGTAGATTATATTTGCTTAAAAAGTATAGACAATCAGTTATATACTTTTTTAAATCAATAATTTCAGAAGTGTTCAAAATTTTTTATTTAAAGTTTTCTACAATAAAATTGCCAATAAATTCCATCTTAATTATATTGAGGGATTCTTAATATTTATTCTTTAAATCTTCTTAATCAAAATACTCTAAATAGCATTCAATTTATAAATATAATTTCAAATGTGAAATGAGTTGATAAATATCATTATCCCATTTTAGTTACTTTATTTTATTCATTAGAGTTTATTTCAAACTAAATTATTATGATTTTTTTTTAATAATCTACTCCTTATAGAATTCCTAAAGATTAATTGGGTTTCTTTTCATTCTTATAGTTTAGATTTCTTATTTGATTTATTCAGAAAATTAAACAGTATTAATTACAGATATTGGTACACCAATAATACTATTTAAAAGATGAAAAGGTAAATCTACAAATAGGGTTTAAATACCATCCTTTAAATTCCAATACTATGAATCTAATCCATCATCTATCCAAATTTTTGTTTTTATTCTTTCTTCAGTTCTTTTAGTGCTAAATCTGTTTATATTGATATTATATTTATTAGATTTTATTAGATATAAAACTAAAATTCTTTAAACAAAAAAAAATGAAATAATTTGAATTATATTTGTCAAAAAGATTAGTACAAATTGTGAAGTTTAGATTTCTTTTTTAGAAAAGGATATTTTTATTATAAGGAAGCTTAGGACATATAGAACTAATCTGATAACTTCCATATCTTAGGTTCTTCAAGCTTTGAATAACTTTTGATTAGAATTATTTATAATAAAATTCAAAAGTACTAAAAATAATTAATCTATTTACACTGTAAACTAACCAATTTATTTGATATCTGCAAGTTATTTTCCATTTAAAGAACTCTTTGCATTTTGAAATTAAATATTTGAGGTCTAATGTTTATTTTCTAATTGTATTTTGTCCTATTCCATTTAGATGATAAATCTACCATCGTCGTTTTATGAATAATTACAGATATTAGTGTTTATATTCTATTAGTTTAGAACATTATCAAAGTTATATTCTATTGGTTTTATTATAGTAATCTCATTCTTATTATTTTAAAAGCTCACCTTTTAGTCATTTTTCTATGATTAAGTCTAAAGCTTCTATCCTAGGAATATTATTATAGGATGTAATAAACTATCAATCTTAGATAAATCATAGCTATTCAATAATTTTTAATTTTCAAAGTATTTATTTAGAAGATCCTAGGACTCCTCATCGCACTTGTCATCTAAAAGGTGGTCATCAATTTCATTTTTATCTTATAAGAATTGATGAGAGGGAAATTGATCTTTTTAGTTAAGTTTTTTCATTTGTCTATTACTTATTTCTTTTTTAATAATTATTATTTATTTTATATTGATATTATTATCAATTTATAGTGGTAATTAATTAATAAATCTTTCTGTGATTTTATATACTTTTAGGTATTTAAACTTATAGATAGTTTTCAGTAAAAAAAAAAATAGACAAATAAAATTTATTTGATCTCCCCATAAATTTATAATCTTGTAGTAATGAAATAAAAATAAAAAATTAAGATTTAAATCTATTATTTCTTTTACTATTTTTACAAGGCTGATATTGGAATTATAAAATAAGCTTAAATTTTAATAATAGTATTGTCATCAATTACCAAATTAACAATTAATTTAAAATTCTGTTAAAATTATTATTATCATAAATTCAATCATCTTTTAATTTACTGATTTTTTCTTCTCTAGAAAAGATTACAATTACTATTTATTATTAAAGTAACCAAAATTAAATATAATAATTCTTTTCTACAATAGTAATAAGACTTGAGAAATAATAAAAAATTAATCCTAGAATTAACTATAAGTAATTACAGAGACAATTTAAATTCAAATAATAAGAAAATAAAGGTATTGATTTTAGTAAGATTCAAGCTATAATTTAATTTTAAGGAATTCCTTCAATTGTAGCTTTTATTAGTTATACTAAATTTTCTATCATTTAAACTCCACAAATAGATACTTTCTTTATCATTCACTCGAAAGTTAATGACAGATAATACTTAAATTTAAAAAATTAATGAATAAACTTGATTTTTATGTCTATTCCTATTTATTATAAGATTATAAATCTAATTATGTTATCAAATCAGCAAGTTTATAATGGGAGAAAGAGTTTATTAAAAAATAAAATAGACATTATTAAAGATTCTCTTTGTATTTCTAATAAATGTAACAATATTTTAAAGCTCTAGTCAAAATCTACTTAATATATTCTACTAAAAAATAATTTTTAATTTTTCTATATTTTTCATTCAATTTTTAGAAAAATATAAATAATTTTTTCTTATACTAAATGTTAAAATATAAATTGTAAATTATTTATTTGAAAACTGCTAATAATTTTTAAAAATAATTGATTAGCAAACAAATTTTAAATTAAAATCTCCTTTAAAAGTTAAATTTGACATCTAAATTTTAATTAATTATAATAAATATAGTTTTAATGTTTTTCAAATATAGTTTTATTATTTAATACTATTTTTAGATAAAGAACTCTTTTTATTTTCTTAACACACTAATAATAAAGTGTAAAAACGGAATTATTAACTGTATATTCTTTTTCTAAAATAGATATAACACGTATTAAATGATCCTGAGTAGAACAATTAATATTCTTTTCATAGAAAAATATGATAAAATTGCTTTAATGCACTCGAACTCACTAATATCAATACTTTCTTGAAATTTATCTATTTTAATTTTTTAAAAACGATCTACTTTTCGATGGTTTTGGTGTAACCTTTCGAATTAGATAAGAAAATTTAAATTAAAGGAAAAAAAATTTAAAGAATATTATTCTTTTTAAACTTAATACAATTAATTTTTTCGAGAGAAGAAACTAATTGTGTGAAATAGATATTTTTAAAATTTAAAAAATATTTCTATTTTATTTCACTCAAAATTAGTATCATTATAGGTAATAAGCTTATTTGATCTCAATTTAAATTAAGCATTTTTTCTAATAGCTACAAATTTAAGTTTTCTAATGTATTCATGTATTTACTGGCTACTTTTTAAACTTTATTTTTATATATTAAATTTTAGAAAACTCAAAAATATGATTGAATAAATAGCAAACCTCATTTTTAAGTAACTTAGTATGCTAATAAGCATAGCTGTAACATAAAAATAACCTTACATTATTTAATAAGAAGAATTAATTTTTACAATGCTTAACTTCTAATACTCTTCAATATTTGCTTTATTATTAGATTTTTTTATAATCATTATCTTAATCTTTTAATAGAAAGAACTAGGTTTTAATTTTATCAGTAAAATTTCATTACTAAGTTAGAGTGGAAATTTAGTTTATCTTACCCCTTAATGTGCAATAATTTATGGTTTAGAATTATTTTAGTATTTTATAATTCTAAATTATATTTGATTATGTAAACAATATTTTGTATCATATATCATGCTTAAGCGTAAAGGAAATGAGAGGCTTTTAGAAAATTATTTTATTATAAAAACTATTTTAAAAGATTACAATATTTATTAAATTTTCAAAGGAAATAATATAAAAATACATAAATAAAGATAATAGGTAATTTAATTGGAAAATAAAAAAATTGTTTAGAAGATAGTTTGTTAGGATAGTTTTTCATATATTATATTCATTAATAAAGTTAAAGAAACAAACTTAAAAATTTAGATCTGCCTTAGTAATTGAATCTGGTTGCATGTCATATTTGTTTTAGAGGTATATATTCACTTAGTTTAAAATATTTTAATCTTTTTCCATGTTAAAAATCAAAGATAGTTTACTTTCATTTTTGTCAAATTTTTTATTAAAGAAGATGAGATTTAGCATTTAAAGTGTAAAGTCGTCATAGTTGTCTTGTTCGCAATTAAAGTATGACCACATTTTTTCAAATTTCTTTTATGATCCATACTTAGTTCTTAGATAATCTGATACATTTTAGAATAGCTTGTTGTATTCTTGCTTTGAGTATTTAAAACTCATATTAGAATTGTATTGAATTTAAATAAATTTACTCTCAATAGTTTTTATCATTTCTTCTAAATTCTTTTTGAAATGTTTCTAATAATGTTAACACATTTCTTAAATTTTACTTTATTAACTTGAAAAAGGTAGATAGTTATTTATCTTTTGTAAAAAGAGTTTATTTTAAGCATCTTAATTCTTCATGTAGATGTCTAAATTCTAAATCAAGATTTCGAAAGGAATTTTTTAGAAGTAAGAGTCAATAAATATTTTAATTTATTCGAAAGTTAACTAATAATATTAATAAGAATCCTTGTAAATGTTTTTATCTTACTTACAATATTTAGAGTCAGTTTAAGGAACTTAAGCTAAGAAATAGATTAATAAATAGGAAAGAGAGTTTTTAATTCTTGTTGGGACAGTAAGAGTCCAATAGCAAATGTATTTTACACACTCTATTGCGATTGAAGATACTAATACATAAGAATACAATATAATAGTTAAAACTGCCAAAAAGAATCTGAAAATGATCATAAAAAGAGGGAAGTATTTAGGGTAAGTGTAAATATTTGTATCTGGTAGAGTAAAATCATAAATCAATATATTGAATAAATAAATAGAGACAAAAATAGGTCGTAAAGAAACAAACTAGATTATATAAAGGGCTCCAAATATAATTAACCAAGACAAGCAAATCAATCTTAAGAAGATAGATGTAAATAAAATTCCCTTCAAGAAATATTTATAAAGATAATTGTTGCAGCATTCATAAGCTATGCTACAACATGGACCAAAAATACCGTCAGAATCATCATCTTCATCACCTTATCTTTAACTACGATTTATTTCGTTTTTTATATCTTAAAACCTTCTTGTTAATGTTTTATATCCATTTTGCTTAGATTCAGCTTTAAAGCATACTTCCCACCCATATTTACCATAAATTAAAGTATCTTTCAAAGAATTAGAACTGACACAGCTTTCCTTGAGCATTTACATTATATACTTGAATTTCCAGAAATATGTATCAGCTTTTAAGCTTCCATTTTTAAATTCAATGAAATCAAAGAAGTATCCATGACTTGGAGGATATTTTAGTTCAAAGCTTTATAAATTTTTAAAAAGAGCTGAAGCCAACTAATATTAAGAATCAAGCTGATATTCCTTTAATAAGTCAATCCTTTGTTAATTATATTCTATAGAAATTTGCTTATAATCTACATTTCTTTCACGTATAACTGGTTCTATAATTTAGTAGGCAAGGAAGTTTTATTAAAGATATTAAATTTCTGATTCATTTAATTGTCTTTCACCTTCTTTTCCAAGCATTTTACCAAATTCTATTGTAAATTAATGATAACAATAAAATAGAAGCACATCCTTTATATTTTAACCTTCTTTTATGACTAATTCTCCTCTCTCTATCTTGCTTAAAGCATCTGCAAGATAATCTTCAGCTATAAATTACATAGTACTCATCTGATTCAAAAATCCAGTAGATTTAATTTTATATCTGAATTTTTTCTATATCTAATTCTTAAAATCGTTTTTTATCTGAGAGGATATTGTATGTTTACTAGTGGATGTGGAAACAAAGTAGAAAGGCTCTCCAATTAGCAATGCAATTAAATTTTTAGGGATTCTAATAATTCTAATTAGTCCCTATAACAAAGATATTGATAAATTACTTCCTACACCAAGATTTATAACTCCTTTATTTCTCCATTCATTAAAGTTATATTCATTGTAAATTCTATTTTGTTAAAAAAGGAATTATTCAATTTTCATGTAAATTTTGAAAATTTGATTTTTTAATTAAATTAATTCAAAAATATTATTATTAAACTATATTTAAAATATTATTTGAGGTAAATAAAAAATAATATTAATATTTACGCAGACTTTGCCTCTTTCAAGAATTTCTTGTATTCTTATAAATTATTATAAAAAGGATATTCTTTTTAAGGAATGTAAAAAGATTTGGAAATAGCCCACTTGATTGTTTATTTATTATTTTTGTATCTATATTAAAATAGTAGGATATAGGTTATTTTTTAATAAATAATGTATTTTACGTAAAGAATACTCCTTCTTCTTTTATTTATTTTAATTATTCTTTGGAAAGAGCTTTTTATTAGATATCCTAAGGATTTGGCATATTAATTACTATATATTAAGCATTATCTTAATTATTTTCGAAATAAGAGTCATTATTCAAAAATTCTTAAAAATTTTTAGTTTTATCAAATTGGAAAGATATAGGATTAGGTACTAAAAATTAAGGCTCGATTTAATTTAAAAACTAAATTTTAAAGTATGAATCACTTTTTTCTTAGTAAACTTTAATCTTCTCATTTATTATGTTATTAAAAGAATGAAATATTTCATTTTAATTTTGATTTTCTATTACAGAAACTTTTTTGAAATTCTACTCTAAAAATTTCTCTAATGTAAGAAATTGGATAGATTAGATGAAATCACAGCTCAATTGTTGATTCCTACAAAAGGAATCTTCTCTGTCATTATAACCAGAAGGTTCATTTATTTAGCCATACTCACTCACAAGAGGGATATTAATATATTTATTATCATCTGAGCTTCTCATTTTAGAAATCTAATTATTCTTTTTCATTTTTATTAATTACTAATAAAGAAAATAATCTGTCCTTTTTAACTTTTTAAGAAGTTGTAATTAAATCGACAATATTTCCTTAAGGGACTTATCTTAAAAAGGCTTTTTGGATAGTAAAAGGTAAGTAAAGCTAGTATATAGATTCATATAGATTTTTAAAATATTTATTATAATAATTAAATGGTAGTTTCATAATTTTAAAATCCCTAAATATCAAAATATCATAAAATTATATGCAGAAATGATTCATTAAAAATAATATAAACTTGTACATACTGCTTGTAGGAAAACCTTCTAACTATAGTTTCTCCCTAATTACAACCTAATCATTTTAGATAAGGGCTAATGTGAAATAATCAATAGAGAAGGAATATTATATTAGTAATTAACTAATAAATTACTATTGATTTGAATTATAAATTTTACTATATGGTTTTGTCTATTCTTATCTACTATTTAATTTTATTATATTGATTTTTATATTAATAACTAATAGAAATCTCTATTTAGAAAATATTTATGTTAGCACCTTGTACCATGATTTCTCTTTTATTTACATACATATTTTATAAGACTTCATTTATTTCAAATATTTTCTATGAGCAAAAAATAATTTATTTTTTAAAATTTTAATTTATTATAATAGTATAATTTAAGTTATATAAATTTCGTTTATAAAAAATTAAATATGCATTTCACTCTAGTGGAGATAGCCATAATAAAACATTAATTTCTAAATTGAAGATTTAGGCACTGAAGAAGGTAATAATAAGATATAAAATTAGTAAGTACTTATTAAATATTTTCTTCATTAAGCTTCATATACAACTTTAGGATAAGGAAAGATTATTATTGACTGCAGATTTTGTAAATAAATTATTTAATTTTTTTTAAGGAAAAAAGATGAGGAATTTATAAAAAAATAACAAAAAATGAAAAATTTACATTATATTAGAATATTTTAATTATATTAAATTAAATTGATAATAGCAAATCTAACTAATATCTATTATAATAGAAAATAATTGTAAAATATTGTTTTAAAGAATGATAATATTTTTGAAAAGGTTATTTAATGTAATTTAGATTTATGCAAACCCTACTAATTATAAAGGATGGATTATTTCTAAAAATATGTTTTTTATAAATTACATAAGATAAGATATTTATTTATAGTACTTTTCAAACTATGAAAATTTATTGCTTTGCTTCAATTTTAAAGCTTATCAACTTTAACTAAAAGCCAATCTTAAGGCTCGAAGGTTAATAGGTCTTGATTAGAAGCTTACTTGTTAAATATTCTCTAGATACATCTAGAGAAGGAAAATAGTTGATAGTTATTAAAGAAGTAAATGAAATGATATTATTCTTTAAAGTATTTATTGATTTAATTAATTAAAAGTTGGTCATATTTGCTGATATTTTTGTTAGTCATAAGAATATGAGCAAAAACAGAGGAGTAATTTGCAGGCCCAAATATTTTTGAGAGCAATTTTTCAGTTAATCCTTAATAATCAAATTGTTGTAATTTATATTTCTACCAGAGAATCCACGTGTAGGTAGAAGATGGTGAGAACTTCTCTGAAAGATAAAATTATACTTATAAGAATAGTGTCAGAGCCTCTGAGTAAGGATAAGCATAGGTATTATCTTTAGAGTCAGGAATTTTTTATAAATTTTTTTAAAGTTTTTCTTTATATGTGTAATCTAAATTAGCATTAGCAGCATTCTTCAATGTAGACATTTAGTTTGTGATTTTATTATCTTCAAAGCCAAAAGGTGAATTAGCAAGGATACCTAATAGTTTTTTATTATTGTCATCGTATAATTAATCTACTTTATTCTTTTAGAAGTTAATATAATACTTGGTTAATATTCTTTCTACTTTAGTATCTATCATTTCTTTAACCTGATCAAATGTGTATTAATAGCCTTTTGAAATTTTTTATTCTCCTTCTTACATTTTGTATCTCTATTATTACAATCCTTCATTTTCTTCATCTTTAAAGACTATTATCTTTTCTCTTATTTTCTTAGCACTATAAGAATCCTTTCTTGGAACTCTACCATTACATGTAAGAATACAAAATGTAAAGTAGTCAAGTAGTCTTCTGGGAATAATAAGAAAGCAGATAAATAGATTTCCAACAATCTTAATAGCATAGAAAAACATTAAGAAAGGACAGATAAATATTTGAAGCATTCCTCTGAAGCATATTCTAAACAGTATTTGAAAGATAGGGAAATAAACAGGATAACTATACTTATCATCACTAGGAACACTTCCATCATAGAAGAAAATCATAGAAATAATCTTCAACAAAGCCAAAGGTAAGCAGAGCACCCATACAAATAATGCAAAAGGAAGGAGCATTAATAAGATTAAAGAGATGAATAAGTAAAACACTCTTAAAAATATGTTCACCATAAGGAATTAGTACAAGAATTAATTAATAATTCTATTATGTAAGAAAAGGACTACTTTACCAATTCTATTTGAGAAAAAACCACCATCTCCTTCCTCATTAAAGCTCTTATAGTTTTAGCTAACTTAATTACTTATATTTTAAGATTCTGAAGGGACATATCCATCTCCAAAGCAGAGTAAGTTTTTTAAGCCATATTTAGATTTAAAAATTAAATTGAATAAAGAGCCAAAAGATTTAGAAGTTATGTTATTACATTCATAGAAATATACTTAGAATTTCCAGAAATATGTTTACCGATCCACATTTTTAACACAGAATTTATTAAGAGGTTCAATAAATACCTTATTTTCAGAATAAATTCTAGTCTTCTCTAAGAGGCTTAACCCAGATAAAGTTTCATTAGAAATAAGTTTTACAAGTTCGTATTATTTATTCAATTTATGTCTCTTTAAAGCTTATAAGATAGCATTAACTTTAGCCCTATCTGTCTTATATTGATTATCATAAATAACCTTAGAGAGGATATATTCTCCCTTAATGTGATTTAGGAGATTGTCTATTTCAGCCTAATTAAAATCTTTTTCTAATAAAAAGGGTGTGAAAGTCTAAGTTATTCTTTCTAAGATCTTATCCGTTAATTCGGAGGAATTGAAAAGAGTTGATTGGAGTTTAAGTTAGCCATCTTCAATTTGAGAAACTATATTTAAGACTTCCTTAACTTCATTAAAATTAAGAGTGCTTGAAGTAAATATTGAAGGATCTTTCAATAAGCGATTAATAAAACTTAATTCAATATATTTATCAGGATTTTATTTCACTTTTGCTTCAATCCTTTATTAGAAAACTCTTTCCTTTTGTCTTTTTATCTCAAAATAATCGTATAAAAATATAGGGAAACCAATAAATAATTCAAGAAGTTAAATGGAGCTGTGAAAAATATGTCTAATGCCATCTAGAATTGAAAGATTAGAGAAATCTTCCTAGACATCTATAAGGGTTAGCTATCTCAATTTTTTAGATGAAATGATAGATTTAAAGTCTCCTTCTGTCCAAACTCTTTTGAAAATAATAGAATTAATTTTAATTTTTCATTCTTTTTTAATCTAACTTTGATTTGAGAAAGAAATTTTTGAAATATTCAAATTAAATACTTTTATATGATTCGCTTTAAATTCTACTTAATATTATGCAATTATGTCTTGATCTTTTCATAGCATCTTTTCTTTCCATAGTAAATTGATTTTCTGACTTACCACTCTTAGTATAAGTTGGGTTCTATGTAGCTATTTTTAATGATGAAGATGAAGGTTAATAATGTATTAATTCGGTATTAATATATTTATTTACGCTATGAATGATCCTGTTTCATTAATTTATGAGATTTAACTCATAGTCATAGCCTTTCTTGGTTTTTAAAATTTAATTTCTTATCTTGAGTCTAGGACAAGATACTTCTCTCTCTTCATCTTATAGAAATTAAAATCCTATATCTCTTTGTCTTAGAATTCGTTCATAGGATAAGAAACAGATATAGGCGTTAAATTTTATTTAGGAGCATTTTAATCAATAACGAAATTAGGAAGGGAAGCTTCATTACCGCTGCTTTCTAGATCCCAAAATTTGAAGTTATCATGGAAATATTTATTGAGCATATTGACTTCAGATTCATCACATTATTCATAGTCATAAAAGTTTTTTAGATTGTAGAAAGAGTATTTTTCTAAGATAGCCTTGCACATGCGATCTTCCTCCTCTTATAAATTATATGGTTAATTCATTCAAAATAAAAATAATGGATAAGGACAGTTTGCTTTACTTTAATTTTTTGTATTTTCTTAGATATTTTATCTAAATTAATATTTATCAAATCCGTTCGACTTTCTTCATAATACTATTTAATTCAAAATAGGTTCTAACAAAATCTGATAATTTCTTAATTTTCTAAAATCCTTACCCCTTCAAATTAATTAATAGCTATCAGATCTCCCAACCTACCTAATCAGCCTATTTGATTTTATTAATAAAATAGACTAAATATTGATTGCTTGTAACCTATAAAAAGACAAATCACCACTTAACTTTGTTAATTTAGAAGATTAAATGTAAAATAAAAATGAATTTGACTAATAACTAAAGAGTTTTATTTTACTATTATTTTATTAAAAATCACTAAATTGGGATGAATTAATATTTAGCTCTAAAATGAAAATTTTAAAATAATTGGATTGGATGAATAATAATTTTGGTAGTATATTTTTTACAAACTAAAAAAGATTATGTTTGGATAGAAAATTAGCATCATCATTTTAATTGATCAATGAAATTTTATATAAGAGGTAAGATATTTATAATATAGCTTAAAATGAGAATAAATTATGATTGCCAAGTTTTATTAACTCAATATTTTTGTATATCTTTTATTAAAAAATACTTATTTTCTCTTAAAAGCAATAATATTTTAAAGGTTTTAACTATTTATTATAAAATTTCTAAATTTTAAGAGTTTTTAACAACTTTAATTATTGTTTTCTAACATGTAAAATAAGTAATCAAGCCTTAAAAAGCACATAGATTTCATAATTTACTTCACTTTATCACTATTTTTTTTAATTAAGCAAACTTTATAGGTTATATTAGGCTTTTTCATGCTTTGAATTTATTTCTAAGCATTTTTAATACCAATAAATGGCTTCTTCATTATTTCCTTTTTATTTGAAAGCTTATCCTAAATGATACAGTGTACTTTCGTCATTTGGATTTATTACTAATCTCCTTTAGTACCACTCTATAGCTTCTTCATAATTTCATTTTTAGTACATAGCTAATCCCATATTAATTAATGCACTTTCTTCATTTTGGTTTAATTCTAAGCATCTGTAATACCATTTTATAGCATCATCAAAATTTCCTTTCATATAAAAAATATTTCCTATTCTAAGCAAGGAATATTTATTTTTTGGATAAATTTCAAAACATTTATAATACCATTCTATTGCTTCATCATATTTCCCTTGATTATAATAAACTGTTCCAGTTTAACTCAATACTTTTTCTTCTTTTGGATTAATTTCAAAACATTTTTAATACTGTTTTATTGCTTCTTCATAATTTCCTTATTCGGTAAAGGCTAATCCTATGTTAAATAATGCTGAAATATTTTTAGGATTTATCTCTAAGCACTTTTAATACCATTTAATTGCTTCATCATTATTTTCATTATTTTAAAAAGCTGCTCCCATGTTAAGTAATGCATTTTCATGTTTTTGATTTACTTCTAAGCACTTCTAATACTATGTTATGGCATCGTTATTATTTCCTTTTAAATAAAAAGCATATCCGAGGTTATATAGTGCTATTTCATTTTTTGGAT
Organism: Tetrahymena borealis; assembly: GCA_000260095.1. Lineage (NCBI taxonomy): Eukaryota > Ciliophora > Oligohymenophorea > Hymenostomatida > Tetrahymenidae > Tetrahymena > Tetrahymena borealis. The sequence continues at coordinate 269,129 of JH651308.1, forward strand.
TTATTTCTAAGCTTTTTTAATACCACTTTATTGCTTCTTCATAATTTTTTCTTAATTGGAACACCAACCCTATGTTAATCAATGCATTTACATTTTTTGGATTTGCTTCTAGACATTTTTAATAACACTATATTGCATCTTCATAACTTTCTTTATATTTGTAAATATTACCAGTATTATTCAATGCATTTTCGTATTTTGGATTAATTTCTAAGCATTTTTAAAACCATCTGATTGCTTCATTATAATCTCCTTTTTCTTTAAAAATCTCTCCCATACTATACAAAACTACTTCATTTTTCTAATTAACTTCTAAACACTTTAAATATAATTTAATTGCTTCTTCATTATTTCCACACTTGAAGAAAGCATAACCTGTTAATTACAAGGCGATTTCATCTTTCGGATTTATTTATAAATACTATTATTACCATTTTATAGTTTCTTCATAATCTCCTTTTTTGAAGAAAAATTATCCTAAGTTTTACAATGTAGCATCTTGTTTAGGATTTACTTATAAGCACTTTTAATACCACTTTAATGCTTCATCTTAATTTCCAATTTTTTCAAAAACTAATCCTATATTATTTAAAGCACTTTCACTTATAGGGTATATTTCTAAGCATTTTAATAACCATTTTATTGCTTCTTCGTAGTTTCCTTTTTCAAAGAAAGCTGTCCCAATCCTAACTAATGATTTCTCATGTTTCGGATTTTCTTCTAAGCACTTTAAATACCATTGTATTGATTCTTCATAGTTTCCCTTGGAGTAGAAAGCTAATCCTATTTTATTTATTGCATATTCATATTTTGGATTTACTTCTAAGCACATTGAATACCATTTTATAGCTTCTTCATAGTTTCCTTTTTAGTAAAAAGCTTCACCTATGTAAGGAGCGCATTTTAATTTTTTGGATTTACATTTAAGCATTTTTATTACCAATTTATTGCTTCATCATGGTTTCCAATTTATTAGAATGCTAATCCTATATTATTTATTGCATTTTCATATTTTGGATTTACTTCTAAGCACATTGATTACCATTTTATAGCTTCTTCATAGTTTCCTTTTTAGTAAAAAGTTACACCTATGTTATAAAAGGCTTTTTCATTTTTAGGATTTTCTTCTAAGCATTTTTAAAATTTATTTAAAGCTTCTTTGTAATGTTCTTATTTGTAGAAAGCTGTTCCAATGTTGAGCAGTGTTTCTTCATGTTTTGGATTTACATCCAAGCACTTTTAATACCAATTTATTGCTTTTTCATAGTTTCCTTTATTACAGAAAACTAATCCTATTTAATGAAAGGCATTTAAATGCAAAGGATTTATCTATAAGCATTTTTAGTACCATAATATTGATTCATCAAGATTTCCTTTCTTATACAAATTATCTGCTATTTCAAATAGTTCACTAACACTTGGGGAAATCTAGCATTAGTTTTTTCTTATTTTTTAAAGATCTTATCTTAAGGCTTGGACTGAAAGCCTTAGTTTGGGATCGAATTATAATATTCTTAAAATAAATTAATTTATATCATCACTAATAAAAGGCGAAGGTATATATTCCTCTTCCTTTTATGTGAATTTAAAAACATGATTTAATTTTGCTCCTGCGAGAATATACAAACATATTCCAAAAGCCCATACATCTCCTTAAAAATTCTAAATTGTTATATCTACAGATTTATCAGGTAAATTAAATATTTCAGGAGGGAAATAAAAGAAATCTCCTTATAATTAAGAAGTGATAGAATCTTTATAAGACTACGGATAACGGGTCTATTCAGCAAGTTCAAAATCACATAGTTTAATCTAGTTGCTAGTGTCTAAAAAAATATTTTTTAAAGAAAGATCTCTTAAAACAAGTTTTTAATTGTGTATGTATTCAATTCAATCAAGAATTTAAGAAGCAAAGCTTAAGAAAACTTCCTTTTCTATATGTTCTCCTTGAGATTTTTCTTTCCATTCCTGTAAGGATTGCTAACACTTCTCCATAGATATGAAATAATTGGTTCCAATCTAAAAGGAGTCTATAAATTGTATGATATTAGGGTTATTTAGCTGCTTTAAGATTTTAGCTTTGTGTTCGGCATAAGTTAGTTTGACAGGATCAACAGAATCAATTCCATCGTTAAGATTAAAAATTTTGATAACACATTCAATGTTTCTTTAGTTATCTAATGCAGTAATGAAATCCCCGAATTCATCTGATTTGTGTTATAAATTAATAACTATGTATTTATTTTTATCCTCAAGAATTCTGGCTATTTTCTTTAACCTTTTGAGATTTTGTTTTTATGCTTAATTATCCATTTCTACTTGTTTATTTCTAGCAAGTCTACTTTCTTTATTAATTAGAATTTAAAAATTTCATAAATTTTAATTAGAATATTAAATTATCTTTCATCTCCCCTCTCCCTTTTAAATATTTAATAATATTCATCCTTAAATTTTTTTTATTAATTAAAGGAGGATGATTGATTCTATTTTGATTGATAAAAGATATTTTAGCGGATAAATTTTAAATAAATTAGCTATTATTTGCAAATTGGTTATTCATGTACTATAATATTAACATTTAATTTAATTATTTACTTACTTTAATTTGATATAGTTAAATAGTTTAGATTTCTTACCAGTATTAGGGAATGCACTTAATAATTTAAGTTTATTTCTTAAACAATTCTTTAATAGGAAAGAAACTAAATAATTTATTATTTTGTAAAAAATTAATAGAAAATGAAACACTATAATATCAAAGGTTTTTAGCACTTTTCAAGCAAAAATACTAATACTCTAATTTAACCAATTCTTATTTAATATTGGGAAAAATTAATTAAATTAGTAAACAAAACTCTCTCATCTATTTGACAAATCTTTTTTTATTCTTAGCATATTAGTTAATTGGATTCAAATATATTTTTTAAAATTGGACATAAATAAATAAAATTATTTTGAGAGAATTTACTAAATTTTGTAAAATAGGCTAATCAACAAATAAAATCTTAAGTAGTTTCTAAAATTTGTTTTAGTAATTTATGTTTCTATCTTATTATTGCATTAAATTTATTTATTATAAAACTAGGTATTTTGTAGTTCTCTATTTATATTAGTATAACGCAGAAAAACCACTAAGTAATAAAATATTAATCTATATTTGAATTAAAGTCAAAATTTAATTAATAATAATTTATTAATATTATGCTAATACATATCCCCCATATTTTATTTTTATATGTGATATTTATGGCTAAAAACTTTTTTTAAATTAAACTAGGGTTTACTAAGCTCGATTTTTCACCAGAAATAGTACACCTGAATAAAATTCGGGCTAAAACACTCTAAATTATTATTATTTTATATAAATTGTAATTACTATATTTTAGATTCTTATTAAGATATTTTTATTATGATATTTGCTCAAAACCAAAATTAATAAACAAGTAGTGATTCTATTTGATACAGCAGTGAGAATAGTTTTCAATATTTTTATTACGAAGCAGTTTCAAATTATGCATTCTAACCCTACTATTTATGCATTTAAATTTATAGATATATGTTAGTGTTTTATTTAAATATGAGATAGAAAAATTATAAAATAAAATGTCTATTTATTTGAAATACTCAATAAAACGATTTTACTCTTTATTATACCTATGATTTATTATATATCTATTTCTTATTGTACTCTTTTTTCATTAGCGCATTTAATTAACAATAAAGCTTAGATTTCCACAAAAAATATTAAGTATAATAGAAAGGATATTATTTTTTTTTCCTTATCTTGAAAATCGATGTAGGTATTAATTAATATCCACAAATTCATAAACTTTATATATAAATACAAAGAAAATTATCAAAATCACCATTTATTTCTATCATACACTTAAAAATTCTAATATTTCTTGAGCATATATATTAAATAAAATAGATTTTATTTAATTTGAATGATAAGATAAGCATGTAGCATTCATTTATCAATCTAATACTATTTAGTAATAGAGGATATTTATTTATATAAAATATTTTTATCATTTCCTATCCACAGTTATTAATTGGATTTCAAAAAAAATAAATAAATCCTTCAGAGTTTGATTCATAAAAAATAAACAATATCCTAACAAATTTTTTTTAAATTAATCAATACCATAAAAAAAAGTAAATAATTCTAAATAAATAAATACTTCTAATAAAATATAAATAATTAGCATTGAAAAAAATCTCAAGAAAATGATGGTACCACTCCAAACTGAGTCAACAAACACATCTTAAGATTCAGGAAAGTAATCTAATATAAGTGTAGTTGTTATGCCTAGTAGCTAGGAAATTGTTGCTTATTAGCTCTCACTCATGAAAGTTCAATAATAGCAGCAGTTGGCAGCTCTAAGTCATTTATTGTATGATGTTCCTCTGGAATGGCATAAAGAAACAACCTATCTTAAATATTCTTAAGCTATTCTGTGTATTGGTACATCCTAAATCTATGCAGAAACAGAACACTTTGGAAGAATTGAATTTATAAAAGGGGAATGTAAATGCTATTGTTGCAGTTGCAATTGTCTCTCGTGTTTAGAATGCTTTGGTCATACAGAAATGCCTTTTAAATTTACAAACATTCCAAACCCAGTATGCCCTATTTAAATAGAAATGTGCTGCTATAAAACTGCCTTAATTAGATATAAAGGTGTAGTGTTAGGAAGAGTTGAAAAGTTAAATAGTGGTGCTTGTGCAACTAAATCTCGTTTCATTATTAAACCTATCGACCCAGACAGACCTTAAATTACTTTACTCCCCGATTGTGATATTTTGGCTAATTGTCTTTCTTTTTTACCATGTTGTGAGTGTAATTGTACTAAGACTATTAATGTATAAAGGAATGATATAGATTTAACAAATATTAAAAATTCTCATATTAAAAACTCATGCTGTACATGCCCTTGGTCTCTCAAGTATGCTCCTTATGCAAAAGGTGTAGTTAATTTTGAAGGAAATATGAAACAGGATGAAAAAATTCTCCTTTTGTGTGGATGGGTTATTTAATAAGCCTATATGAGCTATATTATTTGAGAATAAAAAATGTTTCCTTATTATTTTATCAGAAAAGGGCAAAATATTCAAAATATCTTTATATCTTTATTGTGCAAATTTTATTTTATATTTGTTTTTGTTATTATCATTATTATTTCTTAATTTATCCAACTTTTAAATAAAATATAATTAACTAATTTCTAATAAATTTTGATTACACACTAAACCGATTTTCATTTTTTAAAATTCATTTAATAGTAAATAAATAGATATTTGACTCTTAAATTTAATTAGAATAGTTATTAATATTGAAGAATATTTTACTTAACATTCGAAAAGCTAAAGGAATATAGATATTTTTTAATAAAAGTAATTTTAATTACATCTTGTAAAAAAAAATTTAATTTAAACTTAAAAGTATTATAAATATTTTTTGTAAAGTAACAAACCTAAGAATAATCTTTTAATTTATAAATATATACATCTAAAAATTTAATAATAAAAATATTAGCGGGTAATTACGCTATATCAAGGTCTACATTGATCTTCAAAAGTGTTGCTATCTAATTAATTAATCATATGGTAACATTAATTTAAGATAATCTCTAAAATAATTTTTTTCATTCTATAGATTAAGATAACTATTAAAGTCATAGTAAAATAATATTTTGATATAAATATCCTTTTTTATTTAAGTAAACTATTTATTAAAATGCTATCCTGAATGTAAGTATTAATATTATTAACAATTTAGTAAGATTAATATAGACAATCCAAATTCTAAATTAAATCATTGTAAGCACAATACAAAAATGACCTTGAAATGCAAAATTGTATTTATGCTAATTAACAATTAGAATGATTCTCTATTATTAGCCGTTCACTTAATTATACAAAATAATTACCCTTTTCATTTGAAAATAAAATTTATTCCTTCTAAAGACTTTAATTAATATACCACAAAAAAAAGTGTTGTAGTCAATTTTATTTAAATACCAATAAAGAAAATAGTATGAGTACCGCGTTTGTATAATAGTAAAGAAATGGAAACAAAATGTAAATAAATCCTGAAAGAGAAACTTCACCAGTTGTATTTCTTAATCAAGCTTCTGGCTGGGAATCTCCTGTGTCATTGAGAAATGAAAAACCTGTATCTCCCAGTAATAATGAGCAGTATCAGTATTTTTCTGAAAAGACAAAACCAGTGACCCCATTCTCTCCTCAAGTAAAGGGAGTGTTAAAAAATAAATTAGATCTTCCTCAACACCTATCATCTACAGCAAGCAAAAGTTTATAAATTAGTGAATCAAGTACTCCTTAGAATATCAATATGCTTTTAAATAATTTCTTAAGCACTAGAAATTCCATTAACTATGATAAAAAGATAGATTTCAACAGCCTTACTACATCTTAATTATCTAATGATCTAAAAAATTCGGCAGTAAAATAAAACTAGTATACAAAATCTCCCTCAACAAATGGGAATGCATCTTCTAAAAAAGGATATTCAGGATCTCATTCAGAATAAGAATATAAGAAGTAGGTAGATATCCTTTGTAGAAAGATAGCTGAATAGAGTAAGAAGATTGAAAATTTAGAGAATCAAATGTAGAACTAGAAAGAATAGGAAAAAGAAAGAAATCAGGAATATAAAGATATGCAAGCAGTATATTAAAAATAAAAGATCATAATTGAGCAGCAAGTTGATGTTGAGAAACAATATAAAAAAAAGGTAGAAGAATTATAAAATGAACTCTCCTCAAAGAAAAACATAATAGAGTGTTTAAAAATAGACCATATACAAGAGCTTTAGCATATATATGAAAAGAATTAATAAGAAGTCGCTTCTCTAAGATAGTCCATGGCTCCAACTAATACATCCAATTATGACAGCAATACCAAAGCATAATAGTTATAGAATTTCAATTCCACAATTACAGTAAAGAGCTAAATTATGGAAGATTCAATCCTTCTCATGAAAAATAAGAAAAGCAGTGAAATGTAAGAATTACTATAAAAGCTACATAAGATTGATGAAAATACTGCTAATTTAATCACCTAAGAACGCGAAGAAAAAGCATGTCTTCATTAAAGAGTTAAAGTAAAAAAATATTACGAAATTAAATTAATTAATTAATTGATTTATTTTCTCATTTTAATCATACCTGCCAACCAATTTTACTTAATTACTCCCTTAATCACCTATTAGACTAAACTTTTTATTTGATATTTATTTATCAGATTCTTCTTCATTACGTTTACATTTCTAAATTTATTAATTTATTTTACTACTTACTATAGGAATTGAATATGAAAATTATTGAGTTAGAGTAAATATTATTTGAGAAAGAAGAATGGTGTCAAAAGTAAATAAATTAAGAAAGTGATAAGATCTATAAATACTTTGAGAAGGAGAGTAATAAACAAGATATCATTAAAAACTAGTAAAAAGAAGTTCTTAAAATGACATATGATGAATAAATAGGTTAAACTTAGGATCTTCTTTAAAAATAAAAGAATCGCAATAAAGATATGGCTATTGAACTTAAAAAGTAAGTGTTAGAAAATGAAAAATTGCAGGAAAGACAAGCAGGGGTAGACTAATAGAATTAATAGCTTACTTCTATAAATTAGTTGCTAAAGAATTAGAATATTGAATTCTCAAATATTATTGCAAAATAAAAGCAAAGGATCAATAATGATATTGAAGAATTAGCTGTATTAAATAATTAAATATTGAATTAAACTAATGAAATAAAGCTTCTAACAATTAAAAATGCATCTTTAGAAGGATAAGTTAAAGAATTAAGCTCTTATAGATAAGATTAGTTGGAGTTAGGATAGAAGTATCTTAACCTTTAAAAGGATCATGAAATCTTGAATTAAAAATTTGAAGAATAAAATGCCATTTTCTTAGAATTATAAAAAGATAACACAATCCTGTAAGACCAACTTAATAACTTCCGTTCTAATGAACTTGGCGACTAAATTGAATAGTTTAAACGTGGTTGTTCAGAAGATGAATTCAAATTTAAGATCCAACACCTAGAGAAAATTTTATAAGAAAAAGAAATTTACATCTAAGAACTTAACTAGATTTAAAATTAAACAGCAGTTAATTTCGAGAGAAAATCTGCAGGGTATTTGGCTCAGCAAAAAGAATTATTAGAACAATAAGAGGAGTACAAATTATAAAATTATACTCTATAAACAGAACTTGAAAAACTTAGAACCTAATATAAAACTTTAGAAATGTAACACTTAGATGGATTAACTACACAAAGAGAAGAAATTAATAATCTTTATATTTAATTATAAGTAAATTTATCCATTAAGTTAATTATGATTATAATTCTTTTATTTTATTTATCTAAAGAAATCATAACTTGAATCTAGAGGAGAGGAAAGTGATTTGAGAAGAGCATAAGATTAGATTTTATAATTGAAGAATGATTAAAACAAATTGAAAAACAATTATAATATGATTGAGGCTGAGAAGGAAAGATTAGAATTTCTTATCGAGGAATTGAAATTAGATAACTAAAGAGCAGATATTCTATTAGAATAAAATAACCACTATAAAGAATAAAATGATGATTTACTTAAAAAAATAGAGCTCCAATCAAATACCTTAATTGTAATTTTTAAATATTGTTAGCTCCTTTTTATCATTCTATCATAATTTATTTTTTTAAAAAAGTAATAACAATAAACTATACTTTCTTTGGAAGAAGCTCTTTCTCAAATGCATAAAATATGAAATATTTTAATAAAGAACAAATGAAATCAATTTCAAAATATAAATAAATAAATAAAAAGTAATGAAATTATAAAGAAATAAATAAATAAGATAAGCATGAGGATTTAATGTATATTTCTATTTTATAAATCAGCTTCTTTCTTTGTTTGTTTTATTAAAAAAAGCTATCTATTATTTAATATAAAATTTCTTGATAAGTATGAAATTATTCTTTTATTTTTACACATATTAAATGATATTTATAACTTTTAATGTAAGCTTTGATTTTGCTAACACTTTCAATTAAAGATCTTCATATTATTTAAGTTAATTTAAAGAAAAAAATTAAACGGAAATTAAAAAATTTCAAAATACGAATTAGAAACAACTATTGAATAATAGAATATAAATCATATTTAGATTATTCCTCAAAGGAAATTAAACTGAAACAAATAAATTCCTAAATTGCTTTCTCATTGAGAGTGAGGCTCAACCCAAGCATGACTAATTTAAAATAAATAAAATTTATTACAATTTTTAAATAAAATTATATTACGTGGTGTGTTTCTTGACGAATTGAATGAGATCTTCAGGATCACGGTTTCCTTCGTATTTGACAGGGCTAGATTTTTGACCATTCTTAAAGAAGAAGAGAGTGGGATAACCACTAACTTGAACATCTTCAACAGCATTATTAACACCATCATACATAGCAAAGACGAGATTGTGATTATCAGTAAATCTCTTAGCTAATTCTTCGTACTTAGGTTTAAATTGGTTGCAGTGACCACACCAAGTAGCAAAGTACATAATAAGTAAATCTTTACTAGAAGCACGAACAACTTAGTCATAATTCTTTCTGACAATAGTTTAAACTGCAGTACCAGTGTTATCGGGAATAGGAAGAGATTTAATGTACTTAGTTAATCTCTTGTTCTTGAAGTTATTAATAAATCTATCCAAGTTCTTAACATTCAATTCTTCACCTTCCATTAAATAAGTGGCATCTTCATTGGGATCAATAATGAAAACAGCGGGAAGAGTAAGACCAGTTGAACCAATATTTTCACTCATTCTAGAGTATTCCTTATGTAACTTATCAACTTAAGCAAATTGGATTTATTCTTTCACTAAAATATTAATAAAAATAGTTTTAATACAAAAAATTAAAAAATTTTATTTTAAAAAATATACTCTTTCTGGTCTTAGCAATTTCTTGGAGAACTAAAACAGAAGATTGGTCATAGGATTCTCTGAACAAAAGGACACCAATATTCTTATCAGAATAGATCTTAGAAGAAGCAGTGTCACTCCAAGGGAAGACGAGAGGATGAGAGAAATCATCAATGAATTTTCCAAGTTTTTCAGCTGTGAATTATTATTGTCCAAATTCATTTTCTCTTTCATCAAAGTTCTTAAATAATTTAACATTCTTGAATACACCCTTAACAGAGTCCTTTGTAGCAGAGTCAAAAGAGTGAACGAACTTAATGTGATCATAGGTCAAACCAAGAGATTAGAATATTTGATATTCCTTATCTTGTTCGGAGTCACCGAAGTAAGCTAATACAACCTTTTCATTAAGAAATAATTTAATAAATTTCGATAAAACTAATAAAATAAATAAATTATTTCAAAATTTTATTTAAAAATAGTATCTAGAAAGAATTTATTTAATCTGTTTAAAATAATATTTCAATCCTTTGTCTAGAAGGATAATATTCTATTAAAATATCTTAAATTTATATTAATTCTTTGATTTTCTATTTATTTATTGTAAACATTTATTATTTTTCTTCTAATATTCTTTTAAAAATCATCATTTTGTTCCTAATTTTCCAACTCAAATTCAATATTATTTTGTATTTTCATTAAATTGTTATAATAATATCTTACATCGTTATCCTTGATGATATCTTGGAGATCGTTAGGGCTGCTAACAAGATCAGAAGGAGGACCAGTCTTACGTTCAATCCATTAAATAATATCATTGGTAGTTCTTCCACCCTTATAATCAATGGCTTTACCCTTAATGAAGAATTTAATTGTGGGATAACCTTAAACTTAAAATTGACTAGCAGTTATTTTTTCAACTGTACCATCTACTTTAGCTACAACAGCCTTAGAGCCTCCATCCTTAAGTTATTAACCAGCCTTTTCGTAATGAGGAGCTAAACTCTTGCAGTGACCACACCAAGGAGCATAAAATTCAACCATGATGAATTCGTGTTATTCAATGGCGAACTTGAAATTTTTATCAGTCAAGATGAGAACATTGTTCTCTTCTTCGAATTTAAGCTTTTCCTAGATGGTTAATAACGAAGCAATGATTGCTGTTACAACGAAAAGCAAATAGATTATACCTATGACAAATACGTTCATAACTAACTAACTATTTATTTTGTTAATATCAATATTGTTAAATAATATATTTATTTAGATATTTCGACACTTATTAAAATAATATATAAATTTTTGATATGGAAAAACGTGGTTTTTCTAAATATTAAATTAATTGCCTTGTCTTGCCTACACTCTTATTATTCGTATCTTTTATCGACTGTATATAAATTAAAACAACAATTCTAATATCCTACAACCCTAACTATTTACTCATAATATATTCTTGTTTCAAATAATGGTTTTCTCTATTTTCCCAACTTGTTATTTATGAGAAAGAAAAAAAATATTAAAATATATGAATTATGTAATTTAAAATAGAGTTTCCATCAAAAAAAAATCGTCAGCTACAGGATTCGAACCTGTGCGGGTAAACCCAATTGATTTCGAGTCAACCTCCTTAACCACTCGGACAAACTGACGGTCTAAAGATAATGTATTAATTCAGAAGGTTCTTTAAACTAAATACTGATTTATAAATATATTAAAAAGAATGAACTAAACAGAATATAATACCTAAAATAATAAAAAAAGAATCTAAATAAATAATAAATATTTTTAAGATTTATCTATTAAATTTTATAAAAATTTACACTTCTAATTTAACATTTTAATTTAAGCTAACAATTTTTGAAATGAGACTAAATAAATTATATTTTAAGTTAAAGTCCATACATTTTGTAATAAGGAATAGTTAGATATTTATTAATAATGATAACTTAAAATTATTAGTTAGAAGTAAATATTTTTAAACATAAAATATTATATTTTATTGGCAATTAATATGATTAATTTTAATAATATTCCACAAATCTTTTTACAATTTTACTCTTGAATAATCTATAATATTAAAATCTATGGTAGAATTCCAATAGTTTTGAAAGAACCTAAAAAAATCAGTCTATTTAAGAATGATTATTAAGTTAAGATTCTTTACAACTACTCAGTTTATATTCAAATATTAATAATAATTATTATTAATTTAATTTTTAGAAGTTCCTTTTTTTGAAGCATTAAACAGATAGAAATAATAAAATTGAATTTACTTTACTCGAAATGGATCATACTGATAAACCTGAAAAATAAGTAGTAACCTTAAATGATGGCCTTCCTAAGAGAGATGCCAAGGAAATTATAGCTGAATTAAAGCATCATTTATATCAAGACTTCTAAAAGTTTTTTTCTGATGAAAAGAAGGCATAATATTAAGCTAATTTTGCATTGTTTGATCGTGATAATGATAAATATATAAACTTTAGTGAATTGAAAGAATTATTAACTTCAGTAAATATAACATTCCCAGATGAAGAATTAGAAGAATTATATAAAGAATTTTGTTTAACTTCTCCTGAAGCCGATGGTATCAATGAAGATGCTGTTTTCATTATAGTTTCTAAGAAGATTAGAGATAATGATAAAGATGAATAATTAACATAAGGATTTAGATTAGTTGAAAAGGCTGTCAATGAGGAGCTTTCAAAGATTCCAAATGAAACAAAAGAATAAGAAGGATATATCAGAGTGGAGTAATTCAAAGAATTGCTTATGACACTTGGTAATAGATGGAGTGAAGAATAAACTAATGAATTTTTTAAAGATATTAACCCTAAGAATGATGAACGTATTAACTATTTAGATGTTGTAAAGAAGCTTATGAAGCGTTGAGTAACATTAATTAAGAAAATGCTGAATTTGGAATATTTTAGAAATAATCTACTTTATTAATATAATTAATATTTTTTTATCACTATTTTAATTTATAAGCCTAGACTCACTTTTATATTCTTATTTATAAAACTGTATGGATTTTTAAAAAATCATGAGATTTGATAAATTTATGATTTAATGGATGAGAATAGTTTCAACTTACAAAGCATGTTTAAAATTTAAAATATTATAACAATAATTATAAATATTTAATTTAAATAAGTATCTTAGGTTATTAAGTTAGCCTCCAGTAAATTTATTACTTATATATTCTTTTAAATAATTTATTAAATTTACAATAAAACTATAAAAATAGTACTTCTATAGCATTTAATTTAAATTAACAAGAATATTAAATTTTATGATATAATTTAATAAGTAGAAAAATAGATTAGAAATAGTTGATTCTTATATCAATTTATTTAAACACTCATTAATTGCTCCAAAACATAAAAGTAGAAATTTATTTGGTAAGGATTTAATCAAGAATAAAATTAATTTAAATTGAAATAAGAAGAAATCAATTATGAATTTAAAATTAATGATTAGGTAAAGTATTTTTTATAAACATAGAAAACAAATAAAACATTTGTTAAGGATAAAACAAGATAAAAAGTATGCTTTTTATGATGATATTAGTTAGCTAAGAATAAATCAACTTTATTAATTTTAAACAATGATTTTCTTCTTAAATTGCTATCTTTTACGAGAGTTATCTCCTCCTGATTCGTTAGCAGAGTTAATATCACCTTATTGATTTTATTTCTTCATATTTGGATATTAAATAGTAACATTTTCAGGTCTAAATTGAACTCCAGTTGAGAATTATTATGATTTTCTATTTTATTAAAATTTTTCATAATTAATTAGGTTTAGGATTTGTTTTTCTATTTTACTAAAATTAATTTAAAACAGATTATTCAACGAGTTTCTAAATTTTTTGAGTAGCCATTTCATCTTATACTAATTATTTTAATTTAAAAAATAGAATTAAGACATGAAATATCATAATTAAAATTAATTTACATTTCTTTTCCAAATCAACTATTCTGTTAACAATTTAATCCTGCTTGTTAATCAATTAAGAGAGTTACTTCTCTAAATTATCCATTTTATTTTTTCTTTCATTTGAGAGCTATACTATGTCAGTAAGAATCTTTTTGTGAATAATCGTAGATTCAGAAAAAGGACCAGTTATTTTCTTTACAATATTCATAATTTCATCGGAATTCTCATTTTATATTTTGCACTTTTCTTTTTCTTGCTAAATCTTATCTGTATAGAATTTCTAACCTCTTTCAAAGTTCTTTGTAACCTATTGGAACATATCAATCATGTATGTTTTCATATTTTATTCTACATAATTCTTATATTGGCTTTCCATTTCATCTTTTAAGAAGAATTCTAATTTCTCCCTTTGCTATGCTGTACTTTTATCTACTAAACCGACAATATCATCATCCTTTCTGATCTTCTCAATCTTTGCACCAATATTTGCATCGAGTTTATTAAATTTTTTCTATTATTTTAAATTTGATTTATTCAATTTTAATATCACTAATCTAAAACTTACTTCAAAATAATCATCAAGTTTAGTTGTGATTCTCTCGATATTATCCTAAAATATTTAATTAATTTTATTATCTTTGACATCATCCAAATAATTTCTATGGTCAGGATGCTAATGATGATAGTGAGTATGAATATCTTAGTGATCATCACCTGGTTGTGGATTATCATTTTGATTTGTAAGAGTTCTAATTTAATTTTTCTTTTTAACTTCCTTCTATTCGTGAGAAGCATGGGAGGCATAATCTTTTGATTATACAACATGAAGAATTTGCTAATATTAAACCTATTGCTACTGTTGTTACTATTACTACTATTCAAATTGATAATATTGCATTCCTAGAATTGGATCTTGAGGGGAAGGTAATATTGAAGGATTAACCTATATTAATGATTTAATATATAAGTTAAAATAAAAAATATAATAAATAGAGATTTTATTTACAGGTTTTGATGAAGATTTGTGTTCATTTTCTTATGCAAAGCTACTCTTCTAATGAAAACTTCTATCTTGGCTATTTTATGAATATTGTTACTATTCTTCCCCATAACGATTTTACTACAAACTATTTTAACTGCCTGTCCCAGTATTTTCAGATATTTTCACTTATTTTTGTTATTGAGGTGCTGTCTAAGTATCAGGCTTTTAGGTTGTAAGTTGATCAAAATTAGGAATCTGATCTGATATTTAAGGAAGAGAAGTAACCGAAGGCTTATTGGAAGTAGCTAAATTAGAAGAACTAGCAATTAAATTATTGGATGGCTAATCATTAGAATCAAAATAAAAGAAAGGATACTCGAATTCAATATCAGAATCCTAAAAAATAGTTTCATGAGTAGTTAAATCAACAGAGAAGATCTTCATTACTTCTTCTGAAGCTAGTAAAGAATAGAGCATATATTTCACATTAGAAATATTTGGCTTAAAATTGATAAACGAGCTTGAAATTTGAAAATTATTTTCATTTTATTTAAAGATGTACTGCTCAAGGGATTCAGGCATAGAAAGCACACGGAAAGTAAATATGACATTCTTTGTATGGAATCTCAATTAACCTCTAGATTTAAAGACCTAAACTGATCCATCCCTTAGCTTTGATTTTTAAATAAAGATATGATAGATCTAATTCTTATTGGTAAGAAGGAAAACAGATGTTAAAGTATTATCCATATGAGCTTCAATAACATATTCATCATCCTCCAGCTTAGTCTAGTATACTTGTATAATATCTAGCTTTTCAGTACCTAAGGCAAAAAGAGTTCCAGATCTAGTAGTCACAATTAAATCATTATATGCAGAGAGATAGATGTCAAGTAGATCTGAGTTGTTAGTTAATGATATTGCAAAGAAAAGACTTTAGTTGTCTTTATCATTTAAAAATACAGAATTTGCATTACCACTGATGCCATAGAAGAGCATACGATTTGATTGATTCTTGCCAGATACAATTCTCTTGCTAACAACTTCCTTTGTACCAACTAAATATTATTATTTCTACATTATAGAATTGTTCTTTAATTTTAATTTGCGGTCCATTATTAATGATCCTTCCTTAAGGATCATAAGATGCTCACCAGACCAGAAAATTTATAAACATTCTTCCTGCTCCTTACTGGGCATATCAGCAAAAAGAATACAAAGCATTTTACCATTTTCATAATCAACTACTATCTCCATTAAATAAACTCGGTTTTGATTATCTATAATAGCTAAAATATTTTTATGATTATTTGGAGAGGTTTTGCCTTCGCCCAATTTAATCGAAAACTGTTCTGCATCTGGAAGGAACTACATGTCTTTAATAACAAATGTTTCATCGGAAGATATTTCTTATAAAGAAGTTTCAGTAGAAAGTTAACTAAATATTGCAAAAAATTTAAGTTTTGGTTCATTTTATACTCTCATAACTAATATTTCGCTATTAGCAAGCAATAAATTCTTATCATTGGATGCCTTCTCACAACGGTAAGCAATTTTCTTTGATTTGGTGGCTTTTACTATATTCTTACTCATTTCTATTATAAATTCAAATCAATTTGGATTATTTGATTTCCTAGTACTTTTATTTGTTATTCGCTAATTGAATCTTAATAATTAAATATTAATTTAATGTTTATCGCTTCTAAATAAGACAATAAATTGCATTTAAAACAATCACTTTGAATAATATTCGCTAATTGTATCAGATCAAACCTTAATCAAAAATTTTATTTATTATCTAAATTCTCTCAATTTAAAGATTCTTTGGCTATGTTTTTCACATTTTATCTTTTTTTCATATTTTTAATTGTTTAAAAACTTAAAAGTTCTTTTAAGATGTAAATAATTATTTTATCAATTCCTCTTTGCAAAACAAATGAAGGATATTACTAACAATATAGTTTCATTGAAATTTACTAAATTCAATGTAAATTCCTATGCTATATATCTTCTTAAAATATTTTTAACATGTTAGCTTGCTTTTCAAAGTAAGTAAAAATTTCAAGAAAAATAAATTTTTGAAGCTATAAAATAGAAAGAACAAACAGTATTATTTATTCTTAACTAAAATTTGAGAAAAAAAATATATATCACTTAGTCATTTATAATAAAAGAATATGATCTTTACTAGATATTTTGTTAATAATATTACTTATGAAGAAATATTTTTAAATTTTCCAAAAATAATTAAGATTATTTATTTTATTTCGTATTATGATAGACTATGAGAGTTTTTTTAATTCTCTTAAAAATTTGATAAAAAGGATTGCAAACCATAATAGATAAGATAATAGAACTAATAGGATTGTTGTTGGTTAGTTAGTTATTATATTCTAATAAACATTTGTAATCAAATTTTGATTTTAGATGATAATAAAAATATAAGTTAACTTTTATTCAAAAAAAAGATTAATAAAGTAATCAAAATATAAATAAATTGATCAATTGATTTATTGATAGAATCTAGGAATTATTATGAGTAAAAAAGTAGAAAAGGTAAAAGCTTTAAAAGGCACTTTAATTATAGGCGATTTAGAACCAGAGAAAAAAAATGATAATCTTTTCAATAAAGACTATTCATTGGGACTATCCTATTTAAAGAAATAAGGAGGGAATGATTATCAAACTATCTAACTGAAGGAGTAATGTGAGCAACAGAAATATCCTAATATATTAACAAGTCTGAGTAAATCATAGAAAAGAGGATAATAGTAGCCCTAAATGATTAGTGCAAGTAAATAGCTGGAACTTACTAGCAGTATACAGAATTAAAAAAGGAATGATAAATAAGTATCTGCCAGCACAAGAATCACAAAAAAATTCTATAAGGATTCAAAAACCTCTTCTATTTCTCCTCTTCGTCATAGTTAGACTTCTACTCTTATATTTACTAATAGCTCAGGTGATAACACTACTACTTCTAAGCAAGAAAATAATACTAATAAATATTCTCCATCTACCAATACTCAGGTCTCCTTACCACTGCTCAAATCTACGATATTCACTTAAGATTCCACCACTGAGACAATTTAATCTTTAAAATAAAATTAAAACAGTGTAAAAATTAAAGTATAATCATACTTTTTGAGAAAGCTAGATTAATTTTTTTATTATAACTAGACTTTGTAAGGATTAAACAATGACAAGAAAGATTCCAAAAATGAAGAAAAGAAAGGGATATCAAATAAAAGCACTAAATCATAAATGAGTATAACTTCGATTATACCTAATCCTGCTTCAACTCTTTCTGTAGCTCCCCTCTTTAAATTATAATTTACGGTAAAAAATTATTTTTGAATTATTAATTCAGATTAGAAACATCTGCATTTTTAATTACTTTTCAATTATAGATGTTATGTATGAATGTAGTACACCAATTTAAAAATAAATTTTTTTTTTTTTTCATAAATAGTATGTTATTGAGAAGGGCAACAATTCTTAGATAGTCAGAAATATTTTGAATAAAAGGGAATGGTGGGTTGAGGCTTAAAACAGCTATTCCTCTTATCATTTCAGGTAATAAATACTTAAAAGCAATTCTAATACTAGTATAAAGTATTTTATTATTATTATTATTTTAAAATAAAGATGGAAACCAACCAGCAGTGGCATTAAATTTGATGAGGTTATATACTCACCTATTAAAAAATAAATGGTTAATCACATAGAGAATCACAATGAAATTTCCTGCAAAAGCAAGCTTTACAACAACATTAAAAATTTTTTAAAAGTAAAATTAACGACTATTTATTATTTTGATTTAATTTTTTTCTTCTACTAATATAATCATAGTGGATTAAATTTATAAACATATCTAATAGAAAACAACCATTCAATATCATACGTTTGATGTTATTAATACTTTTTTCATAGACAAATTATAATCTTCATTTTACTTAAAATAATGCATCTTCCATTTATTTTTTCTATCGCTTGATTATTTTTTAACCAATCCATCAATTTTTTCTTAAAGAATTAATTTATAATAACATAGTAGAAATAGATAATGATATTAAGTTTTTAATATGATGAAATATCATTTTTATGTTTAAAGATTAAATAATAAAGAATATACTTTAAAAAAGTAGAATGAAGTAGAATAAGTAACACCCAAGACATTCTTACTGAATATAGAATCTGACACATATGAAAAGGACCTGTAGAATTTTATTGATTCCTTCTTTAGCATACAATAAAATACAAAGCTTAAAAATATTTGGATATTAAAACCTGATGATTTAAATAGAGGAAAGGGCATTAGCCTATTTAACACATTATCATAATTGTTCCCTTTGCTATTACCTTTTGGAAGAGTTGAATAATTGAAATAATTATTTTCCAAAATATGCCCCTAAATTGTTGAGAAGTATGAAGCTTAATAATAGAAATTAGAAATACTAAAAGAAATGGAGTAGAAACAATCTTAAGGGGAAACTCTAGAAAAAACCTACAAGAGAGTTCGTTAATAAGTTAGTTATTTAAATCAAATTCCTAAAGTAGTAGTGATACAGAAATATATAGAAAATCCATTGCTGATAAAAGATAGAAAATTTGATATTCGTGTGTGGGTATTGGTTGACTAAGATTTCAAATATTATATGTTTAAGTAAGATAAAATACTCTATCTAATATTCTATTTAAATTATTTTAATATTTACTTAGAGAAGGATATCTTAGACTCAGTGGAGAAGCATTTAGTTTAAGATCCCATAGCCTTATGGATAAATATGTTCATTTAACAAATAATGCAATCCAAAAGCATGGAAAGAATTACGGCAAATATGAGAATGGAAATATAATATCTTTTGCTGATTATAATGTAGAATTTAATATTTTATTTATTTATAAAGTAAATCTTTAAAAATATTTATTGATATATTAAAAGGAATACTTAAAAACGAAGAATTATCCTTTTGATGCTGGTGATACAATAAAACAAATCAAGAATCTGATAAAAACATCATTCAATTCTGCAAGGAGAAAGATATTCAAAAAAGAGAGAAAAAACACTTTTGAAATTTTTGGGTATGATTTTATGGTAGAGAATGATGGACACACTTATTTGATTGAAATCAATAGCAATCCTTGTATTGAAGAATCCAATCAACTCTTAGCAAAATTGATCCCCAGAATGTTGAGTAAAATAACTATTTTTATTAGAATGTTAGTATTACAATGGTTTAAAATAAATTAAATTAGATGATGCATTCAGACTAACTATTGATAGAATTTTTTACTCAAATAGTAAAATTATATTATAAAATATATTTCAAAAATATTTATCATATTCTTATTTAAAATAGAAGTGTTTAATAGCTGTTTCGGCGAATACAGTGTTGAAGGATATTCTAACTTTGAGAACATATGGTACTTTTTTTACTAATTTAATATTCTATTTCAACTGAATAATTTTAAATAGGGAAAATCTAGGTTCTCTTCGTTAATAATCATGGATATAGCAAATAGTTAAAGAAGGAAATCAACCTGAATAAGTTTGAAATATTTTAATTATATTAATAAATACTTTCAAACATTAATATCTTGATTAGTTAAATTGATTTTTATTTACTACATCAAATACTTAAAAATTAGATTATTCAATTAATACTTTAAATAAATTTCATTTGTAATTTATAGTCTTCTCCGTATTGTAACCAACCATTTCATCATTTATAAGCTAGATTTTAAATATATTAAGCACAACAGCTAAAAATAAAAAATTATTTACTTAAAATTAGATTAAATTAAGATAAGTAGCTAGCTAGCTAAGTAATTTATTATAAAAGCTTCATTCATACATACCCTATTAGAGTGAGTTCTAGTTATTTTGTTAGTAATTAGTTTATTTGTTTGTTAGTTAGTCAGTTTATCAGGGTTTTGATATTAATTCAAAGATACAAACATATGGAATATAAAGTTAGAAATAAAACAAGCATTGTGTTTGATATGAATAATAACTTTTTCAAAAATAAAAGCAAATTCGCAATAATAAATAGCTATTAATATAAAATAGGATTAAGATCCAAAAAATAAGACAAAAAAGTATATCAATAAATAGATCACATATAAATATGAGCAAGAACGATATCTTACTTGAAGATCGTTTCAGATTAGACGATATAAAGAAGGAAGAAAAGTTTTCCAAAGTAGAAAGAGTCATTTTGAATAGTGATAGTAATATTAAAATTGAAATTGATATTCATACCGATCTCTATCCCATGAAGAAGAGTAGTCAATATTGGATTATGATTACCACCTCTTTGGGTAACTTCTAAGAAGACAAGGGTATTTTTGTCTCTGAAGAATTCGATAGAGAATGCATCAAGGACAAGTTCGAATATGTTATGCATGGCAAAATTTATAATATGATTTCTGACAATAAAGCTAAGAGCGTTTCTGTTTTTGCAAGTTTTGGTGGTTTACTCATGAAGATCAGCGGTAAAGATGAAGATCTTAAAAACTTCAATGTCGATTCTAGAGTTTACATTTTAATGAGACTTTCTTGAGTTGTTTTAATACAAATTAAATAATGGTTGTCATCAGCTTCAGTCAGTCTTAAAGAAAGATGAGGCGATGATTTATAAAATGGATTCTACTATAGTTAAATTGGTTAATTGTATAATTAAATAATATATTACTCCTTTTCATTTGATAATAATGGGCATAACATAAATATTAATAAATTGTGTATACTCCAATACTCAAATCAATTAAAAATAAATTAAATCTTTCTCGATTTTCAGTATTTTGAGTAGAAAAAAACTAATTTGCTTTCAAATTATATTTTTTGTGTCTCTCTTTTTAATGTCTTTTTATCAGTGTACTTTTTTAATATATTTTAACTGCTATTTTTGTCAGAACTCTTCATTTTTATTGCTATCTTCAATATAACTAAATTTACCTTTAATTAAGTAGAATTTTAATATTTTATTCATTTCATACAAAATGAAAAGTGAGGAAAATCTTCAAATTTTATAATTTTTTAAGGCTTAAATTTATAGAATTTACATGTCATTGATATTTTATCTTTTATCGCGTTTCTACTTAGAATATCGCATAATATTTTGATTTTTTGGCTTTAATTTTTTCTTTTTAAAATCAAACTTTTAAGATATAATAGTTATCGGTAAAATTTTAAATTAATTAAGAAAAGTTCAAAAAAAAAGATTTAGTAATTGCTTTATTTTGGAGTGATAAACAGTGGTAATATAAATAGTTTTTAAAAAGGAAAAAAGGAGATAACAATCTAAAAGCAATAATGTACAGTGATTCATATTATAATTCTTCATGTAGGTAGCCACAACAAAAATCTACAAACTACCTTGATTTGTAATCTATTATTTTCTTAAATGTATTTACAAATTCCATAATGATAATCTATTGATTAAGTGAATTAAAATCTAATATTGATATTAATATTCTCTTATGAAAAAGGATAAAAGGTGGAGGAAGAGTAACTACAAGAAGCCCAAATAAACTGCACTTTAATGATCATGGAAGCACTAAAAAGAATGTTAATGAAAAAGAAAATGTACATAAATAAACAAAGAAATAAGAATGCAGTAAAAAGAGCGGAGTATCTTACAATTCAGATAACAATAGTTAATACAAAGAAAACGGTAAAAATCGTCTTAGCGAAGAATCCAATAGTTTGAGTGATTTAGATATAAAATATTTAACAAACACTAGATAGAAAGTATAAAGCAGAAAAAATATTATGGAATTGAAAAATTAAATGAGTCCTGTTTACTTTAATCGTGATGCAGAAAGATTCAGCTATTTGGAATATTAAGACCCCTTGATAGGGAATTAATTCTATTAACATAATAATAACATACCCTAAGCTTAATATTAACGTTATAAATAAAACTATTAAGAATAAAATGGATATGCAAATAAATTTCTCCCTGTCCCTTAGTCTGTTTCTCAGGCTTATAATAATCATAATAATTAGTATAATAATAATTAAAGGAAAGATATCTCTTCCATCAATGACTATATCAAGTAAAATCAGTTATAGCAAACCACCAATTCAAGTTGGAGTTCTATAAGATAAGATAATAAAAATTCTTTTCTCTCTGATTAATCTGAATACATAACTGAAAGAAGAGAAGATTCTTTTGGAAATATAGAATTAGTTAGAAGGCGGGTAGAACCATCCAAAAATATGGGCACTCCAAATCTTCCCTAACCCCCAAAAGCTACAGACCCAGACTTACAAAGATATACCAGAAATGATAGAAATACACCAATTAGCACAGCTTATTAAAATGAAGAATCAAATAATGCTGGAAGATATTTGAGCAGATAATTCAGATTACTTCCTAGAATTAACGTGACTACTATCATTTTTGTTATTTTAGCGATTTATGTTGTATCTAAAAATATGTCAAAATTCATGAATGGAGAGAGTTTCTTAAATAATTTGACTTAATCTCTAAAAATCTTCAACAACCAGACTAATAAATAACAATAATAACCTTCACCTAATAAAATTATATAGAATAAATAGTAAGATATTTATTTAACAGAAGGAGATAAAAGGGAGAATTATATAAGTGATAATATTATAGGAAATATTAATGAATAAATGAATTTGGATAATGATTCACACTTAGCAAAGAAGTTTGCTAAAGACTTAATTTTGGAATTAACTGACATATTAAAAGTAATCATTTTTTAACACATAAAAAATAAATAAGTAAGTATATTCTTTTCTCTCAAATAGTAAAAAGGAAAAATGTATCGTTCAGATTATGAAGAGAGTTTAAACAAAAGATTTATGACTCCTATGCTTAGAGAAATCTTACCAGAAGTAACTATTAGAAAATATAAATTTTATTAATTAATTTTGGCTTTTGTGTGCAAAGCTACAATTTATAGGTGACTGACTATCTAACATGAAAATATTTTAAAAAATAGTTAAATAAATTATTGCTGAATTCGAAACATATCAGAATATTATATGACGTAATCAACAGAAAGGAGTACTATGAACTTTATCCATAAAATGAAAAGAATTGATTTTTTAATCAAAATTTAATGTAATTAAATCAGTCAATCAATCAATACTATTTATTAAAGTTACTACATAATCATCATCTTATAAATATCGTTTACTTTCCAATTCAAATCTCTTAATTTTATTCACTTACTTTTACTAAATATTTTGAAACATCATAAAAATCTTTATTTAACTATTAGATTGAAAAAGATTATCTTGATTTTTTAAACCTTATTTAACTTTCAACCTAAATCTCTTGATTAATCATAATTGCAACTAATAGTATTTTAAAATGTTTAATTAAAAGTAATAAAATATTTATTTTATTTCATTTATTGTTTTAAATTAAATTAAATAATAAGATATCTTTTATTTATTAGTAATTTTGATAATTAATTTAATAGGATTATTTTCTTTGTAAATATATAAGGCAAGCTCACAAACAATCAAGATATGTTTATAAATTATTAATTAAATTAAGTTAAACAAAGAAGGGGGGAACAAAGATAAATTGAGTAAATGAATTTGTATGCTGATCAATACTGCTATTTAAATTTAGTTTAATTGATTTTTATAAACATATTTTAATTAAAAAGTAATTAATGGAGATAAGAAAATTAAGAAGAAGACAATTGAAGGAAATTAAGAATAAATTTACATAAAATCTTAACTATAACTTCTATATATATCATAAAATTATTCACATCTTTAAGAAGATTTCATTTTTATAATGCAATTATTAAGGTAGACTAAATTATAATTTTTCAATATTTAAGACGCATTACTTAGCTAGAAAGTGAAATTATACTTAATTTAGGATAGTTTCAAGGTTTAATATTCTATTCACTAGCACCTTTCTTATAGAAAATTTATATTAGATCTATTTTAAGAGAAATAATCATTACTTTCGAAAAGATTTAAGATTATAATTTCTTATATATTTTGCTATCAATCTCATCAAAATTTATTTTTCTCTTTTATCAGGGCTTTTCAAGTGAGAATGCTCTTTCAGGATAAATAATATCTGTCCTAAGTGTATAATTGGAATTTCTGCAGACAGGGCAAGAAGTAATCTTTTCTGTCTGGCAATGACCATGCATAGGCTGGCCACAGCAATCAGTATATTTGATATATCCCAACTCAACTTAACAAATAACGCAAGGTAATCTATAACCTTCTTCTAAAAGTTTTTTATATTTTTCCTCTGTTGCTTTATCCATTTCTTTTGGTTAGTTATTTACACGACCATTCTGAAGCTCATTGATTAAATGTTCCTTTGATTTCAGAAGGGCAACATTAGTGGGAACTAATCCATTATATTATTGATAAGTTTTCATAGCCTACTGTATGATATCAAAGCATTCCTTTGTCTAAAAGCTTTCAGAGAGTTAAAGGCAGTTAGACCCTTTATAATCACGGACATTAAGATCAACTCCTCCGTAGGAAATTAAAAGCTTTACACATTCAGGTGATTTATAAATGCAGCTGATCATTAAAGGAGTCCACCCCTCTTTAGTTTTTATATTCATCACATCAATGAAGAAATTTTAATTCTTTTTATAAATAAGGTGGATAAATAACTCTAAGATTGCAGGTTGTTTAAAATGGCAAGAATAATGGAGTGCAGTCCAGCAAAATCCTGCTACAGAAACCTCCTCATTTGGGTCAACGTCATATTCCTTCAGTAAACTCTTAACTTTCTCTGTATTGCCATCCTTAAGAGCTTGATACATTTGATTCTTAATACCATTGCGCTACTTTTAGAAAATCATTAGTGGTCTTTAAGGCATTTGCATTTGCATTTATTACATTTAATAAGGATTATACTATGATATCATTTGCATTGATTACTCTATTTTATATTGACTTTTAAGTATTTTATTAAATGGTTTTAGGTTAAATAAGCTATAAATTTTTGTTCTAATTCCTTTTGCAAAAAAAAATAATTATAAATAATTTAAAATAATAATTATTACCAAGTAACTCACAATTCTCATCAATTTTATTTAATCAAATTTCCACCTTAATAGTCACTCCTTAAAATCACTGAGCAGTAATATCCCCAATCCACAAAGAAATTGCTATCTTTCAAAGATGCCTGCACAAATATCATTCAATCAATAATCTGTAAGTATTTCTTTACCAAGATAAAATTTATCAGAGGCTCTTACTTATGGTTCTTTTAATTTTTTACCATCTTGATATAATCTTGAAAATATTGCATTATAATTTCTGAATTCAAAAGATAATCAATAATACAAATGTGTTATCATTCCTATCATATTTTTTTATTAGTAAAGTGTTAATTTAAATGTGTTTTATTTCATTTAGTTTTATTTTAATATTTTATTAGATAAAGTAGATACTAGCACTATCAATCATCATAATAGAGTCATAGTTTTAATACTTTTTTACTAAAATTAATTATATCAGTTTACATTTGTTAGATTAATAGTCATTTAAACATCTTTTGCTAAAAATTCAAACAAATATAAATAGTTATTGATTTTTAAAAATAAACAAATATCTTAGAGATTATTCAGAACTTAATTAGATTTATAGAGATTAAATGACTTCTAAGTAAATTAAGGTTAAACAAAAGGAAATATTTGACTGCTCATATTGCAAAAAGTGTTTTAGTTAGTAAAAGAAGTAAGATTTCTGCTCATGTGACATATGCGAATATTGCATGAAAGAATACTTCAGAACTCGTTTGATAAAAAATAAAGTTATTAGGAACTGCCCTAAAAATAAAGATCACAAAATATACATGGATAGTTTATTAGAAAAGCCAATTTATAGAGAGTTATTCATAAAAAGTAAAGGTAAGGTGCATTTCATGTTTTTGACAATTGCTATCATATGCTTAATATGCAGATATTTTATGTCAATGGATAGATGTATGCAAATAGCCTTTTCTTTATCAGTGATCTACCATATAAAAGCAGATGTTACTCCAAAATAAAAATACTACTTTATATACTCAATTTATATTCCTATCTTATATTGGTTTTACACTAAAAATTTACTTGAGTTCATGACCATGCTAAGTCCTCTTCATGTAGTATGGTTTACTTTTGTCCACCTAGAAAAAGAAAGATAAGCAAAGATAAAAATCTTTATTATTTGGGTATCACATATACTCTGGTAAATACTATTTTCGGTTTTTAGATATTATATATTATCCTACATAAATGAATTGTTAATATGATTTGAATAGTTAAGATAAATTAATAAAATAATTCTACTAGTGCGTTATTATATTCTGTAAATATTTGTTTTCTGTATTTCTTTTAATAAAGATAATAAATTTAAAACTATATAAAAATAATTTAAAAAACTCAAACAAATTAGGAGATAGTAGATAGATAGATAGATAAAGATTGTTCGAGGCTAATAAAAAGCTAACGTTTAAAATAACTTTATTATTATATCAAAATTATTTAAGATAAACTAACATTATTTAAATACATACATAATATTCTGCTTGTTTTAATTGACATTCCTAATTGAAATAATCAAAAAATAATTTATTTATATCGAAGTAACATATTAGAATAGATTCTTATTAGATCTATAATTATCAAATCAAAAAAGATATTATTTTAAGATATAATTATCTTAAATTTATCATTCTTTATTTAGAAGAGGGAAAATATTAATAATTAAAAAATAATTATTTTAAATTATTCAATTTTTTGTAAAATATGCAAAATCAATCACATATTTTGAGTTAATAATATAACCCAGTTAAATTAATAAAAAGGATTATAATTTTGATTAAAATATTATTTATTTTTCGGGAATATACAAATAGGAATTCTTCTTAAACCAATATTAAATTAAAAATAAAACTACTACTCAAACATAATTTTACAAAATAATTTATTATATTTTTATTTAAATAAATACTTAAAATGAAACTTACTTATGAATACTTTATAGAAGAAGATAGCCCTGCAAGGTAAATTACAATACTTTATTTGTAAATGAATTATTTAATGGTATTAATTGGTATATAGTTCAAACCAAATTATTAATTTAATAATAAGATATAACTAATAATTAAGATTAACTAAATATAATAGGAATTATTGTAAGCAAAGCTAGCTATCTAGCTTGCACTTGCAAGCAGATGGGAAGAATAACTTAATTATATACTTATTATTAGCAAAGAGCAATTAATTATCACAATCTAAATAAAATAAATGAATGAATAGATTTTCAATCAAAATAAAATTTAATGGGTTTAGAAGTTTGTGAGAATTAATAGTATAAAAGGAATGATAAAATTTAGAAATTAGTTGCAGATGTTTGTGACCAATTAAATTTTGGTAGTAGATGAAAAAAAAGGAGGATTGGATGGAAGGAAATGTTTGCAATTAAAAAAAAGAATAAATTAATTATTATTGAAAAGGTAATATCATTGAATTTAATAAACAAAGAATAATTTACAATAATAAATAAATTCTTTATCAAATATTTTATAGAATCAAATACAACAAACAAGCAAGCCCAAAGCAGACATTTCATTCCTACTTGCAAAGGAACTACTAACTAAGCTCATTAAATCTCATAAAAAGGGATAAACAATCAACAAACAAACAAAATTTATTCGATTAAATGTCAATAACAGTATCTAACTGCCATGAGATATCCAATTCTCCATTGAATCTCTCAAAATCAAAAATGCTCTACTCATTCCCTAAAGAACAACGTTTCCGCGAATCCAGAGCAAAGATGTAAAACAAATAATCCTTAAAATTAGTTTTAAAATTACATTTCAATTGAAGATTTAAACTTTAAGCTTCGATTAATTGCTATCCTGGATTTAAAAATTTATCTAAATTAAAGAAAAACATAAATATATAATATTTTTGGTGTTAATAATTACAATAAATAAATGCTTAAATTAATAGGTGTGAAAGCTTTTATGATTTACCAACCACTAAAGATCAGAGATCTACTTCATTTGGATTTGGAAAAAAGCATGATATAAGTGGATCTTCTTTTAGTCCAGCTCCTAATAAATATAGTATTCCTAGCGATTTTGATGGATCAAAAGAAAAAAATAGAGGATATTCTCTTGGACTTGGTAGAAATGTAAGAATTTAATTATTATTATTAGCATAAAAAGCCATTTATTAAAAGCTAAACTATCAATTTTGTAATAAAAACTTGTAATAAAATAAAGAATGTTTAATTTGGAAGCGTCTTCAACTCAAAAGAAGCAAATAAACCTGGACCTGGTACATATAAAGTAAATTCTATGCTATCTAATATTAGCTATTCTATGAGATCCAAGACTCCTGGACAAGGTTTACATACATTTTTTAACATAAAGAGATGGAATAATAAATAAACTAATTTAATAAAAAAGATGAAAAATATACAAATAGAAAGGATTGCCCTGGACCTGGAACTTATACAAATCCTTTAAGTATGAGTGCAAGTGGTAAATATCCTCATTCAAGATACAAGTAATATAAATTTTATTAAAAATTAATAAATTCCTAAATCTAATAGAATAAATAATACTTGATAATCTATTTTATTAACATTTATATGTAATTATTATTAAAGAAATTCAGGCCTTGCATATATTAGTCCATAGACAGTTGTTAAAGATCGTAACACTTCCGGATAGAAGCTTCTTCAACCTGGTAAACAAAAAAATTAATATTTTGAATCAATAATCATTATTAATTAAATTAAAATTTATAGGCCCTGGACATTACAATCCCCCTTCAACAATTACACAAACAGGTAAATAAGTAGTTTATAAGTTTAAGAGTAGCGGTGCTTGCACTTTTTCTCATAGTAATAGAGATACTCTTGGTAAGGGCTCTGCTAACCCTGGCCCTGGTTATTATAGATTACCTTCAGAATTTGGGTATTATGAGTCTAAAGTTTCTAATTTAGATAAATCTAACGTTAGCATAAAATCACCTACAAAGAATTGAAATTACTAAACCTAGCTTGCTATAAATAAAATATGAACTGTATTCAATTTTCCAAATAAAAAGTCCATAAAATGAAATAAAAAACTAAATATTAATATCCTTTATTGAGTTTAGAATAAATATTGATATAAAGAGGTATCTTTAAAATTTATTCAATGTGAATGAGTTAAATAAATAATTCTATTTCCTCTAAATTAATATCTTACTTAACTCCCAATATTATATTATAATTCCTCTGTGTTCCTGTATTGTAGATAGATTCATGTAATAAATGATCTAATTATCATTTCTATCCTTTCAATTATTTAATTTCAAATTTTAATTGCTTTATCAACGATGATCTAATCAACTAAATCAATCAATTTATTATAAGATAAATCATCCCTTCCTAAATATTAATTATAAAGTAATTTAATTAAAATGACTATAAAATTATTTTCAAGAGGATTGTTAAATGTATAAATTTTTAATTTAATTTAATTTTAATTTTTTTGAAATGATTTAATAATAAGGTAAGAAGAAAGAATGAGTGTGTTAAAATAAAGATAAATAATGAAGAGTAAGAAATAACAAGGAAACAAAAGGAAAGTAAAATAGATGTAAAAAATCTAAATGATATATACACACAATGAACAAAGAGCATTAAGGAGATTAAATACATTAATTAAAAAATATATGGTGGTATTTAATCTATTTATCATTTAACTCCCATGTTTACAAATAGATAGATCCCTTTAATAAATTAGTTTATGTTATTATTCTTAGTGTCTATTAAGATAGATATATATCTTTTTTATTTATAAATATATGCAAAGATTCTTTATTTATTCTTATTAAATTTTGTCACTTCACTAATTATCTGCAGATCTGATATATAAAACATTATTACATCTATTTTTTAAAATTATTATTACTTTATTCATTCAATTTAATCTTATTTTTACCTGATTAAAATTTCTCCCAAAGTACCTTTGTTTTCTCCTTTAACCCATTCTTCAGCATTAAGAAGCTATTAATAAATTATAAAAAGAATAAATATTTCTGCTAATGAATAACAAAATGATGAGATTTAAATCGCTAAATTATTTACATGGAGGTTCATATAGAGATCAGTGGAAAGTAAAGTACCTACAATATTTATAATTTAAAAAATAAAATGATAAGTTAAAAAACAATTGAGTTAATTGAAAAATTGTAAATCAGCTTTGTAGAAAGATTCTAAATGATTACCTTTAAGTTCCCATCCCCATTTTAACTTAACAATAATTTATTTTCCTAATAAATCTTCGAGGAAAGGCTTAGGGTTAACGACGTACTATTTTATACAAAAGAAGATATATGAGGATTTATTCTATTTTATGTTATTGAAGATAAATTTCTAAAATTCATACGCTTGACATTTGTTGGCTATTTTAATTTCTTAAAAACTGATTCTTTAATATCTATAAATTAATATATCTCTTAAAATATATTTTTCAATAATTATGCTTTCTTTTCAGTCTTCACTTTTCAAATCAAATCAATATCTTTTTATCAAAATAATCATGAATTCTTTTTAGGAGACAATCAATGATCCTTACTTGAAGTATCTCATGCTTTTAAAAAATTATCACTTCAATTGAATAACACAGCACATTTATTGATAATAGCAATTTATTTTGAAAAGATAAACTAGAAATAAATTTATTGTTAAGTATGTAAGTGAGAATTAATAACATTCATTTAAAAAGCACTATAAAATGAATTGGGATTACAAATGTTATCTATCTTAAGGATTTGGTTTAATTTAAATTTATAAAGATAAAAAGATATAATTAGTTTCATAATATAAGATACAGTTTATAAATACATATTTAATTTCATTTTATTAAAACAATTAAAATTTTATTCAAATTATTTTTAAATAATCGATTATCATCCTTAGATTTAATTCATAAGTGTCATTTAGTGACATCCTATGGCGATCTCCTCCAAAAATAATTAATTTTTCTCCAATAATGGCACTCAAATATCCATCTCTTGCTCCAGGATGCTTACCTCTTATTGAGGATTCAGAATTTTAGAAATTTTATGATTTGAGCTAGCTTTCATTGATATAATCATACTTATGAGATTTATTGCATGATGAAAGCATATGAAGAGAGCTTTTCATAGATTATAATATTGGAATGGGAGACAGTAATTAATTGCGAAGTTCTTCTGGTACTTCAAATTCCTTTAGAAGTTACATCTTCTTCTCAAAGCTCACTCTGTGTTTATTTTCTCTGTTTTTTATTATTTATTCACTAACTTCATCTTTATGATGTATTGGCATTAACACATGTCTTTTACTATTAGGAGAAGTTAATTAAGATTAAGATCCATATTAATATATATTTCCTTATTTTTATTCGCTAGATTTTATTGGTGATTCAAACCTATTCTAATTCAAAATTTGTTTGCTAATAGAAATGCTCCCTTTTGCATTAGTATGCTACTTAATTCTTGAAGGGCTCTGAGGAACTGATTGATTTTACATCATTTCTACTATTTCTTTTCTCTCACTTTAATATACCCACTCTTTCCTTCTACTATCGAAGAGTACTAAATCATTTCTTTCATTTATTAAGCTTTTAAATCCTCCAAACACCACAAAATATCCTTCAAACTCCATCATTTATATACCACTTCTTGGCTAATATTTAAAATCATATTATATTTTTATCATTATTAATTTCTAAATCAACAAATGTTTTTCTAAAAGTAACACTTGTTTTATTTTTTTATTAAATTTTTTATTTTTAAATTCATAAAAGTAAAATATTTTAGTGAGGAAAGCAGTTGCATAAGGCACAAAATAAGTATCAAAAAATTTTTAATAAAAGATAAAAAGATGATTATTTCTTAATTTTTAATAGTAAATATAAAAATAAAAAGTTACTCCAGGTTGAATTTTTGAATTAGAATAGTCTACTTTCGTCCAAATAAGAGAATCCATATCGAAGCACCACATATCATCTAAAATACTTTCCCCATCTGTACCCCCAAAAATATACAACTAATCAAATAGAATTACAGATCCATGTGCTCCTCTAGGAACGGGCATTTATTCAGGATTAGTTTTAGAGGGTATATAAGTCCAAGAGTTACTACTAAATGAGTATGTATAAATATCTATAGTATATTAACATGTATCTCCTAAAAAGCCACCAGAGATAATTAATTAATCTCTTTTTTAATCATAGATCATTGAATGAGAATCTATAGGAGGCATTAAATATTTATTTTAGTCTTTCTTATAGTGTCGATGAGATGATGTATGAGGAATTTCATCTACATTCGATAAAATAGGATTTATTCTATGGAATAATCTCTCTTCAAAGTTATATTCAAACATAGTATTAGTACTTTAAATGGAAGAGTTCTTTCCTCCAAATATAATCATCGAATTATTTCTTAAAACAGCGCCATGTCTACATAACCTTCCTTAATATTATAATTAAAATTAATAAACTTAATCTATAATAAAATTTTAATTTATATTAATTGAAACTAAATTTACTAAAACCAATAAATATAAAGATTTACACTCTAATTTTAATAAAAATAACACTCTAAATTTACCTGGAGTTTCTTAATTTTCAGCAGAGATTTCAACATTTCTAAACTAAGAAGGTCCACTTTAAGAAAATGTAAGATATACAAAATCCTTGAAGACTCCTTTTTAAGCATCATAACCACCATAAAAATAAAATTATCCATTATAAATAACTGCTGAGGAGAATGAGCGGCCTTCACAGAGCTTTCCTTTAAACTTAATTTCGCTCCAAGCATATTTTACAGGTTCTTAGTAGACTATTGATTTACTTACAATACTGTGCTAGTGCTAACTTTTAGATAAATTAAATTTTTCTATTATACTTGATAAATTTAAGGAAGATTGAATTTAATTTTTATTGCCAAACACTGCATGTTAAACTTTTTATTAACTACCATTATTTTCTGCCATTTAATATTCCTCACTTTCGCTTTATGCTAAATTTAATTTTGAGAAATTAGAAGGTGTAAATTATTATTAATTCTATCTCCTAGAAGTATTAGAAGGGGTGAAACTTGCAAGATGGTTTCCTTGTACTGGTGTATTCACATCTTAGCTCATTCTTTTGCGATGATCTAGCTTTGAGAGTTGAATTTAAGGGACAGGATTTGCTTAAGAGCTATTAAAGTTAAAAGTGTTTACAGAATTTGATCTTCCATTTTATTTTACTCCAGGATTTTAATCTAATATCTTTTTTGAGCTTTATCGAGTAAGCTACTGAGGAAGTATTTTTTTTTGAGAATAATTGCGCTTTATAATAACTGGAGTACCTAATTATCTAAGGATGAATTCATTTCCTTCTGTATCAAATTAAAGTTTTTAAGATTCTGCAGTTCTTTTTTTTATTTCCTAATACTCAAGACTATTTATCTTCATCGAATCAAAAGGAGATAGATAGCTTATCAATTTTCGATACTAAACTTACTAATTTGCATTCATTTTCTTATTATATTTATCAATCTTAATGAATGGCAGGCACTAAACTATAATCTGATTAAACCTAAAAGGAGAGAAGATTTATTCACTGGAGTCTATTCACTTTTTATTCCTATTTTTGTCTTTTCTTCTTTTCTTCTAATTAATAGTGTAAATTTTCTTTATTTTTTTATTCAATTATAAAGGAAACTCTCTTTACAACCACAAAATATCTATCTAAATAATGATAAAAATAACAGCTTTCTAAGTGAATTTACTGATTTAAATTAATATAATGTTTTATTAACTAACTTTCTATACTGCTGTGGTTAATGAAAAGTTCATTAAAATATTATATATTTAATAGCATAAAAAGTTTAATATCATTTATTCTTTACATATTTTTTTAGTTACATTTAATTAAAAATAAAATTAAAAAAGTTAAAATATTTGACCATATAGTAAGTAAACAATTTCTTATTTAAAATATAGTATTTTTTTTTAGGTATTTTAGCAATTAAATTTTAGGTAAAATATCAAATAAAATTTAAACTGTTCATTTCTTCTAATTATTATGTTAATATAGATATTTCAAATAAAGTAAGTAACCAGATAATTTTTTAATAATTTAATAAAAATGTATGCCTTTAAATATCATTTAGTTGTGATTGGGTGGTTTTTTTCCAACTATCCCTAAGTTACATGACTTACTTTAATTAATATTTTTAAAAAATAATTTAGATTAAATATACAGAATTTATAGATTTAAACAAATAGAATGTAATTATCTCTTTAAAAATATGAAAATTACTTTATATATTGAAAAAGTTTAATTTTATTTAAAAATTACAATTAAATTCTCATAATTTAATTACCTATTTACATAAAATTATTTTCTCTCCTCAAAATAAAAAATTATTCAACAATGAGAATTATTTTATTAAAAAGTTAGTAACACAAAAACTTTTAGAAATTATAATTTATAAAAGTTAACTTAACATGGGTTTAATTAAAATTCATTTATTAATATATTGATCAATCCCTATTAATATTTTGCAACTAATTATAACGCTAAATTGAGTATATGATGAGTCATTACTTGTCAAAAGATTATAATTAACTATATAGAAAAGAATAAATAATAAACTTTCGTTAATTTATATTCATTTTACTCAATAAATTACTTTTTAGCTTTAAACATTTACCAAATTTTACTTATTTAAAATTTATGAATGATCTATTTGATTAAAGCTATCTTTTTTAATAATCAAAATGTTAATTAAGATGGCCTTTTATATACAATTAACTAAAATTCTAATCAAACTGATTTAATCCATAAGATTGAAAAAATTTGTTATTAACTTATTGGACGGACATCACTTTTTCAATTATTAATTTAAGAGTTAATATATTCATTTGATATTATTAGAAAATTAATAAATATTAACATAATGGAAATGAGACAATAAAGTTAATAAGCTTTTTTCAAAGAAACAAATGGAAAATTTAAAGTTGATCATGAATCTAAGTAAAGGGAAGAAAGTGGAGAAGATGATGAGTTGATTCTTTAATTTAAAGATGATGAAGAGTCCGAAATAGGAACTGGTGATAACAATAAGACTGATTAAACAAGCCATACAAATTAGCCATTAAATCAAAATCCATAAATGGCTAAAACTCCATAAAAGTAAATACCTAAACAAGTGCCAAGGAATATGGTTTATAAGCAAGGAGGGTATTAATAAAGCTTTCAGTAGAAAATCGAATCTCGTATAGAATAATGGTAAATAAGAAAAAATATGATGGCAAACTAAAAAAATGATAGAATTACTAATAATATTTTGTAAAATTAATACGATGTCGCTTTCAGTCCTCCGTAAATGATTGATTTTAAAATAAATGAGTTAAATATATTAACATTAGTGTCTTTATTTAACTAAATAGAGGTTCATTGAATACAAATTACAGATATTCATAGGAATAGTTAAATCCTAGCTTCAATAAGTACCAGTAATACATAGTTAACAAACCTTAACCTTTTTATTATCAGCCTTAAAGAAAATCGCAAAACGAATTTTGTAAAATATTTATTTTGAATATCTTGAATATTTTTCTATAACTACACAATGTATTAATATTCTTATATTTCAGACTAAAATTCATACTAAGGTGAGATCTCAATGGATTTTCAGGTAAAATAGAGAAGTGAGCATAGATAAGAAAGAGAAAGGTAGTCATAAATGGCCATTCCTGATGAAGTCTTTTTAGAAAAATAAACTCTTGAAGATATGATTGAAGACATTAATGAAGGAATCCCGTAAGGAGACATTTATCAAAAAAATGAGATAAATAAGATGAAAATAGGAGATGTAGAAGATGATATAGAAGAATTCAATATAAAGAAAGAAAACGTATATGACTTTAGAACAAAAGATAATCAATTAAATTAAGATTTGAATATAGTAAATTAACTGTTAAATCCTTCTAAAGCTATGAACATTGATCCAAAAGGACGTATCCCAATATCTTAATTTATAGAATAGAGCAATTCTAATAGTATATAGTAACAAACTTAAAAGAAATCTACTTACTTATTTAGCAGCAATCTAAAATAGAAGGATTCTGTTGCTACTTCAGGAGGTCATGATTAAGAAATTATACACACAAAGGATATTTTGAGGAAGGCAAAGCGCTTTTAACTGAGTAAAATAACTACTTAAGTTGTAAAAATTAAGAGAATAATGAAGAGAATACTATCATTAGTGCAAATAAAAAGACTTTTCTAGCGCAATTATTAGCTTTCTAGTTTGTAATATGACCTGATATCAGACAACTCTTACTTTCACTCTGAATCAGATTTCTAATAGGAAAATATTGTCATGAAACATTTCTAGTTTTTAGCTACTCATCTCAATAAACCGCTCTAATTGATTAAACGAATCATATCATAGAAGATATTCTATTTTCTAATAGGAACGATAATACGTCCTGAATCAGGAATTAATTTAGCATGGATGATTTTACAATTACTTACATATTCAGTATTCTTATCTGTTGTTTCCATAACTATTTTCTTTAGTGATGAGATCTTATCTGATGATGGATTCGAAGCTAATTTATGGTTGAGGCTTTTCAATGTAATATTTATATTTATTATGACCATTTTGGATATCATAAAAGAGTTGAATTGTGGTTACTATGAGTGTGGTGAAGTGATTGTAGATAGAGTTAAAATTTCATAAAAATACCTAAGAAGTAGTCGATTTAAATTTGATATTCTTGCTTGCTTTTCAATCTTAACTGAAATATTTTAACCTTCAGTGAAATATGATGTTAAAATCATCTTTAAATTAATTAAACTCCTTATTTTCTTTAAGTTGAGTTTAATTACTGACATTATGAAAAAGATTGAAAGTTAATTTTTATTTTCTAATTTGTGGAACAACTGGATTCACTTGATAAAACTTATCATAATAGTTTTATTCACTTGCCATATAATGGCTATAGTGTATTATGTAATGCATTAATATTTTTATTTAGAAATCAAATTATATCTATATCTTGAAATTTAAAAAAAATAGGGTTAAGCTCTATTGTAGGTGAACTACTTAGATGCAAAAAATACTTGGCTAAATATGGCTAATTTACTTGAAGAATCAAGTCCAGTTATGAGATATATTTAAAGTCTTTACAATGCAACATGCCTCATGGTAGCAGCAATACAATATAATCCTAAAGAACCTTACGAAGCTATCTTTGTTACATTAGCTACAATTGGAAACACTGTTTTCTTTGGTTTCATTGTCAATGCTAGTAATTAAATAAATTTTAATATTGGTATTTTTTGAATAATAATTGGTTCTTTAAAAAAGTTGGTTCAATCCTTGATGATTTTGGTAAAAACTCATAGGACTACAGAAAAGAAATAGCTACAATTAATTAATTTATGAATTAAACTAATATTCCAAAAGATTTATAAATTAGAGTGAGAAACTATCTTTAATATAATCACAAGTACTAAAAGAAAGTTTTTGATAGCAATGAAGCAAACGAAATTTTAACTAAATTGCCTTTAAAAATAAAAAACCAAGTGGTATCTGTTGTGAATTCTTCATATTTAAGTGACATCCCAATTATCAACGAAACTTTTTCCTCCAATTTCATTTAATAAATATTAATGAAAATGGAATAGGTTAAATTCATCCCAGGAGATAGTATTTTTAAGGTATATATATTTCTTAACTTTTGAAATAAATATTAATAAAAAATGTTTAGATAATTGAAAAAAATTTTTATCTTAAGGAAAATAAGAAAGATGATATGAGCATATATTTGATTTTAGAAGGTAAAGTTGATCTATACTTATAAAATAGATCTGGAAAAGATAGAAGAGATAAATCCGATTATGTCTTTAAAGAGCTTAACAAAGGTTAATACTTTGGAGAGTATAGCTTTTTTACTGGCATGAGTAGATCTGCTAGTGCAAAATCTTCAAGTTACTGCACTCTTGCTAAGATAAAAAGAGAAGATTTTTTATTAAGTCTTGCCTATTTCCATGAAGATATGGAGAGATTTAAAGAGAAATTGGATTATTTAATTCTGTATTCTAATTATAA
This sequence comes from Tetrahymena borealis, assembly GCA_000260095.1. NCBI lineage: Eukaryota > Ciliophora > Oligohymenophorea > Hymenostomatida > Tetrahymenidae > Tetrahymena > Tetrahymena borealis. Next base: position 308,128 of record JH651308.1, read on the forward strand.
TGCTATCAATATGAGTTGCTATTTATGCTAAAGCTCTTCACACTTAGTCAAGGATTGCAAATCTGTTCATATATCTCCTTATCATCACACTATCATAAATGCCTATAATAGAAGAATTGATTAGGATAGAAATGATTTAATTCTCCGAAACGATAAGTGTAGATTCAATGCAAGAGAGAATATGCATTCTCTTATTGCAAGTGCTATTGTGATAGTAGAAAATTATTCTGATATCATAGATAATTTAGGATCTCGGAAGAAAGCCATCAACTTTTAATTTAAATAGACTAATTATTAATAATCTCCTATATCTTAACCAGAGTCTCCAAATATGGAACCATAATAAATTAATATTGATTAAATTGAGGAAGTTTAAGAAGATATTTAATAAGATTAAGAACATCTTTAACCTGATTAAGAAGATAAATCAGATTAGGCATCTGATAGAAATAGGAGTTATGAATTTAAATAAAATTCACCAGTAATCTTAGGTAAACATTCTAATAGAGTTTCTATGAAACCGCTATTGTTGGTTAAATAAAAATCAAATAACTTTAATGGTTCTTTGAATGCATTTTCATTATATGAGCCTAGTCTTAGTATTCCTAAAGGAGAAGAAATTATGGAAAATGACTATCAAAGCAGGCTAACAATTCAAGAAAAAAATGATTAATTCAATAATTTAAGAAAAAGTGGTGAGTAGTTGCATTTTGTTCCTCAAATGATATAATGTTAAAGCGAGATGGTTAAAAAGAGCATTCATTAATAGGATATTCTTTAGAAGCAGATAGCAAATGTTTCTAAAATCAAGTAGTAAGTGGAGTATAGGAAATATGGTCTTTAATTGAAATCTAAAACTAATTTTGAATAAACACCAAGAATATAGAATTCAGCTTAAATCGACTTTTCTTCATTAATGGATTCTTTAAAAAACTATACTTATTATTTCCCTGAAGATAATTTCTAGAATGTTATAAAGTCTCTAATATCAAAGAAAGTCATACATACAAATAAGATAAACCTATTGATAGCCTAAGTAAATAAAATAAAGTAAACAAAGCAAAAGAATATTATTAAAATAAGACTTTACTAATAAGAACTAAAGAAGAAGAATAAAAATACTACTAAAATAGAAAGTTTAAAAAATTAAATGAAAAGTAAATCAACTTAGAAATCAAGATTCTCTTCGAAATCATTTAAAAAGTGATCTAATAAAATTTGATCCTTACTTAACTTTAAAAATAGAAGAAAATATTTAAAAACAATATTGAAGTAATTTAATTTTAGCCATCATGTTTTTGTAATTAATAAAGTATTTTCTTATTGTAATTAATTTTATAATAATTTAACAACTTATCTTAAATATTTAAATAAACTTTGGATTTGTATTAAATATATCCATTAAATACCTACCTTGTATTCTAATTTATTAAAGCCGCTTATAGCTAACATTTTTTTCTTTAAAAAGCCCCCTCAAAATAATATTGTTTGTTTGCTTGCTTGCTAAATATTAGCCTTAATAAAAGAGAATATGAGGAATATATATTATGAAATTAAAAAACTATATGAATGTTTAAAAGGATTTATATTCTCATTTAGTTAATATAGTATTGTACTTTTTACAAATAAAATAATAGACTTTATAGGATAAACATGTGTAGAAATTTATTAGGCTTCTATCAATTTTAAATTGAAATATCTTCTTAGCTAATAATAATTGTGGAATATTTTTTAAAATTGTGAAGAAATAATTTACTCTATAAAAAAAGTAAATACATTTGGAATCTTACCAATATTATTTTCTCAACTAACCAAAAATTGTTTAAAAAGAATTATTTAAGATAAAAAATCTAAAGATTTACATTTAAGAAACTTAAGTCTTCAGATTTTAATGGAGATATTATTTAAGGTAAAATATATTTTTTTATTTATGAAATACTTAATTACTAATTTAAAAGATGAAATATATATATATTATTTACTGTTTGTTTGTTTGTTTGTTGAACTAATTTTTACATTTTTATTTATTAATGTTAATGATTAAAATTATTTGATAATCTAAATACTTGATTAAAATTGGAAGATTTTTTAATTTATTCAATTTAAGTTTTAAGAGATGAAATACCCTTCAATATTTCTGTGGAACTGCTTGATGAAAACATCATTTCCTTTATTAAAATTGTATCTATTTCCATAATTCTCTAAAAGTAGATTCATTGTAGTTTTACTAACCATAACTTTACCTTATTCTCCATTTGATTCCATTTTATTAGCAACCATAACGTCTGGACCATAAATATCATATCTTACTATATCTGTTCCTATCACTCCGCCAATATAAGATCCCTATTTTTGAATAGACTTTATTTTACGAAAATTTAAATTTATTTTTACTGTATGAACGCCAATTCTCATTTCTAACTCTTCAAATTAAACAATAGAGCGGACTTTCTTAATTATTTCTATCATTTCAAATCCAAGTTCAACAACTATTTCAAATAAATAATTATTTTATTTCAAACATGCTTATAAATTAGTTACCATTTCTAGCCTCCTCATGAGGTCTAAGTCTATTGTTAGCATTCTTAGTTCCAATAACGACATAGCAGTCTCCAATTGTATATATCTTGTATAAATTTTTCTTTTAACATTGTTAATCAAATTCATTAAAAAGAATTCTGAGCATATTCACTACATTTTCTGGCTATACGCTTCCAGAATATTTAGTGAAACCTGCTATATCTGCAAACAGGAATGTTACATTATCTAAATGATCTATCAATTCAATTTTTTTATTTGGATTATTTAAGAATTTCGATAAGATATGTTCTGGAAGCAAATACATGAGAATATCATTTTATTTCTTAGCTCTTGCTTCAAGAATTTAGGAGTGGTTGAATTAGGACATTTCTAATTTTAAGTGAGTAGCTGACATTAATAACTATAAAATGCAGATTAAAACTATTAGATAGTTTAGTTAAAATGTAGTTTCATAAATATTTTAAGTGCTGTAAAACCAAGCAGAAATGGTTAGGACTGCTTTTAATATCATCGTTTTAGGTCTATTATCAAATAAAACTTAGTAAATAAGATATTTGATTAAAAATGATTTGTTATAAAATTAATTTTATTACGTAAAGATAGTCATTCTCATAAAAACAATATAAATGAAAACAATAGGTAGAGAGAGCACTTATAGTAGAGCAGGTCTACCCTAAACAAATTAGTCGTTAAAATCCATATAGTAAATTTCAAGGAGAATTGAAACTAATACAATATAGTAGATAGCTGACATATAAATACTTAATCTTGTTCCAGATAGATCGCACATATAGTTCTTCTTTATAAGAGGTGCTATGCAGAGGGCTATTGCTAAACCTTATAAAACAATTGCAGAATAGAGCATATTAGAAAAGTCATGAACTACTAGTAAAACAGAGCACATTTTATATAAACACGAGCTAATACAGAAGAATAAACTCCTTCTAAAAATATTGATATTTATATCAGTCTAGTGAACTCTAAATACTTTTAATAATTCATTATCAACATTTATATACTTCCAGAAAATACTCTTTTTTGAATCTTCATTCTTATTTTTCAAGTTTTTTAATAGGAATTTCTCATCTCCTTGTAACTCCTCTAATTTTTCGATCTAATTTTAATTTGATTGTTAAAATAATATTTCTATTTTTTATAGAGGGTAGGTAAATTTAATAAAAAACTGTAAATTTAAAAAATGAAAAACTAAATTTTTAAAATTCAAATTTTATTTATTTTTACCTCTACTTCAGCCTCCTTAACTTCTTATACAATATCAATTTTCAAAGGAATATCAAGTTCCTATTCTAGAGCAAGGATAGGAGGAATAATTATTGTAGAAGACTCCGGATTCTCTACTTTTTAGCTCCACATTTTAGATAGTTCTTTAGATAAATACCTTTTATTTTTTCTTATAAATTAAGTATCATTTAATTAGTAATCTGTTCCTAAAGCTACTTCGGTTTATGAATCTTCAAAAGTCAATTTATTTCTCTTACGATCTGGACTCAGTGAATTTAAGGTATAGGAATAATTAGGTTTATTTTGATGGTCCATTTCCATAATTTATTCGCTTTCATTTCTAAATTTAGATATTTTAGGGATGCTTTCTCCTGCGTAAAGGTCAGTATGATTAGAGTTTTCTCTTATTCTACTGTCATTAGTAATCCTCTTCAAAAACTCTGTGCTATCTCTCACTGAAGATTCGATGTTATTTTATTATTCTATACTTGGGGAATTTACAGTTCTGGTAGTAATTTTATTATTTAAGCTAGTAGTTTTATGTCTATATTACGATCTTTCGTAAGCCTAAGAATTCGAATCAGTTCTCTTTCTATCACTAATTCTTATTTAATTTTTATTTACAGAATCAATTTTCTTGTCTTCCTCTTCATCTGCTTCTTGAATGGCCTCTCCTTACTATCCTAAGACTTTACTGCTAAATGGTTTTTATATGATACCATTAGAAAACATTACCTTAGAAAAGATAGTCGTGTATGAATTTTTAGAAGAATGAACTGCATTCAAGTTGTGTTATTAGTTATTTTAAAGAGTAAACTTAATAGTGCTCTAATCATCTACTTGAGTGGTTCCTTCATCAGATAACACTTTTATAACTGATTGACTTTCTGAAGCTGGTAAGGTTTTACTCATAGTCTTTTTATTCTCACTCTTTGTTAGATCTTACTTTTAAGGATTAACAAGCTAGAAGTTGAAAGAATTGAAATATTCGAAGTTTTCCTCTGAATGAGAGTCATTTAAAAATTTTTTATGCTTTAATATAGTAGTTTTATTCTTTCTTAGATTTTTTGTATTAATTTCAGCCAATTAATTTTTAAATCCATTCTCAGAGTGCTTTTTCTAACTTTAGCGCTGTATGACTTGATCTCTTAAAGGAATATCGCTGGAATTTTAATTCTTTTATTTTTACTTCTTTGTTACTTAGTAAGTTGTGATATCACCTTTTCCCTTAGCGTAGACTTTCTTCTTTAAGAAATTAATATGAGGTACCTTTTTTAGAATATAAAATTATTTTTCTTTAATTTACAATAATAACATGCTAAAATTAATACCTATTTAATTTCTTCATATGCTTCATCCGAAATGGTAACTTATCCAATATCTCCAGTGCTACAAACTCTACTTGCCATGTTCACTGTATCTCCAATAAGACTAAATTAAGGTTTATGGCATCCAATTACACCTGCAATAACTCTTCCATAGTGTATTCCTATTTTAATTTTAATCTTTTCATTATCTCCATAAGTAAAGGACTTCATAGCTTCCATCATTTCAAAACTCATTATTACGGCCCTAGCTACTGGGTTAATTTATCTGAATTAGCTCTTTTTGCCTTCTGCATCTTTCAAACCACCTGCAGCCATATATGTTTTACCAACTGTTTCAATTTTTTATAGTCCAGTATGTGCACACAGACCATCAAAGTGCCTAAATAGTTTATCTACTGTGCGAACTATATTTTCTTATTCTGTACTAAGAATTTATTCGAAATCACAGATATCACAAAATAATATAGAAACATCTCCTTAGTCTTCTTATAGCTATACTTCTCCATCTTTATCTATCTTATCTCTTATGAATTTAGGCATTAAAATAGATAAAATGCTTTATATTTTCTTTGTTTCATATGATAAGTGGTTTTCCTTTTAGAAGTGAAGCCTTTGAAGCTAATCAAATCTAAAATTTTAACATAGTAAGGTAATTTTAATGTAAAATATAATATTTATTAAGTTTAAAATACCTATATTTATTTTTGACGATGAGAATGGTTATACTGACTTAAAAGACTAATACAATACTTTTGATGTAATTATTTGTTTAAGAAGCGAAGTAGGAGTCGTGATGGTTATCATAGAAATAAAAATATTCTTTATCAGAGTAATTTACGAAAAAAGTAATTAAATATGTAACAGTAGTTGTTACTAATGAAATGCTAAAGTAAATAGGATTTATATAGCTTGATTAGCTGAGGATGATATTATTCACTATCTCTTCAAATGAATTCATTATAAATCTACTGGTTAATATCATATTCATCCTACTGATGATTCTTACAATCAGAATTAAGTTGTTGATTTATATAAAATATTTCGTGTACAATGAAGTTAAAGTGAGAAACCAAATGATTGTTAAGATAGCTGAAACGGTAGACAAGCTATTGAAATTTGCATTATCTTTAAGTTCGTACGAATATATTAAAGCTTAAGCTAGTTCTTAGAGTAGAATTTGTACTATTAAAGATATTTGCATGAATCTTTTATCTTTTAATGATATCATTGCTATATACTTATTTTCTGTGTCTAACTGGAGAAATTTTAAAGTGAAAAGATGAGTCTTTGATTGAGATATTGAAATGTCATCCTATTTTAAGTTAATATATTAGTTAATATTGTAGCAGTAAGTTGTATTAATACAAAATATTAAAATAGAGGTTAGCAAATTGATTATTTAATCATCTAAATAATGTAATGTTAAATCCCATTTAATTTATTAAAATAAAGAAAATTAATATTAATTTATTACTGTATTCAATTCTTCTAAAGCTCTTTCCATATCTCTATTTTAGAATACTTATCTAATAACTTTTGTTAGCGAAGATGAAGATTTTTTGGGCTGTTTATCTTATACAAGCTATTTGAATTAATCAAAGAAATCATAGAATTGTTATGAAGCTTTCTTTATCTTTTATTGGAATAAGGGCATAAATATTAAAAAAGTGAGAGTTAGAGTAAATGAGAGGAATATAGAGCAAACTAATGACATATTGGTTACAACAAAGGAAACACTCCTTACATTAATATCCCATAATCTATTTAATTAGAGAAAACTCAGAGAAATATGTCCAATAACCCATAATTTCCAACTGCATTTACGGTTAAGCAAGTACTTATAAAATAGCAATATATGTATAGTTTAAAATAAAAATAAACCGATCATCTCTTTTTCTAAAACTTAGCCATCTGTGGAAACCATGGAATCTTAATATTGAAATATAAATATCAAGAAAATGAATAAACCCTCTAGTACAGATTGAATAAAGACACTCTTAAGATATTGGAATAGATTATCTCTTTTCACTGTTTAATTATGGATTATAAAGATAAGAGTTTAGACTTTATCAACAACTTCTTTTTTGAAAGGAATTTTCCATTTATGAATTTTAAGTTATTATATTATGAACAAGACTAAGGGAGTAAAATAGATTAATTAAAGGAGGTATGGAGGAGGTAGTAAAGAAATACCATAAGAGGATTAGTAGGTATTCCAAAAGAATAATATTATACCAATTAAAAAACTTCTATAAAAGTTCATAATAACCAAATCCTCTTTCTAAAAGTAAGAGTTCTTCGAGTGAACAGCTAATTATTTGATAATATCTTTCATTGTTCTTACAATTGAATTTGATCTAGCATAAATTTCCTTTTTTAAGATAAAAAAAGAATTTACAATGAAATAAAAATTAAATTCAACAACTAATTACCTTCTTTTAAAAGTCAACAATTTCAATAGAGTAATCAGAGGCAGTAAGCATTCTCAAGTCTGATATATTGCTTCCAATTCCAAGAATCTTTGCATTTGGTAAACAAATTTTAAGATTTTGAATGATTTCAGCCTTTTAGAATTAATCGAATTGATAACCAACTAAGTTCTTTGTAAAGTACAACAAAAATGTAAAGTGGTCATTTAAATATTAATTTTTTCTAATTAAATTGAAAGTTTTTCCAGATATGATAATATTAAAAATAGATCGCTTATCATCTTCTTCCGAATTTATGAATGATGTTTTCTTTCTAGTGAATGCATTTTAAGTCGATTAGTCATTTGGATTCTTTTTAATTTGGGATTCACCAATATATTTAGATTTAAGTACAACAATATAGTTTTTGATTAAACTTTTAAGACTCTTATAATTGCTGCAATCAAATAATATAGTCTAGCATTGAGAATCTTTTTACAGTATTCTGCAGCTATAAGCTGCTGGTACTGCTTTTTAGAATTAATCTCCAGTAAGCATCCATGTTTTTATAAAAGATTGGTTCAATAAATTAACTAACTCAGCACTGTCTTTCCTAATAACTTCTTAGATGCCAACAATGCATAATAAATCAAGCTTAGTTAACAATGGAGAGTAAATATAATTGATAATTTATTCTTTATTTTAATAATATTCAGGAACTTTAAGAGCATTTTCATATTGATTTTATATTTGATAAGCTTCTAATTCATCCAACTCTCTCTTGCAATAAGCAATACTATATTAATAAAAACCATTAATATTCTCATTTTTTAGTTAAAGAATAAATATAATTACGGAATCTATCCTAATTCTATGAGTTTTTTAAGTCTCTTTTCTTAATCTTATCTATTGAGTCCCTTTTCTAAGAGGATATAATTAGGAAAATTGACTAATTCTTCCCTAAATATTTTTATTGAAATGAATTTAAAATATCTTAATTTGAGTTTATTTTTTAAGTTACTTTAAATAAAGGGTATATTTTTTAGAGTCATCTTCTTTAACGATAACACAAAGCCTTGTTTTTCTTTCGTTGAAAGCAGGAGGGATCAAAAAAGTAAATCTTTTGGTTTCATTTTAAATGTTTGTATAAATATATTGGAATCTCTTCTTGCTTCCATCGATCATTTTATTTGAACAACGAAACTAGAAGCCAATTTATTGTATAAATTCTTGAATGATTTTATCTTATGGATTAAGAGTTTCTGTAAAAAATTAATGCTAGGAATAAATATATTTCGTCTTTGTGAGATGAGCAACACCGATGGCCTTATAATTAATAGAGATTATTATTTTAATTAATTTTAAAAAGGAATTACCTTAATAGCACTTGCAAACATTTAATCATTTTTTTAAAGATCTCTTAAGAAATCTCTCTCTTCTTAGATAAATTCAAGATCATTTTTGTTATCAATACTATTTTATCCCATCTTACTTGTGTTATGAAAACTTGAAGAAAAATCTAGAGGAGTTTGACTATCCCTCAATCCCTCGATTGTGTATGAAGAATTTTATTGAGGTGAATTCTTGTAAAATTTTTCTATGCCACCATTAAAATTACTAGAATCCAATGTGTTGATTCCACTTTAACTGATAGAATAAGAATCATTCTTTTATCTAAGAAATAAATTCTCTAGTTTGGAATGAAATTCTGTTGGAGAACATTCAACGCTAGGTTATTCACTATAAGCCTAACCTCTCAATTAAATCTAATCAGGCTCATTATAATCTCCCGATAAATATGATTTAGGACTTGAAGAAAACCTTCCAATTTCTACACGATGATTAAAATAAGGGGAATCTTCATATTTTGAAGCTGGAGAATTTTTTTCTTCTGAGTTATTTTATCCATTTTATGAAAATTAATAAGATTCTCCATTTTCCTTTCGCTATTGTGGTTCTTTATATTTTGAGAGTAAGGTATCTTCATATGCATCGTAATTAGGAGCAGTAGCTGTAGTTTAAGAAGGCTGTGTTTATGATTACATTGTATTATTCCTCAGAGCTATCATCTCAAAGTCACAAGCTTGCATTCTTTCTAAATTCTATTTACTTTAATCAAAATTAAATTTAAACTAAATAACGAAAAATAACTTACTTTGTAGAAATTGTGGTACGTTTTACAGTGGGAGAATTATTTATAACTCCTTCTTCGGCATCTATGGCTTCACAAGAAGGTACTTTAGGATCAATCATATTAGCTCCATTTTCATATTAAAGAGAAGGTTTTCCTTTAGTATTAATCACTTCGGTGAGAGTATCAATGTTTAATTTATACATTTTATTGCCTATTGTAATAGAAGAAAGTACGAATTCTTCATTATGCATGAGAGTTCCACTCTTACTAAATATGGCATGAGTTGTTAAACACATATCTCCTTATTATTTATCATCTATTGGAGTAAATGTTGATTCTGTTAGTCTAGTTTCTTAAAATTCTTCATTTGATCCTTCATCATCTTCTTAAAATCGACCGTCTTGTTCAGATAGAAATTAAAATGCTAAATAGGTGAATTTGAAAAAAGATTAGAATTGATATGAAAAAGAGAAAGAATTATTTATCAAATAATGAAAAAAAATAACTATACGATTATCAAATATCTTTCTCGATTTGTAAACAATAATTAATTGCATAATATCAAGGTAGGGATATACAATACAAGGCAGAAATATCATATATTCTAAGAAGTAAGCTATTATTTATTTATTTATAAAAAATAATAATAGATTTAATTTTTTAATTCTTGTTAAATTTTTAATTACTTGCTGAGACTTAACCGGTTTATTGGTCAGCATGGTCTGAATTAAACTCTTTATTGAAAGGTTATGTAAAATCAATAATAGAAGAAACCAGTGTAAAAATAATAATAAATAAGTAGGTTAAGAAGAAGTACTATTCTATTTTATTATTAATAGATCCTTTAGGGAAATATATTTTTTCTTTTGGGTATCTATATATTTAGAAATATCTGCAATCATACCCAACATATAAAACCAAGGCCACACACCATTCTGTGTACATTAATTCTTATCCTCTAAAAATCATATTCTAATCGTTTATATTCTCTCCGTTAGGATCTTTATTCAGCTTTACGTAGCCTTCAAACGATTACTAATTCTCATTAGAACTTACAAATTCAATCCTTCCATTTAATATTTTTCTATACTCAAAGTGATAACCCTTAATCTTTGAACTACTTAAAACTATTGTTAATTATTAATTAATTAAATTATTGATGTTACACATTAAATATATTTCTATAATATTATTAAATTTTGCTCTCTCATTCATTCTCGCATACTTTCACTTCATTCATTTTAATAATTTATTTTTTCAAATAATATTAAATCATACTTTATGTTACTTAAGGAGGGCGTTTGATATCGAATTGATTGGAGCCTTAGCAATTGTTATTCTTTACTGAACAAAAAGACTCCTTCATATCTAATATTAAGCAATCTGCAGGACATAGATCACCCTTTTTCAACAAAATAATATCTCCAATCTATTTTATAATATAGTTGAATTTATTATCATATTATAGTTTGTATAAGTCTTATATTTCAATAAGTGTTCCTCACCTATATGCTTGAAACCTCTGCTGAAGTATAAGTTTGTACTTTTTATGATATTTCTCCGTTCTCATCTTATCTATTCCTTACAATCTATAGTATCTTATCATCAGAAAACTTTTGAAAAAGCGTATACTACGATTGATTTAACTAGGAGAGTAAACCTTAATGGGTTTGGAAAATATATAAATCTCTAATTAATATTGCAACTAATCCAAATGCTAACTATCCTATATAAATATTCAAATAGTCTTCCCTGTAATTTTTTATGAGAAAATAAATGAAGGTAAATATTAAGTAAAAAGGTAGGATCAAGCATACGTCGATCAGTCAATCAATTAAGAATTTTCATTTAAAAAAATATTTTACTAGCTAAAAGAAAGCCTTTCCACTAACATGTCGTAGACTGGAGTTAGCAACAAGATAAAAATAATAATAATAGTTGCACTATTGCCAAATCGGTAGAAGTAATGCTTAAACAATCCTTGTAGGAATCGAAATACAATCTAATTGACAAATAGAAAGACTATTAGGAACTGTTTTTAAATTTTTTCAATAATGTTACATATTTATCATCTTTATAGTATGTAATCTTGTTTGTCTAGCATATCTTCTCTTACAAAATCTATTATTTATTAATCAACTCTCCGTGCATTAGTTCAATCTATTTTTGTTATATACATGCATGTTAAAGGAATATAGATGCTACTTTACAATAATTCCTAAATCTATTTAAATCCATACCTTTCTTGAATATGTGCGTGTGCTCTCCTCATCTTTTTCTTCCTTTTCCTTCCTCTTTTTGGATTCCTAAAATTGCTTGAAAATCTATTCCTATATAGTTGCACGAGAGGCCATATAATAACTTGTTTTTTTTTGACTTTTATTTCTTTCTTTAATCTTTATACAATAATTAAAAAGTAAAAAGTACTATAATAGCACAGGATAGATAGGTCAATTTGTATTGATAATTACATGCACACAAATAACTCTTTTTTTTTAAGTTTGTGAATTTGCTTGTATACTAGTCTGATTGATTCATTGGTTGAATGATAAAATTTTCAAGGTAGGGTACGTTTATTATTGGTATAGAGCATAAAATCAAAAAATTGGAATTGTTAAACGTTTAATTTGATAATTTCTTGTATTTACTCAACTAAAGAAAGTTTTTTGAGAATTCCAATTACTTTATTTCAATAATTTAATTAATTGTATCAGTAGAAAATCAAATTTCTTTTAGTTTCAAGTGGGGCAGTAAAAAAAATTTTTCTTTTCTGCTATTTTCCTAATTATCCCTATTTTATTCTTATTTATTGATGGTAAAATTGAATCTTTCTATAAATTAACTTTGACAAAAAAGTATTTGGAAAATTATGTAAAGTAAAAAAGAGGATATGGTTTTACCAGAATCTCTTTTTCCTTCCAAAAGTGGATAAATAAAGCAATAATTTCTATATCTATATAATCAGAAGAGAATATTAAGTATAATAAATTTCTATTATAAACTAACTTAGATAAAGAAGAGAGAGAAAGACTTAAACCACTAAGATATTCTTAGCTATCCTATTTTTGATTTATTTCAAGTGGATAATAACTATTCATAAATAAATTGACTACCTCAAATAATATAACACCTTTGTATGCAAGTAGATGCAGTAGGATGATTGATAAATAAACTCTCAAATAAGTTAGAAAGTTCACTTTTAAGTATATTCTTGCATTGTTAAAAATAATTTAATACTTAAAAGTAGTGAAAATTATTTTAAATGAATATTTTCTATTAATAAGACAAAATATGTAGTATTTTAACCAAAAAAAGATTCCAAATCTAACTATGCTTAAATAAAAGCCAAATAAGCTACTCTTTAATTTGGAAAATTATAAATTAGGAGAAAATATAAAACATAACTTTATATTAACAAATATAGATTTTGAAAAACATTTTATTGAGATAAATACACAATAAAAAAGTTTATGCTTCTTATAAAAATAGGTGTGATTCATTTTTATTAATATAAGTATGCTAAAGCTGTAGATCAATTTGTTTGGTGCGCGAACAAAAGAGTAGTATGAGCATTATTTTAATAACCTAATAGGATCAAGATAATTTAAATTTAGCTATTTTAATATTATATTAAAGTAAATATTCTCCTTAAAAAGATTATTAGAAAGTAAAGTATTAGTGATTAGAAAATAAAATACACTAAATCTCCCAGGGATTGTTCAAAAGAATAATCAAAGGTTAGTATAAATAAATATCTGGGAAAATCCTAACTGCGATTAAAAAATATGAATCAAATTTTAATAAACTATTTGTAATTTTTAATTCAATTTAATTCTTTTAAAATATAATGAGAAGAGAAAGAAAGTTAATTAAGTGATTTTGTAAATAATTTTTCTATAGTCAAATAGAATAATTCAAGGTACTTTCTTTACTTACTTACTTCTAATTTGATATCATTTTTATTGGCTTGTGATATTGTCCTTTCTAAATAATATAATTCAAATAAGAATAACCTTATATATACATGAATATTTAAATTATATTCTTATTTTCATTAAACTGCTAATGAAACATACAAATTCCCAGCAAACAAATACTGAGTTACAATTACTTTAAAAATACTTATAACCTCTTAACTAAAGAAACAGAAAATAAAAAAATAAATAAATCATTCTATTAATTATTAAATTTGTTGGTATTTCTGAAGCTCAATAAATGCTAACTCATGATCAGTTAGTTATTTGTGTCTATTACCATTTAAGTATTAATAAAATTTATCTTAAAAAGGATTTTTAAATTAATTTTGAGCTGCAGCTGCAACACTTTAATAAGTGTAATTTACTTATAAAGGTTGAAATAAATTTTAATTTTGATGAGTAAAATATTGGTATTGCTATTATTCATAACGCATGATCATTTAATCGGCAATTGGTTAGTAGAATGACATATTCTGTAATTATTGATTTGGAAATTGTATGATTTAATTTTCCTATTAAATAGCTTACTACTTTTAATTTCTTAACTAGTGTTATTTTAACCTCTCATTAAACAAAAACTAATTATTCTTTTACTATTAATGGTATTATTTTGGAGTGATCTCTTCTATATCATCATCATCCCTTTCATCATCTGCATCATTTATCTCTTCGATATCATCCATCATAAAATCTAAATGAGAAGAAGATTCTTGACAAATGCTTTCAGTGTTAGACTTATACAAATCTGATTTTTCACTCTACATACAAAGTTGGCTTTCCTCATCTGAAATAACAATTTCTTAGCTTGGTAAAATCACTTACTTGCGAGTATTTATATCGTTCAATTCATTGTAATAATCATTGTTATTTTCCTCTTTCTTTATTCTATTTATCTTAATAATTTTCTTTTTGGTTGGGTTAGAAGATTTTTCATTCTAGGCTTTTTCTAAAGATTTTTCCTTATAGTCTTCAGATTCCTTTTGTTTTAGACTATTTTCTTTTACTGATGGAGTTTAATTAACATTTCTTTAATTAACTTATTCTTAAATTATTAAATTTTCTTGCAAATTATTTTCTACAATTTTTTCATTATTTTCATGTGGATTTTTTTTACAAATTTTACTTAAATTAGCAGAAATTTCTTCTTTTTTAAAGTACTTGACTAATTACATCTTTTTACTTCCTAGAAAAATATCAGATCTAACTGCAATCATATTTTCTTTTTCATTTGCTCTTTTAGGAATTTCTTAATCTTTTTATTTATTAACTTAGCTTTGGTCTTTGCACTTTTCAAATTTCTTTTTATCATTTGATTTATTAACCTTTATAGGAGATTCAGGAAATAGATTATATTCAATATCAAATTCATCATTCTTGTTATTCTTTAATGCTTCATTATCTACTTTCTTTTTCAATTTTTCATGCCTTTCTATACTTTAAGATCTTGATTTTATCTCAATTTCTATGTCTTTATTGTTTGAAATTTTACTATTGTCTTTATCAGTTATTACTACGTTTTGTTTATTCTTACTAGGTACAATTTTAGGAAATTAAATTCTCTTTTAATCACTATTTTCTACTAAATTTTCTTATTTAATAAATTTTTTTTCTATTTTGAGAGAAGATCTATTTGAATCATCAGGAAAAAGATCATCTTCTTAAATTAATATTAAAAACTTGCTTTTCTCCAAATCCTCATTTAAGGTTAAATCAACAATAGATTTATTTTCATTATTTTTTTCTGTAGATGTAGATGATATTTTATTTTTCTCTGCTGAGGATGTTGATTTTTTCTTTTTTTCTAATTTATTTTATGGTTTTCTCTTACTATCTACAGAAATAGATTATTTTTTGGTTTATTACTCAATTTATTCTCTATTTTTTTGATCTACTTTCTATTTACTTTATTATTATTATTATTAATTTTTTTTTTAAGTATTTTTGACTGGTTATTTTTATTTTTAATCTACACTCTTCTTCTTAGATGGTGGCTATGAACTGCTCTTAGTTTTTGTCTTAGTTTGCTTTTTTACACTTTCTTTAATTGTTTATGTTCTATCTAAAATTATAGATGTGTTTAATTTAGAATTATTATCTTGAATAATTTCATTTTCTTTTATTTTTTATACACTTTCGTTCAATTCAGGTGAAGAAATTAGATTTTATCTATAGGAATTCAAATTGGGAGATTGTTATAGATTTTCATAGCTTACAGTTGTTGATTACATGCTGATATTCCCATTTTTTATAAATGGATACTCATTTTTAGATGATTCGGAATCCTAATTTTTACTCTTAGTTAAGTATTCCAGAACAGATCTATTCAATTTGCACTTCATAAATCTTGATGAATCTAAATCTAAGCCATCATCATCTGAAGAATTGTCACTTAACTCTAATTTTTTTTTGCTTTTAGACTTGAAATTATCATCAATGATTACAACATCCTCATTAATATCATTATTACTGTTAATTTCTGTACTATGAATATTATTTTTGGTAGAATTAATAAAAATAGTATTGTTATTATCATCTTATTATTTTATTTATTTTGTAATGTAAGAACCCAATAAGAAGAACTCTTCGATTATTACACCTTTTTACAGATTTATGTTTAAACAGCTATCTGTTTTTTAAAAGCTTAATATCTTCTCATTATAATTCTTTATTAAGGCAGGTTCAAGATATTAAGATTCATTTTTTACAGGGAAAGGAAAGAATCCTAAATTAAAGTGGTCAATGTTGAGGACAAGAATGAAAAACAAGTTAAATTATTTATTGTAATGAGTTAAATAAGAATAAACTTCATCAATAAATCTAAATTTAATTTTCTTTTCAGCATGATTTAACTCAAGTATGATAATTTACTAATTCAAAATATCATAAAATATTTTAATAACGTAATCAGTTTATGGTATTATTATCAGGGGTTGAATTTGAATATGATCAGTCAATTCAATATCTTCTTAAATAATCGGAGAAATGTTTTAATATAGGATTACGTGCTTATCTTTTATTATTAGTGTTAGGTCTTAAGTTATGCTCTCAATGCTAATAAATTCCCCTTCAAGCATTCTCTCTAACTATTTTTAGTAGTTTACTTAAGATATTATTTACTAATCCTTTTCCTTCTAAACATTATTTTATTGAAATTTATTATTCTAATTAGATTCCGAGATATTAGTTTATCTTTCATTATTAATGCATGTACTCTTCCCATCAAGCATAGAACAATTGCCAATAAAAGAATCATTTTTATTAAACTAATGTGCTGGAGGCTTTTCAACTATTTGTTAACTATATTCAGGAATAGTTTCAAAGATTATTTTCTTAGCTTAAGATTTAATTCTATTTTTCCATCCTCTTTCCAATCTCATCGATTCAATTAAGGTTTCACCATCATTCATAGAATTTATCTTATAAACAGGAGCAGGTGTTGGAGCAGGAGCTGAGGGTTGATAATGAGATTAAGGGAGAGGAGATTATTAAAATAATTCAGAATCATTGGATTAAGATATAGCCTTATTAAAATCTCTTTTATTTTTGCTACTTTTCTAAACCTTTTCAATAAATATCTTACCTATAAAATTATTATTCAATTATTTTAATGAATAATTCCACAATAAAAATGAATCAATTACTTTTGACCTGACCAGGATGTAAGTAGCGACAACTATCTCCATATTAACAATGGTTGAATTCTGCTATAAATCTACAGACAGAATTTATTTTTTGTTATTATTTTTACATTTGAATTTATTTTATTTGTTTTAAATTTATTTTTATTAAAATTATTATGAAATTCCCATGAAGCATTTCTCTTTTTAAAATTTTTTATGACACTGCAATACATAAAATATATAGGATGTTTTATAAATATAGAAAGGGAATGATAAAGAATAATGTTTGATAGAGAACAACTGAATTATATTCAAATAATAGAAATATGAACTATATTTTGATTGAATTTATTGCAACATTTGTATCTCAAGCTATTCATTTTCATGTTATTCTTGTTTTTTTACTCTAAACAATTATATTTCTTTATAAAAGAAGTTATTCTATTTCAATTATTTATTATTTAGAATTATCACAAAAAAAATAAGTAAAATTTTTTATTTTATAATTTACTAAAAAGTAAAAAGAAGATCTTCCCCTTTAAATTATTTGTCTAGAAGATAGGTAAATAGATAGATAGATACTAATCAAATTTAAGTTAAGAAGGATTTAAAATTGATATAAAATATATAAATTTATACAAATAATACTAAATAATTATTTTGTTAATTTACTTGAGGATTAAGGTCTTGGTACAATTCTTAAATGAAAATGATTACCTTTAGACTAAAATAATTCATATAACATAAAGCAATACACTCAGAATTAATTCCTTAAAAAGTATATTCAGTTATTTAAATAATATTATCAGAGTTTATTTGGCACTTACATTTGAGAGACAAGTATTTCAGATACTTGTAAAAAAAAATTCATTAATTAGTCATTAAAAAATATCAGTTAAGTTTAATTTAAAGAAGATACTTTAAATTAAACATAATTGGCAGAATTATTCACAAAATAGTTAATCAAAAGTATTCTGTAGAAATGTCATGTGATTCTCAATTTCTTTAATTTATAATTTATTAAATTATAAATTCATAAACGAATTTACATAACAGCTAAATTAGATTTAATTCTAAGAATGAATAAGAAAAAAATGATTTAAAATTAGAAGAAAAAAATAAGAAAGAATAAGCAAGCTGAGATATATTTAAATTTTATATTTAATAGATTTTAAATATAACTGATAATTAAAGATGCAAACTTTATGTAAAACAAACAAACGAGCAAACATACTAACACCTTCCATCATTTAAATAATTTAAAAAAATTTATCAGATGATTAAAATTTTTTTATTTTAAAAACGAAATTGATTAAGTTGAACAGAAATCAGAGATATTTTATCTTAAATCTTTATCAATAAAGTAACTAAAGTTGGCATTAAAACAAATATCTTAGTGAATAAATTTATTTTATTATTTAGAGATTCTATTAAACTAATAATTTACTTTCAGGTTTTGATTATTTTTCTATCCATACCGTAAAAATCATCATAAAAAGAAAGAATGTAAGATCTATTATAATCTTTTCCACCTTTTAATGATTTAAGCAATAACCTCTCGATCAATTTGGATGTACATTTTTGTAGATTGAAAGATTTAAAGTATGAACATAATTTAAATTTGTGCTATTTAAAGAGTTTTAGAGTTTGTTCTAATAAATGAGTACTTTTCAATCTATCCAAAGAATAAATATTTAAAAAAATTTATTTAATCTATTCAATAAATCATTTATATCTCTTTTTAAAATTTAAGATTTATTTTAAAAATTTAATTACAAAAGTAGAAACCAATAAATTATTTATCTAAATTAAGAAATAAAATTACAATTTCTTGTAAACTTTAGAAATATAACCTTCAAAAATTTTTTAATTTTTGATTCTTTGTTAATCGATTACCAATAATTTTTGTCAATAACTTACTTCTATAATTAAAAATGATCTTAATAACCTAATAAAAATAATAATATATATCTAAATTAAAAATCTAAGCATAAATATAAATCAAACATATTTAAATAACTACATATTTAATAAATTTTTAGTACCTTTCTATTTATAGGTAAAATCTAATATTGGGGTTGGGGTTGGGGTTGGGGTTGGGGTTGGGGTTGGGGTTGGGGTTGGGGTTGGGG
>JH651309.1:16914-30280 GCA_000260095.1 Tetrahymena borealis
ATGGATATAATGGAAACTATAAGTCCTTAATTTAGATGATATTTTCGTGCTAGAATAATTTGCACAATTTAACATCTATTAATATCCTTTTTAAATAAAATCCATCAGGGATTTCAGAATAATACGTTAGGTTGACATGATAATTAGTATTTTTTTATAGTGTTCCATAAGATTATGAGAAGCCGTCTCTTTCATCTATATATAATAATTTATAATTTTTGTCTATGTAGCAGTTCTACTAATCTATGTTCTATAAGATAAAGCTATATTCCTTTAGAGTTATTATTTTATTTTAGAAATAGGTGTCAATTATTATCGGATTGATCCTATATTCCTCTTCTTCTTATTTATTTTCTTCTTACCCTATTTATTGCATGATATTAATTGATCAAATTTCTTTTTCTTTTGTTATTGATTGGTAAAAAAAATTGATCAAACTAAATAATTTAATGAAATATATATTTTCTTTTAAATTTAAAGGTGAATATTGCTAGAGGCATTGTAGTAGATGTTATTTTATATAGCTTTGATATTAATAAACAATCTAATCTATTTATCACTAATTATTACTTAAATTATTTCTATATATCCCTATCAATAGAAAAAGTAACATGTCTATATTAATTAGTTAATAAATTTTCAACTCTACTTTAGAGTATTTGTTTAAAAAGATTCACATTAATAATCTTTAGAGTATTCTTAAAATTTTACAAATTAAAATGTAAGGGAATAGGAAATAGATATTTAAAATTTTTAAAAAATTCTAAAAAACTAATATTTTTAATTTGTTCTTGGATACTTCCTGATCTAGAACTTCAGCTTCCACCTATAATCTAATGAGAACTGGTCAATCCAGTTCTCATTTAATAGGATCTAATTAAAGGAAAAGAAGGTCACAATGAAGCTAAATCATCTCAAATTTGAAGAGATTGTATAGAAGAGATAAAATAAATCTATTTATTTACCAAACTAAGGTAAACTATTCACTAAAATTAACAATATTCTAAATTTATATTAGATACCATATTTTTTTACTTGATTTAGATAAATTCCTTTCATTTTCTATGATATTAATTTAAAAATAGATAGATCTCTCTATTAAGATCTCAAATTACTCAGTTTTCTCTTTCCAGATACACTTCCCTATGTTTTTGGCCTTTTATTTCTATGTATTTTCTGAGTAATTTTCTATGAAATTTTTACAAATATCCTTCATCATTTCTGCATACTTTAAAATAATGAAAACAATCCATTTTATTTTAATATAGCTAAACTATTAATAAAAATTGAAAAGAAAAAAATGGGAAAAATAATAAGATTGATACTGTAAACCTTCTAAATGAATGTTTTCTAATATAAGGAGAAAATTTAAAAAAATAATTATTTTGATCCTCGCAGAATTTTTGCGTTTTTTTGCGAATTGCGAGTTACGAGGTTTGAGGGATTACGGTATTACTTCTCTAATTTAATTAAAAAAAATTAAAAATTAAAAGAAAATTTAATTAAAATATACTTTATTTTTTACTATATACATTTATTGATGATATGTTAGTTAATAAATGAAAAGATAATTGAGAGTATTTTTAAAACAAAATTCTCTTTGAAGTATAAAATTGTTGTTGATTTATATTTGTTAACAATAATATTACAAACAAAGATTAGATTAAAGTATTAAATTAGGGTTTTAAATATCAATAAAAAATGTAATAAAAAGATTACTTTAGATTTTAAATTAAAAAATAGAAATTGATATTATTTAAGCTATCAGTTTTTTTAAAATTTTAATCTTCTATTTCTGCTAATAGAGTAAATTTATATTTTAGGTAAATTAGTTTTTATTCATCTATAATTTCATTAAATAATATTAACAATTCTCAAATTGACAAGAGATTTTATTTTAAAGAAATTTTTCTTTAGGTTTCCTTACAAAAATTGATTGTTTAAACAACTAACATTTTTAAAGGATAAAGTTCTTAAGTTATGAAACCTGCTAAATAATTTTAGAAATGATCTCTTGTCTGGAGAAATGCAATTTTCTAAATTTATTTTTATATGACCAGGGATTAATAAACGCTCAAAGCATTTTACAATTTCTGCCAATCCTTATTTAATTATTATTGGCTCAATCTCAATAATAAGCTTATCCAATTCATTGTTATTATATTTTTTCTATATCATACAATCTTTTAAGTTTTACATTAAGACTTTCTAGACCTCTTTTTCCTTTTTATTTTAACAATTCCTTTTTAGTCTTATTTTAAAATGCAAGTCTTAAAATTAATGTAAAAATGATAGATCTTAATGAAGATTTATCAAATATAAAGTAAAAATGGAATTAAATTAGCAATTGAAATAAGAAAGTAACTTAAGATTTGAAACATATTTCCTAATTTCTATTATATCATCTAAAGTTGGTTATGAAAATAAAGCAATAAACTTGAGTGATTCTAGTTATTAAAGAATAGACATACTTTTAAATAAAATTTTGAGCGTTGCTTAGTTTATAAAATTTTCTTTACCATTAATGCAGATATCTAAATTAGTAAGGTATATTGAACTAATGAAGAGTTAACTAAAAGGATTAATGCCCTAAGCATCTTAAAAACAATTATTCTTATCAAAATATAAGTGTAATTACTTTAATGAACCTGCATTTTAAATAAAATTCCTCAAGTATTAAAATTCTTCACATTTAATACTATTTTCAAATATTTATAGATCTAATACTTTTAACTTTTTAAGTTACTATAGTCCTTCACAAAAAATCTAGAAGGAATTCTATTGTGTATTTTAAAAGCCTAAATATATTCCAAAGGATTTAAGATCTTTCAAATTTCTTAAAGTATTTCTTAATGAAATGCATTGGCTTTAATTAAAACTATAATTTTAGCTAGTATAGATCTACAAATCCTCAATGTTATTCATTTTTTATATCCATTAGAAAAGGCTGCAGTAATCTATTTCTAGATTTTGATTATTAAAGTTAAAATATACTTTTTTTAGAGAAAGTAGTAAATGATTTTCTAAATAATTATAGAAGACTACCTTATTTTAAATATCACTCTGCTTAACTATACTTAAAGTTGTTTCTAATGTCTTTAATGAAATTAAACGCTTTATTAATTCAAATAATTAGATGTTTGTAAATTTATCTAAGCACTAAACATTAAAGTTAACAAATTCGGAACATTATATTTTTTACAATATCTTTTGGCATTTAACTAATTTTATAGGATCAACTATTGAATTTTCTATTATCTAGAACAATTCTAACTTAATGTTGTGCAAGTATTACAATGGCATTAAGAAAATAATAAAATCAATAAATAAATTTAATTCTATATCAGATGTCATTTTCAAATTGAGAGAAATCAGGTTTTAGATTTAAGATAACTTACTCCCTAATAGTTAAATTAATAAACCCATTTCATCAAATTATAAGATAGAGAACATGAGCTTAGTCTTAGCTTAGTTTAAACTTTATATATAATTTGAAAGAAATATATCTACAAAGCAATAAGGAGTTTCTACATCAAAGTATAACTTAACTTATTTTAAATCTCTCAGCCTATTCAATTAATGAGATAAACCAAGTAAAAAATATCCACTTGAATTGAATTGATTTATTTATAACTCTTCATTCTCTATTTCTAATTTTTCTAAAAAGCTTACCTCGCTTTCAATATATGGGAAATAGAAATCAATGTTTTTGAATGTTATAGAAAGAGACTCTAGTGATTAGATATTTTACTAATAAAAATTTAACAGTTCATAACCATCTCTAATCGATAAGTAACTATATTTTATCTTTAAAGAGA
Source organism: Tetrahymena borealis (assembly GCA_000260095.1). Taxonomy (NCBI): domain Eukaryota; phylum Ciliophora; class Oligohymenophorea; order Hymenostomatida; family Tetrahymenidae; genus Tetrahymena; species Tetrahymena borealis. Next base: position 20,733 of record JH651309.1, read on the forward strand.
AATGTTTGAGATTTTATTATTTATTTAAACTATTTAATAGTTCCACATTAAATTTATATGAACTTCTGTAGTTTTTTAAAGATATTGTAAGTGATTTTAGGTGCTTTAATTTTTCAAAAATTTTAGTAATTTGAATAATTTCATGATCTTTTATGTTTTTTTTCATATCTATATTTAATTTCAATGTCTCTAATTAGAGAAATAAACTAACTCCTTCTATAATAGCTTGACAGGAATATTAACCTAATAGATTTCCTTCTAATATCTTTAGAGATAAATAACTTAGCTAGTTGCAATTTCTAAATTATTGAAAAAGATATGAAAATCCTTAGTAACCTAAAAATAAATTATCTTCTATTAAAACGTATAGTTATTACAAGTTCTAATACAAATGAATATTATCTCTTAAAGAGGAAATTAATTCTTATGCGATTGAAGTTTATTTAACTTTAATAGAAAGTGCTATTTAATAAATGCCATCTACTAGATCATCCAACAGATAAAAAGATTCATTTTAATATGCTAATTTTATTTTCTTTATATTCTATTGCTCTTTTAGCTCTTCATCTATTCTTATTTTCAACAGATTATTATTATATTAAATGTTTAACAATTCATTTTAACTATTTTAATAATTTTTTATATATTATGCAAAATCTCTTAGGTTTAATTGAAATCCTTTATTTGATGGATTTAAGTGTATTCTTTTTTCCTATTAATTTTATTTTTAAATCATCTTTTATTCACCTTACATTTATTTCTTTAGAATTCTTTTTAAGAAAAAAAGCTAAGAAAATGCAATATAAGAATATTTATTATTTTATAGCTGAATTTATTTCTTTTGATAATTGAAAATTTTAAGAATTTTACTAAAATCAGGATTAAAAAATATAATTGCTTTAACTATTAATAAATTTTACACCTCTTACTAAAGCTATTATAATTTAAATGCTTGAATTATAAAAAAATTATATTTAAACTATCAATAAAATCAAATTTATCTAAATAATATTTGATTTAAATCTAGAAATTAATTTTTATTTTTTAAATCCAAAATGGATTTAATTAATAAAATAATTCATAAAGTGTTTTATTTTGATTTAAAATACAAAGATTCTTTATACAATTAGTTTAGATTATATTCTCTACTTTCATTTATATTTTTAAAAAAAGATTCATCAAATTCTTCTTAACATACAGTTTCCTATTCTAAATCAAATAATCCAGTAAAATATTTATGTGAAAGACATTCTAAAGCATTAGGTCTTTTTTTTGGATTAAATTATAACATCTTTTCCAATAAATCTAGAGCTAAAGGATTTGCATTTGTAAATTTATCTGATAAAGATACTTTTTCATATTTAGGATTGTGTTTAATAAGTTAAAAAAAGTACTCATTTTCTATGAATGAGATATCTTCTTTTGTTGGTGTTCCGCAAAATTATATTTACTATTTATAAATTTCTTCATTTTCACTTCCTGGGAAGAGAATTGTTCTACTAAGTAGTTCTGCTAAAATACATCCAGCTGACCAAATATCTGATTTATGGCTAATCTAAAAATCTATTAATGTTTCAGGAGCTTTATAAGGCCTTGAATATCTATCTTCTAATCCCATCTTAGTATTTTTAAATGGTCTACAATAACCGAAATTGCTCAATTTCAAATCGCAATTTTCATCAATCAATACATTTATAGGCTTTAAATTGCAATAAATAATTTTAGAAGAATGGATATAGTACAGGGCTCTAAGAATCTAATACATAAAAAATTAGAAATGTTCATCAGTTAAATTTTATTATGATTAAATAATAGAATTAAGATTAGTATCCATTAGATCGCTTACATGATACATGTGGCTATTGATTTATGGATATAATGGAAACTATAAGTCCTTAATTTAGATGATATTTTCGTGCTAGAATAATTTGCACAATTTAACATCTATTAATATCCTTTTTAAAAAAAATCCATCAGGGATTTCAGAATAATATGTTAGTTTGACATGATATTTAGGATTTTTTTATAGTGTTGCATAAGATTATGATAAGCCATCTCTTTAAACTAAATATTATAATTTATAATTTTTGTCTATGTAGCAGTTCTACTAATCTATGTTCTATTAGATAAAGTTATATTCCTGTAGAGTTATTATTTTATTTTAGAAATAGGTGTCGATTATTATCGAATCTATCCTATATTCCTCTTCTTCTTATTTATTTTCTTCTTACCCTATTTATTGCATAATATTAATTGATCAAATTTCTTATCCTATTGTAATTGATTGGTAAAAAAAGTGATCTAACTAAATAATTTAATGAAATATTTATTTTCTTTTAAATTTAAAGGTGAATATTGTTAGAAGTATAGTAATAGATGTTATTTGATATAGTCTTGATATTAATAAACAATCTAATCTATTTATAAATACTATTAGCTAATTATTAACATAGGTTATTTCTAGATAATCCTATCAGTAGAGAAATTAACATGTCTATGTTAATTAGTAAATGAGTTTTCTACTTTGAAGTATTTGTTTAAAAAGATCCTAATTCATAATTTTTAGAGTATTCTTAAAATTTTACAAATTAATATGTAAGGGAATAGGAAATAGATATTTTTTAAATTAAAAATTAATTTTTAAAAAATTCTAAAAATTAATATTTCTAATTTTTTCAGGGATACTTCCTTGATAGAGAATTTCAGAACTTCTACCCATAATTTAATGAGTACTCAATCTAGTTCTCATTAAATAGAATCTAATTAAAGGAAATGAAATCTCAACGAAGCTAGATGATCTTAAAGTTGAAACAGATGGTATTGAAGAGATAAATTAAGTCTATTTTAATTACAAATTTAGGTATGCTTTTCATTAAAATTAACAAAATTCAAAGTTTATATTAGATACCATAGTTTCTTTACTTGTTTTACATACATTCCTTTCATTTTTCTATGATATTAATTCTAAATCTCTCTTCTAAGATCTGGAAATACTCTGCTTTCTCATTCTAAATGAACTTTCTTATGTTTTTGGCTTTTTATTTCTATGTATTTTCTGAGTAGTTTTCTATGAAATTTTTGCAATGGCTAATGTAGAAAATCAATAGGAAAAAAATGGGAAAAATAGCTGTAAAAAATTTACTAAATAATGTGAGAAAAATTAAAATGACGAAATATACAAAAAAAATTGAAAGCATGTGAGAAATCGTACATAATAAAAAGAATAATAAGAATAGCTTTATTAACAATCATAATAATAAGAGAATCTAAAGGTAATATTATGAATTAGAATTAATGACAATATTCAATAAATAATCTTATATTAAATTAAATTTTTAAAAATTTAATAAATTAATTATCATAAAAATTTTTAAGATTCATGAGTTCCTGTGCATTTTGGATCTCCTCTAAATTGTGAAAATGTACACTTAACATATTTCTAATGATCTTCAAATTTTAGTTACCAGAAATAGTACTTATCACATTAAGGTTCAAATTCGCTCTTACAAAGGAAATAATTATCTTATTCATCATAATAAATTTCTTATCCAACATGACTATATCCTAATTCACTATGTGGATACCTAGCAGCAACATCTCTGGCTTTTACTACTCTGAAGTTAGTTTAAGGTTCTATTATTGAATTAAAATAATCTGCAAATTATTAATTTCCTAATCTGGGTGAGCCAAAGGTGTAAATATAGTCAATTTTGTAGTTAAAGTTTTAATACACATCTACTGCAAAGAAACTTGCCATTGCAGCACCTAAACTATGTCCAGTTACAACTATGCTAGCATTCTATTAGATAATATAATTATATTTTATAGTAAAAGTAATTACAAAGAAAATATTTACTGGGTATACAGTGCGATATTATTAGATTAACTCAAGAGCTTGCATTTACAATCTTAAGTATGCATTATAGAATCCTTTAACTACTGAACAAGAAAGACAAAATTTGTATTAAATTTTGAATATATCTAAATCCAAAAAGATATTCTTCTTATCTGAAAGGATAGAACCTCTAAATACAATGATAATTTACTGTTTTTAAGGTTAATAACCAATATATCCAAAAAGATTCTTCTCATAATCATTCATAAATCTGACATCATATAAATCTCCGCTTCTTTAACATATTTTACCACAATCGTAAGGATTAAGATTTTCTTATCTACAATAGCTAGAGAGTGAATAGGCTGCTAATTCAATACTCTCTGTTTCGTTGTAAACTCTGCTGTATGCGTTAGAAAGTAATATAACCAAAAATACAAATAATCTCATGTTTGTTTCTATTTTTAGATTAATTTGATTTAAAAGCTATACTTTTGATTAAAATAAGTTTATAATCCTATTTTTTCTTCTTATTTCTCACTATTTAGTTAATTTTCAATTACATTAAGAATATATATTTCTTATATTTAATAATGATTTTGGAAAGAAAATAGAAGCATTCTAAAATTGTATGATATTTTAATATTGTAAGCCAAGATAAATTTTACTTAATGTTTACATCACAAATTATTAGAATTGTTTGTAATATGACCTATTCTCACTTATTAAGTAATTAATTGATCAAAAATTAGCATTTATCAACTTATTCCTATATACTTCTTCAATTAGCATCTATTCTAAACAATAAGAAACATGAAATAATAGATTAAATACTTTTAAATTATTTATAAATTCTTTATATTTACTAAAAATTTAAAGTGTTAGAAATCGTTTGGAATTCTACTAGTGTGCATTTTTGGAAATAAAACAATATCAAATTTTTAATAAAGCTTAATTTTGCAAAAACTTTTGAAAAATATTATTTGGATTTTGTAATTCATAATAGGTAGATAAGATAATTATGAATTATGATTTGAAATTGAATAATTATTAAAAACTATTTTTATTTAAATTTAATAATATCTTTTATTAATTCAGTTAATTTATATGATTAATCAATCTATTTTAGTTTAATATATTGTTATTGTATCCACACACTAAACATTTAAAAAGGATATTCATTTATAATTGAAATATAAAGATTCTTTATATAAAATTTTATAGAAATCTTATTCAGTGTATTTGATTTAATTATCTTAGTAAGACCAATCAAATTCTTTAACACAAATAGCTTAATCTTTCATATCAAAAAAATCTTAAAAATATTCATGCTATAGACATTATAAAGAAGTAAATCTTTTTTCTGGATTAAATTAAAGCATTTAATCAATCAAATCTAAAGCAATAGGATTAGCATTACTAATTTCTTAAATTAAAGATATTTTATCAAAAAAAGGGAGATTCTAAATAAAATTAATAACATTTTAATTAGTAATAAATTTCATATCCTCTTGGCTTGGTTTTCCGCAAAACTGGATTTGCTTCTTTATATTATCAATGTTATTTTCTCCATCAAACAGTTTCCTTCTTTTAAATAATTCTACAAATACACATCCAGCTGCCCATATATCGGATTTATAAGAATAGCTTTTAGCTAATAATATTTCTGGAGCTAAATAATATTTTTAAAATAAATCTATATCTAAATCCTCTCTATCATTTTCATAGCTTCTAGATTCACTAAAATTACTTAACTTTAATTCGCAATTCTAGTTAATTAATATGTTTTAAGGATTCAGTTTGCAATAAATAATCTTGGATGAATGGATGTAATTCAAGGCACTAAGAATTTGAATCATTATACTTATAATATGATCATCAGTTAAGGGCTGGAGTGACTAAATTATATATTTTAGGTTAGTATCCATATAATCAGTAGTATAATACATTTCACATATATTTTGAGATTAAAGAGGAAATGAGATATCTATTACTTTTTATATATTTTCGTGATCAAAAAATAATTACATCTTCAAATCCTATAAAATCTATCTTATGTAATAACTTTCTTTTGGTAACTTTTTAAAGTATTTCATTAATACTTTCTATTTAGTCTTTCTTATTTAAAATTAGATATGTATTGAGTCTAAACAGTTTCCAATCACTTTTAATAGATGATACTTTTTGTCGACATAAAAAGTAGAATTTAAAAGATTTAATACCAAAATCTAATTATTTCTATATTAAAGAGTATGTTATTTGCTTTACTAAAGTGTGTCAGTAATTTAGAATTAATAATCTTCTTCATTTTATTCATTAGATATGTCTTACATTTTTGATAGGATTAATTACTCTTGTTTATTATTTATTTTTCGAAAATTAATATAAAAATAAAGCTAATCAAGATATTGATAATCTTGAAGTAGAAGTATTGGTTTAGTTTTCTTAAATAAAATTGATTGAAAAATAATAAGAATTCAATTTCCAATTTTAAATTTGTATATACTATTTCTATTCTTCAACATATTTTGACTATGATAATTTATAAATTTTTATTATTTTTTTAGAAATAAACTATGTTGTTTTTTTTTTTTTTTGTATAAACAATATACTGTATGTCAAAAAATGCTTTTGAATTTGGGATTAAAAGAAAAGCAAAAATAATTCAAGTATCTTTATGATATGGTAACCATAGAAATAAAAAAAGAGTTATAAAGGTTTAAAAAAGAAAAAATGAAGATAGTAATAGCTATTATAATTTCTATGTATCTCGAATTTTTATTTGTATTAGGTTTTGTGCTTTTAAAGAATTCACTTATTAATCTCTAATTATTACTTTAACCTTCAATTTTGTAAATATGTAAAGAATCAATCAGTAGGGGTGGTAATAAATCTTGTAAATTTTGGAATATAAATCTCATAAATCACTTAAAATATAAACACCCAGAAGAATTTAAAGAATTAGAATTAGATATTTCAAATACTTTATTTTGTATTTCTAATGAAAAGTAATCCATACAACATATAAAAGACTTTAACTAATTTTTATGAAAATTAGATTTTCTCAAAGGATTCCAATTTTTAATCATTTTTTGTAGATTTATTTTCTTATTAATTGCTATTATTTTCTTCTTCAGTTGCTTCTTTGCTGAAGGTGTTATTTTTAGGATCCTTCATCTCCATTTCAAAATATTCAATAATATTAAATCATTATTTTCTTTAGAATTTTATCAATTTGTGAATTTAAATATAAAATAATCGTGTAATTCATACGTTTTTTAATATATTAATGAGCTTTAATTTTGAAATATATGTCAGAATATGAAGAGAGCAGCTCAGAAAATAGTAATTAGTCTGATGTTAATACATTAATAGATGATTCTAAAAATGATAATAGTTCTGAGAATATTGATAAAGATGATATAAATTCATTTTGGGAAAATATGTCATAGAAATAAAAAATTAAATCAATGGTCGTTGAATTTGAGGAGGATATTTACTAAAAGAAGAAATAAAGTAGCTTAAATGACCTCATTAATTCTTTTAACTCTTTTATAACTCTTAAGTCTTAGAATTAATTTGTAGATTAACAGATCAATTTCATAATGACAAAAAAAATAAAAAAGTGAGCAAAAGCCATCATAAGTAGTGGTAAAAACCTACTGTTTAAGAGATACATAACTATTTAGGTTTACTTATATTTATGGGTATTTTCAAAAAATCAAATGTTAGAAGTTATTGGGAGAAAAAATCTATATTCTCTACACCTTTTGTTAATAATACTATGACTCAGGATCGCTTTTTAAATTTAAGATCAAGTTTTTGCCTTTATTCATATAATTCAAATAGAACCACTCAAGAGATATAGGATTTTAGTAAAATGATTACAGGCAATAATACCTTATAATCTACCATAGATTTAGCTTTATTTCTTTAGGAGAAGGGATTTATTGTAAATGGTGCTATTATAGAAAAAAGAGAAAGAGTTTGCAATAGAATTAAAGAGTAATCAAAAGAATTGAATAAGCAAAGTTACAAACAAGTGATTATAATTAACAATCTGGAAAGATACAAAACTTATGCATTTATTGACAAGTATATAAGATACAAGTATTTAAGATATTAATAGAAATTCCGGGCAACTAACTTTTATATAAAAATAACATATATGATGAAATTATAAAAAATCTCTATAGGAGGATATTATAAATATTTAATATATGATTGTATTATAAAATATTTCAATTTCCTAGGCCGAAATTTTGATTATATAAAAAATTGTGCAAGACCACTACCCCTTATTATATCAATACAAATATTGAGCTCATTAAAACCACAATTTTATTTGCTACTCTAAATTTATTCTAAATAGAAATGTCCAAGGATTAAAGTGCAATATTAAATACTTTATAAAATAACTAAAAAAAGAATTTATATTGTATAAAAGTTTACTATCACATAAACACATAAAAGATACATAATATCATTTAAATTTATTTTGTTAATAGTATCAAATAAAATTAAAAGGATTAGGTTCGCTTTAACTATTAAAACTACTCCCTTCCCTTTTGTAGCTAAAATCAAGGCTTGAATATCCACTTTTATTAAGTTAAAAAAGAATAAAATTTGATAATTAATTTATTATTCAAAAAATTACGACGGGGAACTATTTTATTTACCAATAAAATTCATTTAATAATGTTCTTTCAATATTTTTCTCTAATATTGGATTTTAATAAGATTTAATCTTTTATTTTTATATTTAAAAACTATTTTAATTAAATTAAAACTATCTTTAGATAAAAATTTACTTATAAACCCAATATTTATTTTCTTATTTATTCTTAAATGTTTCTTTAATTCTTATAACTTACCTTCTAATTTATAATAATTATTAATATTTAAATTTTAATCTTTAATGGAATCTATTTATTTACTTTCTATTAATAAAAATATAAAGGATTTTAATAGAATAATATTTTGATCAATATTAATTAAATGTTCTTGTCATTTTTGTTTATAGATATTATCATTTAATTACGCACTATTTAATAAAAATAAAATATGTTAATATATATTTTAATTTTGAAGAACTGTAATCTATTTAAAAAAGCGATATCTATTTTACGTGCTATTTATTAAAATAAAATTATTAATTTTTTCAATTTATTTTAATTAAATATTAATATTCTCAGAGTTACATCCTATATTTTATTTTAAATAATAAATGATAATAGTTTTTAATTCAATTTAACTGTTTTCCTTAAAAAGTTATATATTAGGTTTAAGTTTGCCTCTCTAATAAGTTAAACTCAATCATTAAAAGATTTTATTTTAATAAATGTAGGTGAATTTTGTTATAACTGCTTATAAAATTTTTTCAGTCTAATTCCCGTTTATTTATCTGTATGTAATATTTCTATATTATATACGCACTATTTTTATATTTTTAAATATTAAATAAATTAGAAAATTTGTTGTTGCTTTTTATTAAATTAATCTAAAATATCTCAATTTAAATATTATTCTATTATTTTAAGATCAATTCTTATAATTAAATGGAAATCTAATTTTGTGTTGCAATACTATTACCAACTATTTTAATTTGGAATAAATTAATTGGTAATTAAGGGTATGAATTAAGTTATTTAAAAAGTGAGTTTATTAATAATGTTATTTTTATTAATTAACATTTCTCAATATTTAGATTTCT
>JH651309.1:34703-48737 GCA_000260095.1 Tetrahymena borealis
TAATTTTGTGTTGTGATGCTATTACGCTCTATTTTAATTTGGAATAAATTAAATGGTAGTTAAGAGTATGAATTAAGTTATTTAAAAAGTGAGTTTATTAATAATGTTATTTTTATTTAATAATACTTCTCTTTATTTAGGTTTCTCATTTTTAATATTTATTAAATAAATAAATTAAAATTGAGTTTTTACTCATCTAATTATTGTTATTTAGAATTAATTTATAATATTGGTCTATTAATTACCCTCTTTTATTTAATAAAAAATTTATAAAATAATATTTTAATAAATTTTGTCATTAGAGGGTTTAAGACAAGTGGCTAAAGGTAATAAATTATTAAATTGTATAATTTGGTAATATTATTATTAAATAAACCTTTATTAATCATAATATGAAGTGTTTTTGCTTTTATCCATTTTCTTACTCCCTAATTTGAAGAAAATATAATGTTATGAATATGGTAGTAAAGATCATCTATTATTGCTAAAATATCTTATATTTATTTTATCAAAATTTAATTTTGGAATAGTTAGTGTTTTCTCATGCGCTTACATACTATTTTATTTAAATAAATTATTAAACTTAGGCCGCAATCATTTTAGTAAAGGTAAGTTCTCCAAAATATATTATGTATCAATTTTTATATATTTTGTTTTTTAGAATCAACTAGTTAATTTACTAATATTTCATTTTAATTATTACTGTCTATTTATTTTAATAAGAATATAGCTGTTTTAAAACGAATACCAGAAGACTAAACTATATTTTCGTTATGTTACTAACTAGAATTGAATTTTTAATTAATTATTATCTTAACAGTTTTGATAATATTAAATTAATATTATTATTATTTCCTAATTTTATTTTATTTATCATTTTGTTACATCCTATTAATATTTAAATTTAAATAAGAAAAATAAGTGAGAAGATTAAATTTAGATTGTAGATGCTATTTTAAGAAGAGTAGCTACTAACATTTTTATTAATTTTTGAATTTTTATAATTCTATATTAATTAATCCATTATTCTTACAGTCTTTTAATTTAAAGATTAGAGTTAGTTTAATGTAAGATAGAAGATTTAATATATAAATGAGTCTTATGTATACTTATTTTAACTCATTTTATGATTATTGCTCCAAATATTTTAATTGTTTTATTTTAGATTAATTTAGAATACTTTAATTATTTATTTATTATGATTTATATAGTTATTACTTTCTTTTTAATTGAAAAATGTTTATTAATATAGTATTAATATAGTTAAATGTTAAGTTTGATATTATGATTAAAGATCATTAAACTTTTATATTATATTTAATATATAGCTTTGTTTTTTGTCATTTCTAGTGATATTATTATGATTACCTCCTATTTAATTTAAAGAAAATTAACTTAGAAAAATTCAATTTTAATGGTTATTTAGATATTAATAGCAGAAATAAGTCATTTCAAGATAATTTTAATCTTTATCAATAGAATAATTAATCAGGATAAGTTTTTAATTTTATAATTATTTGTATTTTAGAATCATTTTTATATGATTATATTTTTACTCCAATCTGTTAATTTTTAGATTCAGATGATAAATATTTATTGATTTGATTATTAATGCTCATTTAGCTTTAATCATTTTTAAATTTGTAAAGTTTATTATTTTTCCAATGTATAAATAAGGTATTTATTTATTCCAAATTTTTAGGTGATAGAATAATTTTATTAAATTATCTAATAATTTATTTATGTAATTTTTACCTATTATTATTTTGAAAGGTTGGTTAAAAGTATAAAATATTAACTACTTTTAATGAGAGGTTATTCTTATCATAACCAATTATTATTGATATGATTTTTTTTATTTAATTTTCGAATTTTTTAGAAAGAATTATGAAAATTTTAGTAATTAATTATTCATTTAGTTATTATTTATTAATCATAGCATTATCATAATATATTTTGTGTTTATAGTTGTTATTCTTTAGATTTCAATTGGATTATTTTAAATTGTACGATTTAATTACTTTCTATTTTAATAGTCAATAACTCATTAGATATAATTAAAATTAAAGTTGGTTTGATATTTATTTATTATCTTTTCATATTAGTTTGTCAAAGGAGTTATATCAATATGAGTTTTATGAAATTACTTTGGAATTAATTTAATTAAATTATTGTATCTTGATTTATTTATTCAATATAATGTTAACTCTATTCTATTTTTTTTTAATAAAATATCATTTTATTAATTTAAATTGTATAAATAATTAAATCGTAATAATCCCTTTTATTATTTTCTCTTTATTGAGCACCCTTAAATTATTAATCTAATAAATTTAAAGTCTAATTTTATTATTACCTTCTATTGATTTTATTAATTCATAATTTTAAGAATTAAAGATCTTTATTGAAATAGTTCTTATTTACGTTGTTCTTATTTTTAATTAAAAAAGGATTATCATATTAATTTGAGAATATTTATTTTAATTATTAAATATTAGTGATTAATTAGATCTTTTAGTAGTTAATTCACATATTTAGTTAGGTTAGATTATTAGACTATTCAATTATTACGCACTATGTTTATTCATTATTATAGTTATATTAACAATTAGTATATTATTCTTATTAAAAGAAGCTTTACATTCTAATATTTTATAAAATTTATTTATCTTAATAGATATTTTGAAATCTTAATTACATTCTATTGAAAATAAATTATTATTATTTCTAACAAAATATCATATAATCTATTAATTCGAGATTACACAATACCAGAAGCCCTATTTATTTTTATAATAAAAAAAAATAAAAAAATATACTATTAGAATTTATACCAAATTTTTAAATGAGTAAACATTAAGAATTATGGTAATCAGAATTATTAAATTCTAAAAATTTACTTTTCCTTTTTATCCTTTTATATATGGGATATTCTGTTTTTTATTTTAAGCTTAAAAATCTTCATTTTTTTTCAATGTTGCTTGCTATTATTATTTTTCAATCTATTATTTTTAATTGTCGATGGGATTTTGGTAAACTTATAATTAGTTTTGCAATTAAGGGATTTCTTAGTTTTTAAGAAGTTAATTTTCTTTCTACAACAATGTAAGTTATTTTTTCAACTGTTCAATTTAGATCATTGAAGATTAATCAATTTGATTTTACGAAGAACTTTATAAAAACAATTTTTCATTAGCCCTTTTTCAAATAGGATATATTAAGACTCTTAACTGCATTAATCAGTATAATAGTAAGTACATTATTGGTAAATAGCTCTTTTCTGATTATTGTAAAACTTCTATCTAATTCTAGAAAATTTGTTTTAAACTTGAAGAGTCTCCAATTAAAACCTCATTAAATCTGTCTTCGAACTTAAATGCTATGGATACCAATCCTTTCAACATTAAGAAAGACTCGTAGACGCTTATTCTTTCTTTAGGATTGAATTTTGTTAATCCTAAAATTATCTTCTAAAGTCCTTTTTAGTAGACGTATTAACTGATGAATTCTTTTGAGAATTTAAGAGGTTTTTCTTTAGATGAAATATTTTTCGCTACTTCTTTTGTACTGAAAAGTAGCCCATAAATTATATAGCCTATTAATTGATAAGGTTGTTAGAGTCTCCTTCTTTATAAATAATTTAAATACCTAGAGAAAAGGCATCACTCTTTTTTATATAAAAAAATATTAGTTAGCTTAGATTATTTCTTATGTTTATTTGAATTTTACATATTTAAATAATTAAAATTATAAATAAATTTTTAATATTTATAGATATACTTTTTTTCTTGGTTTTTAAGATACTTAGATTCCAAGGTCTAAATACTTTTCTTGATAATAATCCTAAACCTCTGGAGCACAATAAAGCTAATTTCCCATCTTTTATAGTCATAGAAGTAACTTTATTTGAATTTAATTAACTATGTTAAAAGATAATACAAATTTTTCGACACCATAAGAGTATGAGGCATTGCTTTAAATCTTATTTCCGAGGCCTAAGTCAGCTTTAATATTATAAGTAAGGTTAGAGTAGCCTCATCATAATTTATTTATTTTTACCAACAACAGCATTATTGTTATAATCAATTAATATGTTATCTAACTTAATATCTTAAACTAGGAACCCGTTCTAATGGATATGGCTAAGACCTTCAGCGATATCTTTAGAATATTTAATTGCTGAAAATTCATTTAATCTTCCACCCTCTTGCATTACTAGATCTTCTAGAGTTCCTATATTTTGTAATAATTTTACTTTATTATTACAAAAATATAATTAATAGACCTTTGCATTCATTGAGGACTAAGAAACACATTTGCTTTCCTTCAATAACCTTTATGAGATTCAAAGTATGAGGTGATCCACTGCTTTGTTTAAGCATTATTATTTCATTATCACATTCCTTCTTTTTCTTATCAGAAATTTCTCCTTTTAAATTTCTAACTTTAACTCCTTTGATAGCATGTCTCACACTTTAGTTATCTTTTGCTATTATAACAGATCCTTATGCTCCTGCTGCTAAGAATCTAAATTCAGAATATCCAAATGATGACAATTCTTCCTACATTAAATGGTAAATATCATAGATATCCGAATCTGAAGTATCTCCCTCGCCAATTTAACTCACTTGATAATATAAATTATTATTAGAGGATAAATATAGATATATTTAGGTTTAACTATTGAAACAATAGGTTAAATAAATGCTTATTTAAGAAATCCTTTAAGAAAATTTATTGGATTTATATTAATAATTAAATAAGTTTATTAATTACTATTTTAATTTAATAATTAGACTGATTGCATATTTTTAACCTAAAATCATAGTAGACAATCATAATTTGTTTCTAAATAGAGATAAAAATGTAAATTTTTGTTATTAAAACACCAATAACATAGTAAATTGTGATGTATTCTCTTTAAAAATGATATTTTTAAGCTATTACTTATTACTTATTAAAATTTTAGAGGCTTATAAGAAATTACTTTCCTTAATAGTTAAAATACTTTATTTATCTCTTCTTGGATTATTGTAAATAGCTAAAACATGCTATCAATACTAAATATAAATTAGAGCCTTGCTAAGAAAAAGAATTTATTACTCATCGCGAAGTCTTTCTTGAGGATTTAAATTCCTTTACTCTGAAGGAAGGTTTTGTTTGCTTATCTTTTTTCAAGATGACCAACTAGCTTTTAAGTAATTTCTTACTACTAACTATTCATTTTTGTATTTACTTCTGTCTTTCTCTTCTTCTAATTAAATTCCTTTAATAACTTTCCTTATTTATTATCTTTGATAATATACTAACATATCTTAACAATAATATTGTGAGAGAATCTATCTATCAAACTTAACTATACATTTTTTTAACAAAATTTCTAAAATTAGGATAACTAAAAAGAATAATTTAATAAACTCATTTATGATAAGAAATTCCTAACTATGAAAAATAAAGTAGATTAATTTCTTAAAATTTAAGGATATTAAATTTATAATCATTTATTGTATTAAATGTTAATATTTTACTATCTTTTTATAATAATAACTTAATAATTTATTAGACTACAAACAGAATAAGTTATTAACCTAATATAAATTTTAAATTTGATAACTATTATTTTCATTAAAGATATGAAATAATATAATCTTAGCTATTTATTTTTAAAAAGGATTATTATATTAATAATTTTATATATAGGAATTAAATCCTAAATAAATTTCTATTATATACTTAAAGAGAATATTATGATATGTTATTCAAAATTTGAAGTCATTTATCTGAACTTTACTATAGATTGCAAATAGCGAACAATTAATACCCATTCTTGAATTTTGCGAACAACATTTGCAAATATTATTTAGTAAATAATATGAATAAATTTAAAGAATTATTAGATAGAAGATAAATTAATTTGTTGAAAATATGTAAAATAATAGAATTTTTTTTAACATTTATTACTTTTTACATTCTAAAACAAATAATATAAAATCTTAAAATATTAAGTATATAGCGAATAAATATCTAGTTAAAGATTATTATTTTAGTAATTTATAAAAAAACATAAAAAATAAATAACATATGTTTCATTTTGATGAATATTTAAATGAAACTAGATACTTAATCTTATAAAAAATATTAGATACTTATAATTTTGGAAGAATATCTACATTTTTTTATCCTTTCTTGAATGTTATCGATCTAATATGGTTAAAATGCTTAAAAAGGGAGAGAAATTATAAAATCTCTTATTAAGAATTTTTATAAATATAAGGTACTCTCAATTCAATACACGATGGTAATTTTAAACTCAATACTGCCCATTTAAGATCTTCTAATTCTGCTCTAATACTACTATTTAATTACAATCTAATTCTATTGATCTCAAATTCTTATGTTAAAAATGGTTTTGGATTTATAACTAGTTTCTCATCTTCATTATTTTTGTTTTCTTCTTCCATTTTATTAAATTTGAGTCTATTCAGTCCTTTTCTTTTAAATTTTGCTTTCATAAATTAGTTTTAGAAAATGGTTAAGAATGGAAGATCTTCAGTAAGATTTAACAAATGCATTCCTAAGATGGAATCTAATTTAATTACAAGAGTATCTAACTACTTTAATTATTTTAAGCAATTTCTGAAGATAAGAACATCACTGATACCAATTTAAACAAATGGGAAGTCTAACTAAAGATCTTCTATTTATTAAAGCAGATAAAGATTCTAAAAAATATCTCTCAATTAATCACAATTAATATTTTCTTTTTAGAAATTTAGACTCAATTTCTATAGAGATTTAAAATTTTCTAAACTTTAACAAAAATATTTAGTTCCGTCTTAAAAGAATTCATTTTCATTAGCAATTTGTAAATACAATTTTTACTTAACATGGAGAGATCTCATTTAGCTACTAAAGAACTGAGCAGATTTACTATTCAAACTTTTATTAGTTAAATATAAATTAAGCATGTTTAGATTCTATAAAAATTGCAAGCCTTCAAGGAGGTACTTCAATTCCAAGAAATCATCAGACTATTAAAATTTGAGTTTTAATGATAATTAGTTTAGCATCTTTAAATTTTCCATTGATTCTTTGAATGCTAAGCATTGTTCTTGATTTAAACTATCTACTAATCTTAAATCAATCCTAAGATTTTCCAGTAGATGCAATTTCTTTATTTCTTTAAATAAATAAACATCATTCTCTAAATCCTCCATAGATAAATTTAACTATAGATCTTTCAAATAAATACATTTATCAAAGAAATTTACATAATTTAATTTCTAATAGTTATCCATATCAAATAAATGCTATTCAAGATGAGTATTTAAGGATTTTAATGAAGGTAACTACTTACATATCTCGAAAATTTACAAATTTTAGTTAACTGCATTACGCTCATAGTATTCTATTGTTAAGTTGAATTCTTATAATTAAGATAAGAAACTCTAGCAATCTGAGATAAATTACTAAGGTAAAGTTTATTATTTTTCAATGGTTTCTTATTGATTTTATTCCTCCTCTGATTTTTCCCCTTCTTCTTAGTCTGAATCATTATCATATACTTCAGTAATATTGGATACTTTTATTGTTAAATTCTTCAAAGAAACTAAGGGAAATAGGCATTAAATAAATTCTAAAAATGCTTAAACAGTAAAGATATAGTTGATCTGAAGATTCAAATTTGTGATATTGATCTATGATAATTAATTTCCTAATATTTTTGTATCCTTTGGATTTTCCAAGCAATTGATTTAGAGCTTTAGTTTAGAAAACTAAATTTTTTATAATCCTTAGATTTAATTGAATATATAGTCTGTTAAATAATAAGGGATAATGGTATCAAATAAAATTGATAATTATTTGACTTACTTTAAATGATTTAGCTATTTAAATGCTCCTAAAATCATTAATTTACTCTAATCTCTTGACTTTAAAATAAAATTTTAGTCCATCATTAAAATTTCTTTCATTTTGTCTACTTATTCTTCTTTTGGTGTTTTGATCGAATTACCTTTTGCAGAAAAAGTAAATTCTTCTAAATTAGGTAATAAAATATCTTCAAAGTTCAAGATATCATAGCAATCAATAATTTACAAGAAACTATTTTTAATCTTTAAAGATAGTTTCTTTAGATTCGTAAATCCTCTTAAGGAGTTTAAAATTTCTTTATGAAGTTAATTAACCCCTTTATATCTGTATAGAGTGATAGAAAGTGATTCTAATTCATTAAGTTAGGCAAAAGATTTACCAAAGCAGTCTGATTCAACTAGTTTCAAATTATTAAATACATTTAATTTGAAATTAAGAGACTTCAACTATTTTAAGGAATTTAAACCTTCTATAAGGGGATTACCAAAATTCTATCCGCAATGATTGCCTTATTCTATTTTAAGTTTTAAATCTTAAAGAGTTTATACCTTTTTCAATGACTCAAATATCATTTATAAACCGTTACTTCCTATAAATATGTTATCCCCAAAATACAGAGATAATTTTTTTACAGTTGTAAATGAGTGTATTAAGAATTAAAAATTTTGTAATAGATTTAATACATGCTATGTTTTAGAAAAAGAAAAAGTAATTTCTTCTAATAACAGTTCATTTTAAAGTTCTTTTAAATTATATTCATTTATAGAATAGTCTGATAAAGAATATATTTGTTTTTTCTTATTTTCCATTTTCTCTTTTCTAATTAAACTTATTATTTTTTATCAATAATTTAATTATTAAGAAATTTATAAACCCATATGAATTAAAGATAGAAAAATTTCCAAGTAAAAGACAAAAGAGACTGAATTCTTAAATTTAAATTCTATTTTAGATTAAATTATCTTTAAAATTGAATTTTTAAGTTATTTGAATGAAAATAAATAATTTAATAATATAAAAATATAGAGGAGATTACTAATAATTAACCAAATTCTTAACATTTATTTTATTTAAAATTCAAGAAGATAAAATGATTAGTTATTAATTGGCTTTCAAAGTGACAATATACTTAATTAAAGAAGAAATAGTAAATGTAAGAGTATTGTTAGAATATATAAAGATATTTATTTACATAATGGATAAATGAAAAAATAAAAATATAAAAATATTTTTAATATTAAAATCTAAAATATGAACTACCATCTTAACTTTATTAAAGGTGATTGAAAAAAAATAATTATTTTTCAAAATGATTGCTTAAGCTTAAAAATGACCTTAATTTAAAGTTATTCCTAAACCAATGCATGACAATTTAGAGTTTTTATAAAAATAATTTATTTCGTATTCAAAATACAAACACATATCATATTATTTATTAAATTCATACAGAATAAATTTCTTCTAACTTTATATATTTTTTATTTTTAATTGGGTTAATTAATAAATTATTTAAACAAAATAAAAATAATTTTAATGTTTAACAAGGTATTTAAAAAAGAAAATAAGAATTGTAAAATCAAATAGAGTTTTCTAAATAAATATTTAAAAAAATATATTTTTACAAAAAGAAATATAGATACACTTTATAAAAATTATTAATCAATATGATTCTTTTATCATTACTAACTTTTTAGTTTTTTATAGAGTGTTTATTTTTATTTCTTTTGGTAAAATAGATAAGTAGTTTAGGTTTTTAAGATTCCTTAAGCTTTAGTAAAACTATATTTTATATTCATTTTTTAAGTAGCTATATATTTTTATATTTAATACACTTAAATTCACAAGTGACTAAGAGCTTAGTTAATAAATTTCATCTTAAAATAGATAACTCAATCGAATTGAAATTTTTAATTATTTTAGATTTAAGATTTTATTGATAGCTTTAAGCAACAAAGACAAATCAGTTGAACTAATATAATTCAAAATTAATGTTAGATCTTCAAGTTTTATCAAATCTTAGAAACCATCAAAAAATTTAGGAGTTTCCTAAATAGAGAACTAATTTCTATCGCAATTATATTCTAAAGAAAATGTGATTAGATTCTTTAATTGACTCATTATCAACCCAAGTTAATTTAAACTACTATTTCCAATATTCATTTCATCTTAAATATTTATCTCAATTTTTTACAAATTATTTAGTTTCTAAAATTTTTAAAACAGAGAACTACCTAACTCATCATTAAGTTAATTATTTTTACCTAGTACGAGATTTAATATAGTAATTTAAGACATTTAGAAAAATATTTCTAATAGATCAATATCATTTTAGCTTATTTAATTATTAAATGATAATTTACACTCTATCTCCTCAACTCTTACTTATTAATGGTCGATTAGTTTACACTTAACTATTTTATTTATTAGTATAAGATTTGGATACTATTTTTAACTAAATTAAATCTAATCTAAAAAGGATAATTCTTTAAATAGCTTAATTAAAATCAATTATATCATCTGATTAAAGTAGATTTGAATTACTCTAAGGGATTTTAATTTTTTTAAAGTATCATAAACCTCTTCTAATTAATCTTCCTTTAATTATTTAAGCGCTGCCTTGAAAATAATCTTCCTTATTTTATTAAGATTTTTAAAACTTAATATTATTTTCCTGATATTTTAAAATTTTAATTCTTTTTATTTGATTTTAATTTCTAATTCTTTTATGTTTGAAGGTAATAAATAAAATTTTTAAGAATCAGTAATTTAATCTTGATATTCCTCATTACTACTAGTATCTGATAGACAAACGAATAACTAAAATCTTTTAAGATTATTCATTTTTTATAATGGTTCAAATATTAAATCAAGATCTCTTGATGTTATAAATAATTAACTAAGCTCAAGATATAACTGTTGTAAATTGGATAACTAATTAAGAGCATCAGATAAATATTATAACCCTTTGAGTGAAAAATTATTGTGTTTACCAAATTTCAATTCCAATTATTTCAACTTTTTTTTATTTGAAATTGTTTAATTTAAAGATTTTATTAAATCATCGTTAAGATTATTGCTTTTATCAAATGACAAGATAAATTCTTCTATACCTGACTTATCCTATAAGGAATCAAAGAATTTAATCAAGTCATCCTAATCAAAACAATGGGATTTATCGCAAATCATGTTAAACAATGTGAGGTTTTACATATTATGGGTAAGATTATATAATTATATAGATTACTAAGAAATAGCTATATTATTATAATCAAGCCTTTCAATAATTAATTTTTTAAGAAATTAAAGGCCTTCTAATAAAGAAATCCAAGATAATATAGGATTTTATATATTTTATTATGTCTCCACCTCAAAGTAATCATCCTTAACATAAATTTCTATAATGAATTCTTCTAAATTTTACAGAGAAACTTAAACTTATTACAAAGTATTTTTACTTAATTCTTAATTTACCACTCCTCTACTAAAATAATTAATTAATAGTTTTTTTAATTACTTCTAATTTTAAAGGCTAATTATTAAATCTATATAATCTTAAAAGTCAAGAGTATTATCATAATTAACATATACTGATAGCTCTGTAATAAAATTTATTTGATTTAAGGATTCAGATAAGATCTATAAAGGAAACTCATCCATTTTTGTAGTTTCTAAACATATATTTATTATCAAATTTTCTAAATAAGGAAGTTTTTTTATTTTTAGAAGATATTCTTATATCTTCTCTAAACGTAATTAATATCCTGTATCAATACTAAGATACTTTAAATTTTTTAAATTTTCAATTCCTTCCAAATAATTAATCTGAGTTTTAGATCCAATAGGTACAAATATTGAAATTTCTTCTAGATTCTCCAGATATTTGATTTTAGAGCATGTTAAAATTAAATAGTTATTCTCATCCGAATAGTAGTTTTTGTCATAGATTTTAAGAATCTTTAAAAGTTTGAGGTATTATATTTCCTAACTTAATACTGTTAATCCTTTATCGAAATAAACTTATGATTAAAATAGTTTAATAGTTAAGGAATTAAGATTTTACTAATTTTTAATCCCCTAAAAAGCTGATAATAGATGTGTCGAATTTTTTATAACATTTTTTAAGTTTAAGTACAAACTAGTTAATTTCAGTTTAGAATATGCTTTTTCTAATTACAGAAAGGGAGAATGTATAGGTAAATTTTAGCAATTAATCTTTAGGTGTAAAGATTTTAATTTAAATAAATCTTAAATACTCTCACCAATACTAATTTAATTATCATATTTAATAAAAAACTTAGTAATTAGTATTATTTTTAGTTATTCCAATTACATTAGTTATTTCAGATTCCCAAAAAAAGCAGAAATATCTAACATATGTAAACTATCAACTTCAAAAGACAAAGAAATAAGATTTTTCATAGAATATAATGAAGAGGAAATTAAACTAAGGTATATATTAGGTTAGTCACATAGTTTAAGTGAGAAAAATAATTCTTGCTAAGAAAAAGACTCTTTAAGATCTTCAATAAATTCATCTTCAATAGTAAAATTTCTAACTTTTAATTTTTTCATTTTATGAGAATTTTATTTTTTTTTATTTAAATCTTCCATATTTAATATACTTTTTTTAATTTTTTTGATTATTAGAAAACAATTATACTAATAAAAATAAATGATTCCCTTTCTCTCATTATAGTTTAGATAATTTAGAAAAATAATTAAGTGAAGTTGATAAAAAATGGTTTTATTAAAAATAACAAAAACTACTCTTTAAAGAATTACCATATTTACTCGATAAGAAAACCGACCGAATACCGAGGTGGTTAATGTTATGGCTTATTTAATAAAAAATATATCTTGCGTACTTAAATTGTACTTTGTTTAATATAAAAAAATCAGAAAATGAATAATTTATTTTGATTCAAGATCAATTTTCGGCTCATAAGGGTGAATTAGTAGAGAGTTTCTGTTCTAACTATAACATAAAAGATTTTTTGTTGCCAGCTGGATCATGATTTAGAGTCTTTGTTAATGATATTTAAATTAATATTTGAAAATTCAGTATATCTATTATCTGAAAATTAAGTAACTTTAAATAATGTAATTCCTTCTTACTTATCTATTCTTGAATTTGATGCTATTGATTCGAGAATTATCTCTCAGTTCAAATTAGATTTTAAAAATAGTTTAACAGACAAGTGCAAGTTTAGCTGAACCACTTTTTCACATTAAATATAATTTGAATAATTATGTTATTTGAGAAAATAAATTATTAGAAATTTTTATATAGATTTTTATTCATTTAATCAATGAAGAATAATTCATTTAATAAAACTTAAGATTGTGAAATATATAATATTTTTATCTCTAAATTTTATTTTTTATAAATTATATTATCTCGGGTACCAGTCTTTTTTCACCAAATTTTTAATACGAGTCGGGTATAAAAAAAAAGTGAGACCCTTCTATCTCTGATTTAACATTTAATAAAGTATTGAAAAAAATAAATACTTTAAAGAATACCCACCCTATCCCCCTCCCCCTTTCCCCAATTTATTAATATAATTCTTACTTTAATTCTATCAAATAATAAAAACATATTTATTACAAAAATTAAATAAATTATACATATTTTAGATTATTTCTTCCTTATTTTTAATAAGAAATTTTGAGTAATTATTTTATTTAATTTGTTTTTTAATTATTCATTCCTTTCTTCCATCATAAAGATGACTTAAATTTATAATTTACAAGCCTTTACATTTTAAATAATCGCCTGACATTTTCTTTTTTCTCTTAAAGCATAGAAATATAATAAATATTTTATAGCTAATGGAGACTTTTCAATAACTATTTTGAAATATTTTAGCTTTATAAATTTAAGATTAGATTTTTTAAATTATTTTTTAACATTTTAAACATTAAATTCAAATCTTCTAAATGATCTTCTGTTATACTAAAATTATCTATTTTAATCTTTAAAGATTTTAAATTTTGTAAACGTTAAATATTTTAAAATAGAGAAAGAATTGCATCACTTTCTCCTTATTTATAGGTATTATCAAAGTGGATACTTATTTCAAATTAATCAAGTTAATTTAATCTACCTAAATTTTCAATAAATTAATCAGCATATTTCCAATTAATATTATTATTTTTTGC
>JH651309.1:54866-181988 GCA_000260095.1 Tetrahymena borealis
TATTTATAATTCAACTTAATCTATAAAGATTATAGGTTAGAATAATTTGATATGCAGTTACTGAAAGTCTTTGTTTAAAGAGAATTTAAGCTAATATAATCATTGAATTGAATTTCTAATTAAGTTAGTGTAGATATATCTTTTAATAAGTAGAAAGTAGTTTCGAAATCTAAATTATTGATGTTTTCTAATGATATTGTTAATTTAAAAAGCTCTTTTTGCTACATAAGAAATTCTTTTACTTTAGCAAAGATAAGATTGTGATTACTGTTAGAATATATTGATAGAGTAAATTCTTTTACATTTAAAGTAAAATTCAGCTTTAATATCAACTATTCTTCAGCTGTAAATGGATTGGCATTTAACTTTACAATATTTTTATGATCATCTTTTATTTCAGCCATTTTTAATTTCTTATTGTTCGTAAATCTTATTAATCTAAATAATATATGAGGAATAATAATTTTTTCAAAAATAAATCTAAGTAAAGTTAGTTTGCAAAAAAAATTTAGTTTATAAATAATTTAATAAACAGTATTTAACTTGCTTAATTTTTGAAGAAATATTTTGGTAATTTTTTGATATTATTAAATAATAATAAACTATTTTGAATTTATTGTTAAAGAAATAGGAATTTATATAAATTTATAAAATAGATTGAATAGAAAATATATGAATTGAAGAAAAAAGTTATAAAGTTAGTGATTTATAATTTATAAATATTTATTAAAAACAAAATAATAAAGTTTTTGGTAAAACTTAATCATAAAAAAAAATAATAAGTAAATTCAAATAATTCTACTAACAGCACAAATAAGCCAATAAAATGAAATACAAGAATATTATCAATAGAAATTACTTTCCTTGAAATTGACAGAAACCAATCTTTTTAATTTGTAGATATATTTATTGAATATTCCATCAGAATAAGTATTTATTACTTAAAGGTTTTGAAGCTATAAAAGATTTTTATAGAATAAATTTATATTATCATATAGAGCAAGTTATAGCCTATTAAAGTATAATTCTAAATATATTAAATTACTTTGTTATTAAAGTAATAATTTATTCATACTCTCTATTTAATTTAGATTATCAAATTCTATCAAAGAGATATTTATCATTAATTTTCTTAATCTGTTCATCTTACTTACTTCTTAACATAAAGTTTAAAATCCTTATTCTGTTAAACTGTCATAATAGTTTTTTATCTTGAACTTAAAATCTTCTAGACAACTCAAACTGCTAACACCATTAATAAATTACATCCCCTCTAAATCTGTATTACCTTGACCTAGATTTAAATTTATCCTTAGAATTCTCAATAATTTCATTAGTAATAACGCTCTTCCAAGTTCAACTAAGCAATCTGTGTTAAAATTATCTTAAAAATGTATTTTAATTTAAAAGCTTTAAAGATTCACCAAATATTTCATATTTTTAAATAATTAATCAGCTTCTTCTTCTTTTATTGTGTTATCTGGAAGAATTTTCAGTTTAAGATGAGTAATCTTGCTTAAATTCTAGAAGCACCATGAATAATAGGGTAAATCTTCAGGTTTGAAAAGAATATCATTTTCAAAAATAAGAGTAATCTTTTCACATCTTTTATAGTTCTCCTAAAAACAATTATATTTGCAATCTGATTGCAGCTCTAAAGTATTTTGCCATTAGTAAAATACTTTTCTCATCAATTTGATGTTAATATAATTTCTATTTCCAAAATAATTGCTTATTTATATTTATTCCAAAAAAGGAAGATCATCAAATAAATTAACTAAATAAAGAATGTTAAATTAGCTAATTCTAACATCTATTTCAGTTAATAGCTTTAATTAAGATAAATTAGCTCTTAAATCTATCAAATCTTCTTACTTTACAGCTAAATCTTTAAATTCAAAGTAAAGAAAATTTAATTTTTATTGTTTTGAAGTATTTTTAAATAAATATTTTAAGCCTTTGTAAGTTAGATCTTATATCTCCATTTAGATTAATATTGCTCTTATACTCTATGGGAATTCTAATTTTTTTCCAAACTCTTAGGCTTATTCTTCAGACTAAAAACTATCCCCTCCAATTTTTAATTCTAAAGAGACTAGTTTTTCAATAAATTTAAATGATGAAACGAATTCTATTAGGTTTTCATGGGATATATTTTTTTTAGAGAACTCTATCTATATTCTCTCTATGTTCTTTAAACTTTTGATAGAATTATTCAAATAATTAAATCCTTCATTTTCTAAGCAGTTATCAAATCCAAAATCAAGCTCCAAATTAATCAATTAATTAAAATTTTAAATGCTTTCACTTAATGACTATAGGAAACAGGTATCAAAATATCCATTTATGTTAAATAAAAGCTATAAATCTTAGATTGGGTTTTTTGCTAAATCTTAGAAAAACTATTGAAACAGTTCAGTTTAAAAACAATACTTGAAACTTAATTACAATCTAAACTGTTCTAATCTATTAAAATTAGTGAGAAATTTTTGTGGCTATATTAGGCTATCCTAGTCTTCTTCATCATTATTTTAGTAGGAATTAAATGATAGTTATAACTCTTTTAAATTATTTGCTTTACTTACTGCATCTATTATTGGATTACCACAACATTTATAACTCTCATTAATAGATTCGTAAATAGATAACTGAAGAACTTCAAGATTGCTAATAGTTTCTATAAAATCTTTATTCCTTTCTGCAATTAAATTTTCACCTTCCTTATCTTAATTACTTAAATTAATTATTAAGGATTTTAATTTTTTTAATTTTTTGAATTCTCCTATAAATTATAACATTTAAAGCGAGCTTAACTTGTTAGCATATGAAAAGTAAGTTTGAAGGTAAGTGAGAGAAGGTATTTTAGAAAGATAAAAAGCAAATTATTAGAGATTAGATTCGTATTAAGAAGGTTCGCTGATGTAGAAATCTAATTTAGTGTTTTCTAGATTAGGCAGTTGAGAAAATGCTTATATAAGATTCAGTAAACTAATTTAACTATTTCCAACTGATTTGAAAGTAAGTTCTTTTAAATTTTTCATAAATAGAATAGCATCTTCAAGGTTAGTTAGATTGTTAACACTTTTTCCATTGTTAGAAAGCTATATCATAATATTTAATTTCTCTAACTATGGTAGTTTCATAAGAGTTTAGCTAAAAACACTCATATTATGGGCTGTTACATCATTCCCCCACCCTATTAGAAGAGATAAATCCTTTAATTACTTTAAAGATTTTACTTCTTCATCTAATGTTTCAAAAAACTTGGAATCTCTTATTCGGACAATTTATAATTCAATCTTAAAAGTGTCTAAATTTTAAAGGTACCTCATACCTTCTATCAAATATTTAAATATTTATGACCTTATGTTAGAATTACAAATTTTTAATTCATATCTGGTCAATTTTGTAAAATTCAAATAAGCTTCACTCATGCTTAAATATTGAAATTAATTAGTTAAGTATTTACAATCAAAACAGAGTTCAAGCTAAGTTAAATTTTTTAAATCCTTCAGGCATTCCCCAAGTTTATAATTTTAGTTCGGATTAATATGGATATTTTGATTGAAATTCATAACAAAATGAGTAAGAGATTGATAATTTTGAAATTTATAAAAAGAATCAAATGATAAATCAATAAAATCTTCAATCTTAAGCTTAAATTATAACACTGTATTGTAATGACTGACTTAGTTCATGATTTTTAAAAGAAAATCATTGCCATTTGTGCATCTCTTAATAGTAAACTTTATTTCATCATACTATTATTATTCTTCAAGTTATAGTTGAACTTCTTCCATAGTAGTAAAAGGATTTATTTTAATCCTGAGTTTTTTTTGTTAATTTTCATTTGTTTCCTCCATTTTCTTTAGAGCTTTTGAATATTTTCTTTTTATTAAGTAATAAGGATTTTAATTTCCTTCACAAAATAAGGTAACTTATTAGCTAGCTTCTATCAAATTGATTAAAAATTTAAAAATTAAGCGAAATAAATAAAAATGCAATTTAGAAATAATATAAAATAAATGAATAGAAATTATTTAAATGTAAGCCAAATTAGATTATTAAAATATTAAACAAATAAGATTATTTAAATTTCATTTTTTATAGATATTTTATAGGTTTTTCTAATTGTTCTTTCTCATTTTATTCAATTAAAAATATCTTCATCTTTTTTTACTTTATAAACCACCAGTCTTTATAATTTAAGCAATAGTCTTATGTCTTCATCTTCCTTTTAATTAAGAGAAATATAATTCAGATTTTATAGCTGAATAAGATTTTTCATAATCTATTCCTAAGTGCCAACCGTTTTTATTTTAAAAGTGAGATCTCTTAATTTATTTTTTAACAGTTTAAACATTAAATCCAAACTTTCTAAATGGAATTCTGTTAAACTACTATTAACTATTTTAATATTTAAAGAATTTAAATTTTCTAAAGATTAAATACTTTCAAATAGAGAAAGAACAGCCCTACTTTTTTCTACCAATTTATAATTGCTCTCTTCAAAATGAATATTAATCTAAAATTAATGTAGTTAAGTTAATCTGCCAATGTTTTATATAAATTAATCAGCCAATTTCCAATTAAAGCAGTTTCCTATTGAATTTATCTTTAAAATTAAACTTTTCAGTTAAGTCATTTATAATAGAGTTGAACTGAGTGTAATAAGGCTTTCTGTGCTTAATTAATTTTCATCTTTGATTCTCAATTTTAGCTCCTTTAAATCAGTAAGGTAAGACATATTATTAAAAAGTGTGGTAGCAATTTTACTGCTAACACTATTTTATTTTGGTATTAAGATCTTAAATTTGTTTAAAGGTTTCAAGCTTTAAAACACAAATGGGATACTCTCTAAATCTTCCAAATTAAACTCTTAATTAGATATTAATTAATCATTACGAATAGTGAGAGAAAATTTTTGAGTTTACCTTTAGGTATTAAATTCATAATAAATTGTCTTTTTCATAATTACTTTACAATCTAAACTATCTTTGTATTCATTTTCTAAGATTATTTGATTTAAGGTTTAGATTTCCTAGAATAAATTAAAAAGATACAATAATCTCATTTAATAGCATTTAAAGACTATTTAATTAATAAGCTTTAGATTTGAAAAATAGTTTTTTAGACGAAGGCATTCTAAATCAGTGATTTTAAAGTTACTAAAGGTTAATTTTAAATGTTTTAATTTTCTTTCTTATGATATTTCTTCAAAAATATTTTCTAAATTTTGAAATTCTAAATTTTAAATTTCCAACTCAACCATACATTATTCTAACTTAGGAGGAAGTTTAAAACTATCTCCGAATAGCTTTTACTCCTATTATGATTCAAAATTACTTCCTTTAATATTTAGTTAAAATGAATTAACACGTTTTAAATGCTTAAAAGAAGATACAAAGTGAATAAGAGTTTATATGGATAATTAATCTTTATTAATTTATAAATCTAAATATTATAGTTGCTGTAAAGTTTACAAGGTATTGCAAAAAGAAAAAAACCCTTAGTCGTTAATTTAGCTGCTTTCTCCAAACCAAATCTCAAGTTTTTATAGTTATTTTAATGAATATAAACATAAACCTAAAGACTTCATAAATAATTCGCTGCAACTTTAAGTACTCTTATATATAAATTCAAAACGTGTAATTGAAGGATTTAATGAAATATCATTAAAGAATTTTTAGAATTAGTCTTCCTATAATAAATACTATTTTCCTATTTTAAATGACAAAGTTTTAAGTTTCCTTTTATTCTTCAATAGATCATCAATTTAAACTAAATCTGTTCCTCCTACACCTTCATGATAAGAGTCTAAAATAGTAATATTAAGATCTTCTATATCAGTAACTTAATGTATTGAATGAAATATTTAATTAGCACAAAATGCGTTATTTTTAATGTTTTATTCATATACATAGAAATTAAAGCTAGTTAGATTTTTTAGAACTATTATAAAGTCTTCCGTATCAATATTATTAACATTTGTTGCAATTTCTAAAAAGGAACTATAGATAATAATACTCTTAAGGTTTTTTAACTGCTTAAGCTAACTTACAATAGTCACTATAGATTAAACAGATATTTTACAATAGAAAGAAAAATCTAACTTTAGTTCAGATAATTTTTTAATCCTTCCTAGAGCCTATCCAAAAGTTTCAAAATTATCATTATAAAATTGAGGTTCTTATATACTTAAATCTATATTAATAGATTCTAAACTTTAAATTTACTAAAATGAATCCAGCATATATAGGATGTTTACATTTCTTCCACCTTTATATTTAAAGTTAACATGCTTTAGATTTGGAAGAGAGGTTATTGAATCTTCCAAACCTAGAAGATCTATTTTCTTGTTACGATTAATATAATGTAGTTGTATTCTCAAATTATCTAATTTTTAGAGGCATTTTAATATATTTCCAAGCTAACAGAGATCCTTATGAGTAACCTAACATTTCCATCCAAGGTAAATAGAAAGAGATGTTAAATTATGGAGTTCTTTTATTTCATGCTCTATACAGTATAAAACCTAAGAAAATCTGATATTACTTAAAAGAAGAGAAATACTTAAAGATTCTAACTTCTATAACTATTTAATTCCTTCGAAGAAATTATAAATGATTTAACCTTCTATAACTTCAGTTAATTCTATCTCTAATTTCTTTAAGTTAGGGATATTTGTATAAACATCATACAGACAAAAATACTTTTCTTAATAGTGAAAATATTCATAATCTAACTTAATATGTAAAGATTATAGGTTGAAAAAACCTGATAAACAATTACTTAAAGTCTTTGTTTAAATAGAATTTAAGTTAATTTAATCATTGAATTCAATTTTTAATTAAGTTAATGTAATTATGTCTTTCAATAGGTAGAAAGTAGTTTCGAAATCTAAATTATTGATGTTTTCTAATGATATTGTTAATTTAGTAAGCTCCTTTTATTACATAAGAAATTCTTTTACTTTAGAAAAAACAAGATTAAAGTTGATACTAGACTTTATTGATAGAGTAAATTCTTGTACATTTAAAGTAAAATTCAGCTTCGATATCAAGCTTTCTTCAGTTGTATATGGATTGGCTTTTAGTTTTAAACTTTTTCTTAGGTTTTCTTTTATTTCTAACATTTTTTTAGTTCTTTTATATCTAATTTTTAATTAACTTAAAGATGAATCAAAAATAAAGACTCCTGTCTACAGTGTTTTATTCACTCAAAACCAAAATTATGGTAAAATAATAAACCTCAATTTTGACGGTTACTTCGTAAAATCATTTTACGAGTAACTCATGAAAATTTGCGACACTTTTTCTAAAAATTCTTAAACGACTTTTTACCAGGAGGATTTATTGTAATAATGATATTTAATGATGAATTAGTATTGGATTACTTTTTGTCAGAGATTTTTTAATACATTAAGTATGATTTATAGTAAGAAATCATTTCTTTTAGATAACTTTCTATTGTGGCAGTTTAAAAAATAAAATAAATTTTCAAAATTTAAATTATTAGTAGACTTTAAATTTGGTTGGTAAACTTTCATTAGATTGTAATTAAAAGCTATTATTTGTCTTTAAATATTTATTAAATATCTTTTAATTTCCAAAATCAAATTGCCACAAAAGTTTTCATAGAATTATTTGAGAGTGATTATAAATTTGAATTAAAAAATTAATTTATTTAAAAAAGGAGTGTTTTATTAAAAAATATAGAATAATATAAAAAAAATTATTTATTATTTAGATATAAAATATAATAAATAATTTTAATTTTGTAATTCTTCTCAAAAATCATCCCAATCATTATATTATTAGAAACAGACAAGTCTTTTCAACTTTTTTAAATCATTTTTTTGTGGTGAATTTCTAAATTATAATTTTAATTTTTGTAAATGTTCAAGCTGCTATAAACCTACCAAAAAGAAACTTGTGGAATCCTTTGGTATCTTATCAAATTTAAAATCTAAGCTTCTCAAAGTAAATTTTAAATTATCAAGCATATAAAAGATTTCTAATATATGGTCTTCTGTAATAGTGCAATTAAGAAGCTTTATTTTCAATTATTTTAATTTCGATAAATATTTAACATTTTCAAATATACTTATTGTCAAAAATTTTTAATCGTTTATTTATTAAGGATCACAATCAATAAAAGTAATTGAAATTTCTAAATATTATAACTGTGTTAATTAACTAAAGCATTAAACAAAGCTATGAGCTTCAAACCAATTTATTTTATTTCCTTTTTACTTAATTACTAATTTGAATTTTTACAATTAAGGCAATTAAATCAGAGCTTATCCCAATTCAATTAAACTCTTCTCACCTATTTAATTTCCTTCCTTAATTTTAAGATTTAATTTTTTCAAATTAATGAGATAAATTATATTCTTAAAAAATTCTACAGCTATTTAAGGACCTAAACAGTTATTTTGATGAATATCCAATTTTAACTTATTTAAATATTTAAGATTTTGAAAGGTAAAAGCAATACTTTCAAAATTCTACAAAATGTACTACTTATCAGGAAATAGCTAATCAGTTTTAACTTGAAGAGAATATTTATTAACTTGAATTAAATCATGTTTATTATCCATCTAATTTTAAATGTTGCTTTTATATTTAATATTCTTTTGTGCATAAACAAAAGAGGATACATTATTTTTAAAACCTGATTCTAATTCTATATCTTCTAAGTTTTCAATATCTTAAAATAAGCTAAAAAGAGAAATCGTACTAAATTAAAAATGTTTGAAAACTAAATGTTTAAGCAACTTTAGGTTTGATAGATATTTTCTGATTTCAATATAGTCAGAATTAGTGGTAAGCAATTGATCAAAAACCAAATCCAAATAGTGAATTTATCTTAACTAAGAAATCTATTTAAAAAAATTTTCAATATTTTTGTATTTTAAATTATCTATCAAAAAATCAATTCTTAAAGTTGTTATTTATGAAGGAAATTTAAAACAGTTTCCAAAAGCCATCTCATCTTCTTTAGAATCAAATTTTTGTCCTTTTATTCTAAGGCATATATTTTTCAATTTTGATAAACTTGAAATAGAAATATATAGTAAATCCAGTGTTTCAATTTGTACTCCATCTTTACACATCTCAAATTCTATAGCTTTTAGAACTTTACAGTTTTACAATTTTTAGAAGAAATACTTAAGACCTTCTTTATCAATTATACTCTTTTCTCCAAGTTAAATATCTAAATCTGTTAATAAATTTAACTAAGTTAAAGAATCACTTAATATTTTCATAAATTCATAGCTATAAATTTAATCTCTTATACACTGAAAACTGAATATTTTCAATTAATTATTTTATGTAATATCTTCAAATATTTATTTGAATTAGTTCTGCTCTATTTAATATTAAGATCCAGCATAAAATGTTAAATTCTTAAGTTTCTTTTTGTTTTTAGTTAAACATTATATAGGAAGCTGTTTATATTTATTATTTTATATTTCAACAGTTCTTAGTTTTAAATTCAGCTCTTCTAAATTATCTGCATCTTAAACGGCTTCTAAAATACTCCTAGCTAATAGATTATCTTTTCCGAGGCAATTATCAGCAATGTTAAAATAAAATTAATCTAGATTTTAAATAACTTAATGAAAATCATACAAATTTATTGTATCATCTTCTTTTTAAGGAGGATCTAATTAAGAAAAATAAAGTGATAGTACTTTCAAACTCTTTAGAAGCTTAAATTCACTTAGAAATTAAATTAAATTTTAATATGATTATTTACAATAATAGTAAAAGATCATTTTCAATCCAGATAATTTTTCAATTTAAGCAAGGCTTTTTCCAAATTCTTATAATTTATTATTATATATCTTGATATCAGATAGACATAAATCTAAAATAACTTTTTCTAAACTTTTTACTTTAGAGAGAGAATCTACCAAATATAATAAATTTACATTCTTTCCACTTTTTAATGTAAAAGAAAAATATTTTAAATTAGAAAAAGAGGTAATACAATCTTCCAATCCTATTTTATCTATTTTTGAATTAGTGTTAGTGTAATTTAACATAATTTTTAAATTCTCTAATTATTATTATTTTTTCAAAATCTATCCAAGTTTAGAGAGATTATAATAAGTTACATAACAATTCCACCCAAAATCGATAGAAAAGATGCTTAAATTAGTGAGCTCTCTTAGCTCATATTCTAAACAGTCTAATACTAAAGTTATTCTGAATTAATTTTCTACATAGAAGGAAAGATCTAACGATTTTAGATTTTTTAATTAATTGATTCCTTCAAACAGATAGGAGGTGATAAACGAGTCTTCTAAAATATCAGTTAAAGTTAATTTTAAATCATTTAAGCTAGAAATACTCTTATAAACTTCGGTCATTGAGAAAAATTTTTCATTTTTTTGTTAGAATTTATTACCACTGACTTAAATCGATAATGAAGTGAGATTAACAAATCCCTTCAAACAATCTTCAAGAGAATATTTTAAATTAGAATTAAAGAAATTTATATTTATTAATCTAATTTGAATATTTGTTAATTAGATAAAATCCTTTAATAAATAAAAAGAATTTTCAAAGTCTAAATTTTTGATGTTTTCAAACTCTAGGGACAATGTAGTGATTTCACTATGAAAGCTTAAGAATTCTTTGGTCTTGGAGAATAGAAACGCCAAATTATCAAATGAAATTATAGATAGAGTTAATTCTTTCAATAATTAAGTGTTGTTGAATGATTCATTTAGTGTCTCCTCTGTAGAATATATGTTTGCATTTATCCTCAACGTATGTTAAGGATCTTATTTTTATTCTTCTGACATTTTTAATAATCTTTTTAAAATGAATATATATTTTTAATCTTAATGAGGGGATACAAAATTTAATTAATTATTTATTTATTTTTTAAAATTTTGATATTTTTATAAAAATAAAATACTAAATTTAAGATTTTATTAATATTATATTATTCTGATATCCTAAACAAAGTTTGAAATTATAAGGATCATTAATTAAATATTGGAGAAATTATAAATTGTGAAAATATTATTTATAGTGGTTGATTGTAAAGCTTAATCTTTAGTCAAGTAAGAAATTATTTTCGATTTAAGTATTTAATGTATTTTAAGCATTATTTCGGTTTATTTTTGCTTGTTTTTTGCTATTATATAGAATTTGATTAGTATCAAATATAAAAAATAATCTCTTTTATTTTGATTTTTAGATAAAATAAATTAGGCAAGGCAAGGGAAAAAATTAAAAGCTTTATTTTTTCACCTCCTATTTAACTAGATTTTTGAGATTTTTTTAATTCTAACATTTATACTTTCATATTTTTTAATAGTGGAATCAGATAATTGATTGTATAGTATTTAGATAATAATTATTTCAATCAATCGATATAAAGTTTTAATAGAGTTAGTCAATCAATAATACTAATCCTTAATTATCCGAAATACAGTTAATTCTAAAATTTAAATCTAATTTAGTGAACTGGTTTCTTACTATAATCCTTTGAATAACACCTTAAAAAACCTTTGAAATAATTAAAATCTTAATAGTGAATACAAAAAAATAAAAAGCATGAATATACCAATAAATCTAAGTATAAAAAGCAAATTTAAAATTCTTACATAACAAAAGATATGGATAAATCAAATTAAGTAATTTTAATTTCCATACTATTCTGTAAAATCTACACTAACAAGCTTTTTTAATTTCAAAATACTCCGCTTTAGGTGCTTATTTTTAACCAACAGTTTTATTGATAACAAATTCTAAAGTATTTTTAAATTTCTATAGAACTATCTTAAATATTGGAGAGTCTCATCATGGTGTATATTGATATATAGCTCTAATTGTTTTAAATTACCACATTTACTTTAAAGAAATTAAACAAATGTAAAGTCTTCTATTTTGAAAACTGTATTATTCTTTAGTGATAATGAGAAATGTTCTAAGCTATTTATCTGAGATAAATGTAAAAAAATATTTGTTAAGTCTATTTACTCATTAGGATGTTAATTTTATAAACTAAGCTTAAATGATTAAAGTGATTGTAAGTTCCTTATTCCTTCTAAGAAATAGCATGCTCTCTCCCAATCGATATCATTAAATGTAGAATCAATATCTAATACTAAGTTTTGAAGCTATTTTAATTACGAAATAACCTTTCCTAACTCAATAATACTATTATTACCTATCCTATTTCCTTGTTAAATAGTCAAATTTAGATATTTTAGATGTTGTAAATAAGAAATGTTTTTAAAAAGCATTAAAGCTCCTTCTTCATCAAACCTATTATTGGTGCTCATGATTAGTTCAAGGTGAGTTAAGATTTAACAATTGAGGAAGATATTTTCGATTGATTGCGATTATAAGCGAATATTTTTTAATACAAGATGGATTGAACTGAATTATTCATCTTGATTGTTCACTATTTAATTACTGTTTTGATCTAAAATGGCAATATTACTTTATCTATAAAACCCAGCCTCTTTGAAAACTCCATATTAATAATCTAATATAAAATAAAGGGATTTTAAAGATGGGCAGTTCTAAAATAGAGGAGCTAGATTAAACATACAATGATGAAAAAAATTTAAATGTATCACAATAGCGTTTTTTAAATTAGAGAGTAAATCATTTAAAAAAACACAATCATTTAGATTGATCTCCATCTAACTTAATTTTAGAGATAGTTCTTAAAGATATGTTAATGAAGATATCCCTTTAAATAAATCTGTATAATGAATAAACTAGAGGCTAGATAGCTAAATGTTTAAATCTAATTTTTCTAAGTTACATGGAAGTATTAATTAATGGATAAATTATATTTATTCTAATTAGGAAGATAGGCTTTTTTCACAGTACAAATCAAGATCTAATTTCTTCAAATTAAAAAGTGATTAGAAAGAAGAACCAAAGTTTTTTAATTCATCACTTGCATTGAAATCAGAAGTAAGCTGTATGGTAAGATCCTCTAAGTTATTTAAAGAGCTTATAGCTTAGCCTAGATAAAGAATCCCTTCCTTCTCGATAGTAATATCTTTATCAAATACAAAACTCAATTCTTTAAGTTATTTTAAATTGAATACTTCTTCTTTAAAACGCTAGAAGAATAAATATTCGATGGTATGTCTTCCTTCAAATTTTAATTTAATTACTTACAATAATGGAGTTTATTAAAAGTTAGAAAATAAATTGCAAAAATTTAATGTTGAGATTTTATAATTTCTACTAATTTCTAAATCTAAATGGGACAAATTTTTCATTTTATTAATCAAATCTTTACATTCAAAATCTAAGCTACTGGAATAGTTAGCATTTTAAAAGGTAAGCTACAATTCCTTAATATTTTCTGAATTTCCTACAATTTCCATAACTTAATTTGAGCAATATTAATCATAATTTACCCATGCTTCGTCAATGATTAGTTTGAAACTTGAGAGACCTCTTATAACATCAATAACCTATTAAAAATCTTCATTTTATAATTATTCATTATCTGCTTTAAGAATTGAATTTTTTTAAGAGAAATTAATCTAAAGTTGTTTTAGTTGTTTCTAAACATTAAATTATCCAATAAATTTAAACATATCTTATATGGTAAATCTTTCTTTAAATTCTATCTTTAAATCTTTCAGAAATGGGATACTAGCTAGAAAAGTGCCTAATTAAATTAAAAATTCATCAGAGCTATATCTATTTTTGAATTCGAGATCTAAAATAGTGTTTTCTAGATTAGGTAGTTTCTAAATAAAACTAAAAAACTGGATAAAAGGTTCATCGCTCTAATAAGCATATTTTAAGTGTAAGGTTTTCAGCTATGTAGGTAATTCAATAAAAGAGTCTTTTATTTAAGAAGTTGTTATTTATTTTTAAGTACTTAAGTTAGGAAGTTAGATTTTTAATTTCTCCAATGATTTAGAATTATGGAGCATTTACTAAAATCTACTGATATCATATTATCCAATAACCACTTAATCGAAGATTATAGTTATACCTTTTATTTTTTCTAATTAACTTATTTCCTCATCAAGACATCCAATAAGATTTGATCCAGCTTAGGTACTTTTGTATTATACTTGGAGACTAAATTCCTCTAGATTTTTCAAATATCTAATTCCATCCATCAAACAGGTAATAAGTGGTTGATATTTATCCTATTCCAAAAAACTGATTTCCAAATTTTATAATTAAGATAGATTCTTATATGTCTCGCAAAAATTAAAGTATTCACTTTTTATGGAGATATTGCTAGATAGCACAGATAATTTTAGTATTTTAAGATTAGTTAGGTTTTATAAACAATCACCTAACCTGCATTATTAAGAGAAATTGCAATGTAATGCTGTAATGTTAATACTGATTTAAGATATTTGAGTCTACTCTTTCAATTAATTAAGCAAGGAGATATATTTTAGATCAAAATTAGAGAGGTTTTTTAAGTTAATCTCTATGGAAGGGATATTTTCATATTAGTTTAGATAATAAATGGTCTAGCTAATATAACTAGATATACTTGATGAATTTAAAAGAGTTAATTAAAATTCATCATACTATTATTTTACATCTAATTATTTGAGTAAAGTTTCTTTTGAAGTGAAAGAGTTTATTTAAATACTTTGAACCTTTTTTTATTATCCTTTTTTTTCCTCCATTTTTTTACAATCTTAATTAAGTAAGATAAAAATAAATACTTTAAAGATTTTTGCAAATATCATTCAAATAAGATACTTACTTATTTAATATTCCTTAATAAAAATGCTATCATTTGCTTCAAAAATATATGATCATTTTTAAAAATCTATTCTATTATAGTTAATTAAATCCCAAGGCATTATTAATTCAATCATGATCCATTGATTTAATTACTTAATTTTAATCTTAAAGACCTAATAATAAGAAAGACTATTTGAATAATTTTTCAAAATTGGAGTTGAAATTAATCACATACACTAAACTCTTTTTGAATAATATGAATTTGTTATTAATATAGATGTTTGTTTACTGCTATCATGTCTTTATGAAGTTTTTTCAGCATACATTTTCTAAAAATTATTCTACAGTTTATTGCATTAATTAGAATTTATTGATGAAACTAATACAAAAAAACATTTATAGAATAATTAAAAAAATAAAATAATAAATTAGCCAAGAAATCAATGAGAATTTCTAATATTCACTAGCCTTAATATTTTATGCAAAATATTATTTAGATATCCTTCATTATAAAGTACTTGAACAGTATTCAATAGCCTTAATTTCTTAACACTATAATAAAATTGTTTTTAATAGTTATTTCTTTATTCATTAATAACCAAAATACACAATTCTTATAAATTGTCAAATGAAACTCTATCAAATTTATAAAATTAATCATCGAATAAAATATCCTCATAAAGTTTAATCTTTAATTTTTTTAAATTCACCATTTGTCCTATTGATTTCATTAACATATTAAAATTTGAAGAGCTGCAAATATTAAATTCCAAAGAGAGATATTCAAGTTTTTATAGGTCCTTTAATCCATTTTAAAATTAAGTAATTTCAGATAAGGATATATGGTTTCCAGTGAAATGAATTTAAAGAGTTAGACTTTCTAAGTTTACTAGAAACTTCATTATCGATCCTAATTAGTTCAAACTATTGTTTCCTATATTAGAATATTCATATATTATAAAATTAAGGGATTTAATGCTTGAGCCATATTATAAATAAGAAAATAGCTGTTTCCCTAGGTGATCATCTAATTCATTTTTTTAATTTAATAATAAATTCATACTACTTACCCTACAATTTTTGAAAAATAATTCTAAATATTCCATGTCTTCATAAATAATTTTATGCTAATATGATAATGAAAGGGAGATATTTTCTGCCTAATCATTTAAAGAATTCTCTTTATGGGTGGTTTTGGAAGTGTTTATTTTAATTTATTTTATGAATTAGATCGAATAAAAAAAATTTATCTTTTGGTGATTCACTATTAATATTTTTAATAATTTTAAATCATTAAATAGCCTTTATAAGCTTAATAAGGTAATTTATTTTAAGGAAATTCTTAATTCTTATAAAGAATTTAATTGTGACAAAATACCATATAACTCTTCAACTT
This sequence comes from Tetrahymena borealis, assembly GCA_000260095.1. Classification (NCBI taxonomy): domain Eukaryota; phylum Ciliophora; class Oligohymenophorea; order Hymenostomatida; family Tetrahymenidae; genus Tetrahymena; species Tetrahymena borealis. Next base: position 70,983 of record JH651309.1, read on the forward strand.
CTACTTATTTTAATCTAGGAATGTTTATTTTTACAAATAAATTTCTTAGATTTTTTAAACTATTAAATTTGTTCATTATATTCCTTATATGCTCAAATCTTATTCCTTTTTATTTAATTACTATCTCAATTTCCCTTAATGATTTTGGAAATCCTTTAAACTTCTTCATTCCGTGAACAGAATTTTCATAATTTGATAGAAAACATTTCACCATTAATTTGTTTAGTTAGTCCATGTTATAAAAAGGATTAAAAAGTTCTTCTATATTGCATTCAGTAAGCTCAATACTACTAAAATTGAGATCTAATTATTCCAAGTTTGTTAAGTGTTTTAATCCTTCTGTAAAAAGACATGCTCCATTAAATTGTTATGTTTAATTTTATACATATTAATAGTTAATTATTTAAGATTATTCAAGTTTTAAATTCCATTTACTAAACCTTTAACCCTTTCCTAATTTAAGAGAAATTTTTCTTTAAATGAAAGATATAAATTCTTAAGGCTTTGGTGTAGAGATAAGGATCCAAAGAATTAAATTATATCTTATTGCTCAAATAAAAAAAATTAATTAAAATATAGATTTAAATGATGTAAATTTGTCTTGTTTGTAATTAATTCTTTCAAATTTATTGATTAATAATCTTGGTCTAATAATTCTTAATAGCTTCCACTATAATTGATAAATGATATCTGATTTAGTGAGGGTATACAATTAAATATAGGAATCCAAAAAATATTAGAATAATAAGAATTGTTTCCCACTGATTAATGATCACTAATATTCATATAAAATCCTTCTAATTTTTGAAGAGAGTTTTTGATTTCATTTAATATATCCTTATCTAGATATAAAGAATTGCAATTAGTTTGAAAATGAAATACAATTAAAGCTTTCAAGTTGATTAAATGCTTTAAACTTTTCATAAACTCTACCCAATCTTAATATGTAATCTAATTTCTATAAGGTAGAAATATTTTAAGTTCAGTAACTTAAGGTAACCTTATAAGACTTTAGGAAAATTCATTTAAGTATGGAAAATTCTCATCAATGTCTTCTCCTATAGATAAATTCAATTAAATATTTTCTAAAGTAGACAGATCAGATATCACATCTAGATATAACTTAATTGTTGCTAATTAACACTCGTCGCAATTACGAAATTTTAGATATTTTAAATTTTTAAGATTTTCAATTCCATCCAAGTAACATTATTAAGGAAAAGCATTAATTGGAACACATACATAAAGCCATTCTAGATTTTGTAAAAACCTAATACTGCAACATGCTAAGAATGAATCATTTTAGAATTAATATGAATTTTTATCAATTAATTTCAAACTCTTTAGATTTGATAGATATTTTAGTTCTTCGCCTAATTGTATTAAGCCTTCATCCTAATGATATTGAGGATTTATTATTTTTATGGTTAACTACTCTAGTTAAGTTAAACCTCTTAATCCATTAAAAATAGAATTTAAATGAACTGATTTCTTTTATATATCTTCTAAACTCAAGAATAAATTGGTTAGATTTTTAAGATTCTCATAAGCAGATTTTAATCAAAATTCTCTCAACCTCTCCTAATTTTTGCATTTTGCGAATTGCGAGTATCGAGGAATTACGGTGTATAGATTTTTATCTACCTTTATTTCCCTTCTTATGACAAAATTTACTAATCAAAATAAATAGTTTAGATGAAATTCATTATTTCAACAGTTTATTGTATTTAGAAGAATTTATTGATGAAACTAATACAAAAAGACATATATAACAATTAAAAAAATGGAATAATTAATTAGCCAATAAATCAACGAGAAATTCTAGTCTTCACTAGCCTTAATATTTTATATAAAACCTTGTTAAGATACCTTTCATTTTAAAGTATTTGAATGGTATTCAATAGCCTTAAATTCTTAACACTTTAATAAAACTAAAATTGTTATTTGTAGTTTTATATTTATTCATTATTAGCCAAAATACCCAATTCTTATAAATTGGTAAATGAAACTCTATCAAATTTATATAATTAATCATCGAATAAAATATCCTCATAAATTTTAATCTTGAAATTTTTTAAATTCACCATTTTTCCAATTGATTTCATCAAGATATTAAAATTTGAAGTGCTGCAATTATTAAATTAAAATAATTTATTCAGTCAAAGCCAAAAGATTCTTCAAAATCAATCCTTACAATCTTTTTTAGTTTGAAAAGTAAATTATAATGATCTTATAATGTATTTATCTTTAAATACTATAAATTCTCAAGCTATTTAAGTATTTGGTAATACTATTTTCTTTCTTAGCTCTGTGTTAACTGCAAGTTTGTTAGATTAAGTTCTAGATATTTTAAATTAGAACTCTATTTTCTAAATAATGACAATAAATCACTATTAATATTTTTCAAACATAAATTATCTTCTAATTATAAAGATATTCTAGATAAATTCGTTAGTTCTCCCATACAATTACATATCATTTTAACTCCTTCATCTTAAAATGAATTACTAGTGTCCTTCAATTTAAACTTTATTTCTTCTAGTAAGGATAGAGTTTTAATAGAATCTGATAAATAATTTACTTCTTTCCATTCTATATTATTTCCAGTTTAACTAATTTTAATATATAAAGATTTCAATAGAGCTAATTTAAATAAAGTTTCATTGAGGTACACTAAGCTTTCAGTATTAATTTAATTATTTTTATGTATTTTAAGCTCAAGCTATTATAAATTAATTAAATATCCAATACTCTGAAAGAAAATGCTGGCTCTTTCATTACCCATTTATTATTGTGTTATCTTAATCTTAAGTTTTGTAAGGAAAGTTAAAGATTAAAAGGATAATTAAATATTTGAAAAATTCTCAGATTTGAAAATATTATAGTGCCTGATTGTGAAACTAAATTTTTAATCAATTAGGAAATTATTTTTGATTTAAGTATCTTTTAGGGTTATTTAGGGTTTTATTAATTTTTTTGCTTTTATTTAATTCAAAACCTATTATTTGTATGAAGATTAAAAAATTATTCCTTTAAGAAAGAGGATGTCTTACATTAAATTGATTAAATAAAACAAGTTGACATTATCTATAAAAATAGTGATCTAAGTTAATTGCTAAAGTTTACTTAGACAAGATCGTAAGTAAATGCAATCTTAATAAGTTGTTATAGGATTAGTTATATCTAAAAAAACTAAATTTAAATTTTAAAGTTTTGAAATATTATCAAAAAGACTATTTAGTTAATTAAATTCTAATTAATTATGTTTTATCTTTAAAAAAAACTTCTTTAACAGCCTAGGAAGAGGGAAATATTTAAAAAATTCTTAAAATTTATTAAAATATGTATTGTTTTCTCCTCCTATATCGAAACTTATTTTTTTAAGCTTATTTTTATTCTAATACACCTATGATGTGTTTATAATAGTTTAATCAGACAAATCACAGTATGGGATTTAGAAACTCAATGATTTCAATTCTGATAAAGTCTAAATAGAATTAGTCAATAATGCTACTCCTTCATCATCTAAAATAGATTTGGCTCCGAAACTAATATCTAAATCAGTTAATTTATTTAACTACTTTAATCCTTGACTTAGACCCTAAAAAAATTTATTTTAGAATGTGTGTTCAACTATAAACTCTAGCTTAAATACTTTGAGATTCTTTAACTCTTACAAATTAAAGAAACAATCCTGCAATTAATTTTGATCGATTTAATAATTTTTATTGATTTATAATTTAAGTGATGTTAGTTTAGGTTTGTTCAAGAATAAATTCGGAAAAGGAAAATTAAGAAATTAATAATTTTGATGAAAGTTCCTACAGAAGAGTGCAGAATAATCTTCAATAATTTAATTTTCTTTAAAAAGTAATAAGAATACTCTAGCTACACTTTCACTTATTAAATTTTCTCCTTCATTCATATCTAATTTAAATTTTTTAAGTTTATTCGTTACCTCAAAGCATTTTTCAACATTTTAAAGTTTTGACTTAATTGTTATAAATTTGAAGGAAAGTTAAAGATTTTCTAATTTTGGTAGTTAATTGAGGGATATAATAAAATCAATTAATAGCTACATATCTATATAGAAGAAGTAGGCTCCTTATATTGATAATTTTGTGAGAGAAGAAATTTTACAAATTTTTGTAGCAAAAGATATTATATTATGGTAATTAACATCTTATGTATTGTTTACATGAAGTGTTAATTCTGTATTCTATAAATTAGGAATTTGGCTGAAACTCTTTACAAGATAGAATAATTACATCCGATCACCACCTATTAAAGAGAATTATAGCTATTTTAATTACTTAAAAGATCTTGTACCATTTAAAAGGTTAGGATCTTTTAAATCATTTGTGATAGAAATAGTTATCGAGAGTTTACTTAAATTTTTCATCAGAGATAAGGCTTGAAAAAACTAAATAAATTAAGAATATTTAATCTCATTTTAGTATCCTAAAATTAGAGTAAACTCTTGTAATTCCTCTAAGTACTTAATCTCGCTGATTAAGTAAAAAATGAGCTAAGATTCTATTAAATCACAAGAAATAAATTCTATGGAGAGGGATTGTAATTTAGATAAGTGCCTGATTCCATCTAAAATATAGTAAAGACTTAAGTACTACTTATTAAGATTAGAAATGTATAAAGACAAACTCTCTAACTTTTGAAAAGACTCATAGGCTTCATATAATCTTAAATAGTCAGTGTGTTAAGGAAAGTTTGATAAATCTAACTTTAGATATAATTTTATTAGATTTCTTTAATTTTTTATTGATTAACCTAAAGATTACTACTGAGAAATGATAACTTGCACATTATTTAGAATTTCTAAAGACAAGTTATTCAATTCCTTAAAATTTTATAATCTAGAAAATATCTCTAATAAATCTAAACCTCTTACCTTTTACAATTTTATTCTAAATTCCTAAATTTGTTTACATTCAAAAAATTTGATCATATTCTCAATTAACTGCTACCCATGGGGATGGTTTTATACAGAAAGCTTTAATTTTGTAAACAATTAATCAATTTGAAGGCTTTAATCAAACTCCTAATCTGTTGTGAATGATCTCACTTTAATAGATTTAAAATTTTAACTGCTTTGATTTTATTCTTCCATTTCTATTTCTTGTTTCTTTACTTAATTAATTTACTGCAATTAAGAAGAAATTAAAAAATTATCTAATGTAATATTAATTTTTATCTCTATTAAGATAATGCTATTTTATTTAAATTAATTAGGATGATAAAATTGGAATTAACTCATAATAATTATTAAATAGAAGCTATAATATTTGTAAATACTTTAAATTAGGTGAATAATTATGCTTAACCATTGAGTAACTAACAATAAATAAATCTATATTTGATTATACCTACAAGGTATTAATTTTTAAATCTATCATAGTTAACTTTTTTAAATTATCCTTTTAAGCTTACAGTAATATTTTTTTATTGTGAAAATTCAATACTTCATTTTCTATTAATTAAAAATGTGGTACATCTATTACCTTTTACAAATTTTCATTTTGTAAATATATCTTATCTATTTTGTCAAGTATGCTTTTTATTATATACATCTAAAGCTTAATAGTGGGTTCTAAAATTAAATAATATAATAAATCCAAACATTCTTTAAATATGTCTAATTAGTAATAGTATGCTTTTTTTACTTCAACTTATTTTAGCCCCCTCCCTCCACCCCTTTAAATAATTCAATTAAATCGTTTTTTCTTATTGAAGAAGTTATTTTTTTAATGGTTTTAAGTAGGTCTGTTAGGTTCTTACTTTTCAAAAGAATTTTGGTTAATTTAATGTTATTATAAATTAATCAAAGTGTAAGAAGTAGAGGGATATAATTATTTTAATAATACAAATTTTAGGAAGATACTCTAGACTTCCTTTATTTATTTTAATAAATTACCTATTTTCATTAAAAAATTCAAATTTTGAATTTTAAATGAATCAGAATTGCTAAGAATAAAATTATCGCTAAACCTAAATAAGCCAGTCAATCATGTTCATTTAAGGTAATATAAATACTAGTCCTATATTTCTTTAAATAGACTTTTCATTAATTTCTATTTTAATTAATACCAAAAAATTCTATCATTTTTAAATAGTAATTAAAAAATTGTAAAAATATGAATAGGATTTTTCTAAGCTCTCTAAAAAAATTAGATATATTTGGAAGTGAAATCACTCTAAACTACAATAAAGACTAGTTATTTAGGACTCCATTTGGTGGCGTTGTTGCTATAATATGCATTTTTACATTAGTCTCACTGTTTTTTAATAATGTTATATTCTTTAATCTTCCATCCATAAGTGTATTAACAATTCTATTAAATCACAATAAAAATACCAAAATTCCAAAAATACTTAAATATTTTACCTATAAAAATTTAGATTTTCACACTCATGGGGAAGAGTAATAGATAAATTATACCTTTAATCTCTTATCTTCAATAATTTATTTTGCTATTTTTAAAATTTATAGCTCAGGTTAGCTTTGTATCATCTGTAGATTATGATCCAGATCCAGATGTCTTTGAAGTTGGAATGAACAAAATGATGATAGCTGTAAAATATGACTAGGCAAACTTTTTGCAAAGACCAAAGATGAATATAACATTTGAGAGAAGACATTATATAAGATGTGAAAACGGGACATTAGTTTAAAAAAAAGTAATTTTCATGCATATAGAAATTAAATGAGATTTAACACTTTAAATTTTAAATTGCTTTTTTATTAATTTAATTATCTATTACCAACCAATAGATTTATTACTCAATAATCTCACTTTAAATTAAATTAAAATAGATACCTGTTCCTCTAGAACCATGCACATTAGATCACTTCTATGACCTGCCTAACTACAACATAAATTGGAAAGAGAGATATTAATTATCTAATATTAATGATTATCTTTGTCTCAAGTATTCATTGTTTTTTTGGAATAGGATTCTCCTCAATTTTTAAAACTAATAAATTAAATTTTATTAGGAAGGGAGAGTCTTTTAAGATTGGTGGAAAATATGAGAGCAAAGAGTTCTATCATCTCAAATATACGTTAAAGAAATGCGTGAATTATACTGATCCCGTGGAATCATGGAAACCAGTTTGCGGTACATAAGAGAATATAGATTAAAGTGATGAAGATAAAAGAATATTATTTCTAATTTCGAATACTTAGCTAAATCCAGAAAGCCCATCAAACCCAATTTAAACATTTTTAGATACATTGATTTTTAATGTGCAACCTCATAAAGTAAATATTTAAATTAATAAATATAGGTCATTTGTATTAACCTAAATTCAATAATTATTAATGTAAGATGTACGCTACAGCAAATGTGATGTTAAATGAATAAACTTTAAGGACAGATGAAAGTATTACTCTCTATACAGACATTAAAGAGCAGAAATTCATTTCCTATAAACAAGGGGATTATAAATCTTAAATCGTAATTGGAGATTATGCAAATTATAGTGAAATTTTCTTTTTGAGAAGTAATTTCTCCGCTAATGTGTAGAGAAATTTCCTAAAAATAGACTAAGTTATCAGTTATATGGGAGGATTTTGTTAAGTTTTCCTCTTAGTTTGTGCGATTATTGGTAACAATTTTAATTAATTTTGATAATAATACAATCTTCTTAAGAATACTATTTATATTTATATTTACAGTAGGTTAATTTAATGAATATGTTTATAACATCGAACTAGCTAATAAATTGTATGACTTTGAAATCAAAAATAAGAAAAATAAGTAAGATCAATTGAGTAAAATAAATTACTAGCCACTACCAAATAGGCTAGGTATAAAATCTACTTAAAGTACTCCGACTAATTACTATGTAGAAGACAATTCACCTCAAATAAGCAAATAAAGTATAAATTCGCCAATTGTAGTTTAAGAAAGATTATTGCCATTCTAAAAATAATATTAAAATGATTAAATTGAGAAAACTAAGAATTTTAAAACATTAATAAGTACAAATCTTAATAAGTATAATCAAAGAATAAATTAGGAGACATCTCTCCAGTTAAATTCCTTCTAAGAATATGTTTAAAAACAGAAAAATACTCAAGAAAATAATTTCTAAGATGATTTGACAAATTAAAGATTAAATTCATTCAGACCATTTAGATAACAGGCATTTGATTCAAAAATATAAAATTCTAAGTAGAATTCCAAAATGATAAGATTTTAATAGAATTTAGATAATCTATAATTATACAAGGACAATCAATTTAAAGATTAAGAGCAAAACACAAAAAATGATATAGGTCTAAGCAATTTAAAGGATGATAATGCAATTAATGATATCGACTAGATTCAAAGTTAAATGAATTATTAATTATAAGGAAGCGGAAGGAAGATTTTTTCTTCACAATTGATTAATAAACCTTTTAGTAAATCCAATTATTAAACTCTACCTAAATTTAATAAAGGATCTCTTTTAGAAATCCATTCAGAAGGAAATATTAATTATAAAAGTGAAGAAAAGGAAGAGAAAATGACATTCATAAATGGGATGTAATCATTTAGAAAAAATAAAACAGATAGAAAATTGTTGAATAATAAAACATTTTTAGAGAAGGAACTCAAATATATTATAAATAGAGACAGAAGCCTATGGCTGGACACAAAATACTTTATTAATAAACTAACTTGTGGTAAGTTATACAATACTTGTGAAGTGCAGCTATTGAACAAAGCAATTGATTTGGTTAAGTAGGATTTAGATATATCTATTATTTTAGATAGATAAAAAGATATTCAAAAATTTAAAAAGTTATTCCTAACTCCTGATTAATAAGTTCTATTCAATTTCTTCCCCAAACCTTTAATTAATGCTGATAAAGACGAGGTTCTTCTTTCTCGATAATCAATAAGAAATGAAGATACCAAAGCCATTATTCCTTTAAAATTGAATAATAGTAATATAAAGAGATTGAATATAACTTTAAAAAATCTTGGAGTTATCTCAAAAGCAGTTTAAAGATTCAAATAAAATATTAACAAATCTTAAATTTCTAATTACTCTGAATTATTTAATTGCTATGAAAGAATAATTTAAAATACCCACTCTGAGTAATATTCTTATATTTGTAGCTTTAAATTTGTTTTAACTTATCATTAATCTAATTTAAACAAGAGTAGAAAAAGAGATCAATAAAAAGTTGGTGGAACAATTAGGTTTCGAAATGAAGAGTATTTTTGAAAATGCTTACAAGTAATTAACAAAACCATAATTTAAATATTAACTTTTTTTATGATAAAAAATATTAGGATGAAGTATAGATAAGCAGACAAATTAAACTTCTCTTCAAATAAATTAAATCAAATACCATCCCAAAACAAGAATGAAAATCCCTCTTTATTTAAAATTTATAACCCTCAAACACAAAATAATTTAACAATTGAAGAGTATACTTATGAAAATACTAATAAAAATAATGACATAAATATTGATTAAAGTCCATCGCAGATAAATGAAATATTCTTAAATCAAAATAGAAATCCTATTTAATTTTAAGATAAAGTAATTCTAGAAGTCTAATCTGAAAAAAAGAGTAAATAAAATGATAGAGAAAATAATTTAATGACTGTTGAATAAGAGGAATTTATAAATGAATCTTAGAGGGGTGATTAAAGCTAGGAAATCAGAAAAACATAATCAAATAAAATAATAATTCATATTAAAAATACATAAATCAATAAATCTAATTGAGTCTAAAGAATATTTTAATAAATTTAGAAAGAAAAAATATTTAAACTATCCAAATATTTTTAAACTGTTTGTGGTAGTAAATAATAATTTGAAATTAATTAATTAAAATAAATAGTAAATAATATTGGCATAATCTATTACTTTTATGTATAATTACTGTAGACTCTCTAATTTAATTAAGATGTAATTACATTAAGTGCAAATCTCTTATTAAGGTGTTATTAATTTAAATAAATAGTTTTACTAAATTAAATTAAAAATATATTTAACACAGACTTTACATTATTTAATATAAATGAATGAATGAATGAAATGAACTACAAAAAATAATGAAGAATGAATTAATATTTTTAAATTAAATTAATTGTAGACACATCATATATAAGTAACTAATCTTTTGAGCTTATAAACAATAGGGTTAAGCTTAAGTTAATTTTTTTTGGTATATCTAGTACCTAAAGTTTAAAGTTATTATAAATTTGTAAGTTACCTAAGGCTTTATAAAAATAATTCTTACTTTAAGATAACGGACTTATCACTGTTATCTAAAAAATAAATTTATAAATATATTAATTTTGTCCTTAAATTACTAAAAAGGGAATTAAAATTTTATAATATTTAGTTCTCTTATTTTTCCATATAATACATGTTACTCCCTTTAATTGAAATCTTCAAAACTTTCAACTTATTGGAGGAGGAAATACTAAAGATAAGCTCTTCTATTCTTTCAAGATTGAACAAACTCGAACTAGTAACATAAATTGCAAGAAATTTTAAATTCCTTAGATATTGAAATGATTTGCAGAAAGTACTAATATTTATCTCCTAAGAGTAAAAGGAGTTATTATTATCAAATATTAAATATAAATTAGATAAATTTAGTAACTTTTATAAGCTTAATCCTAAAGAATTCATATTTCTCGAATTAATTCGTTGCATGGAAGTTAATTCTAAAATTCTTAGTTAAAACAAATTCCCAATTCCGTTAAATAAATCTTAAATGATATCTTAAGAGAAATTATTGCTCATAGAAATTTTTATACGAAGTGAATGAATCATTGTTAGAATTTGAAAATGTTAAGCAATATTTTTGTATAAGAAAAATTTTTCCATACTAATTGATAAACCTATAATTTCATCCAACTTATATATCTTATTACCATTTTTATTTTATTTTTTAAAATTGATACTTTTTTAAAAATAGATATTTCTCTTATAATACTTCTCTCTAAAAGCTTAAATAAGTTCTTTACTAGTATTTCTATTCGAATAATTATCAAAATTAATTATCTCTAAGAAAATATTTACTCTAAATAGATCTATTAAATAAAGTGCTAAGGGGTTACAGCTCAGGAAATTAAGATTAATAAGATTGTAAAGCTTAGAAAGTTATACATTTAAATTTTCAACATCTTTTTAAGTTATTTCCTACTCAAGTACCTCAAATTATAAATTTTAGAGCTTGTTAAGTTATGAAATAGTTTCAAACAAATTAAACAATTCTGAAATAAATAATGATTCTATTCTGAAATTTAGATTTAGAAAGGATAATTTTTTAGGAATTTAAAATTAATTCACAAATTACTATTTGTAACTCTATTCAAATTTCTATCCTTCAATTGCAAACTGTAATCTTTCTAGCTTGCTTAAATGTTTGAAACTTTAGACTAAATTTATTAAATAAGCTTCATCAAACTTTTATTTATTCAATTCAAGAGTTAAGTCGATTAACGAAAGAGATTACCTTAAATTCTAATCTAACTCTAAAGTAGTTTCATTCATTTTATATTTGTCTTAATTAAAACTAACTATTGTTTCTTCTTAAATAGTAGAGTTTATACTTTCCTTGTTAGGTTAATCAATAATTTAATTTGATTCTGTTTTATTTTATGAAATAAATTTATCTATTTGAATAAGCTATTTTTTATCACTTTCCTTAGAGATGATAAATTGTTCTAAATGAGTAGCAATTAATCTGTTTATAAATAAATTGTTTAATAAGCAGAACTTATGTTTGCATTCATAAAGATTGAAATTATAAAAAACTCTAAATAGGAATCTATCCTAAATATCAATAGGTTTATTAGTTTAGTAGGAGATTGAGCCAGATTGCGGAGGATTTACCAATTCTTTCTATAAATTATTTTATAATTAAACATCAAATTATTATAGATCTGTAAAATAACCTTTCTTATGAATTTACATTTTACTTTTATTTTATTTTAATTCTTAAAAGAGAATTATTAACACTTTTAGTTTGGAAAAGACATTCACATCGATTTCATTAGACAAATTTTCTTCGATTCTATGAGAAAATATCTCTCCTTTCTTATTTTATTCTTAAATTAGATTTATTTTTAATGATTCTAATGTCTGAGAGTATTATATTTCCTCTATAAATTAAAGAAAATCGAAAGGATTAGTTAATTTGCACTCCAATTTCAATTTAGTTAATGACCTCATTTGACATAATGTATTTCCAAGAGTGTAATAATCATGAAATGAATTAAAGTTTGTATTGATCTATAAATTTAACTTTTATAAAGTATGAATACTATCAAGGGATTTGAAGAAGAAAAAATTATTGAAATTCCCTTAATATTTAAAATTTGTAACATTTTATAACTTTTTCATTAATTATCTAAGAGATAGTAATGAATTACTATTGTATTGAGTATCAAAGTTCATTTTAATTTTTATTGTTTGTAAGTTTTATAGCTAAGTTAGAGCTTGCGTTAGGGATGCAAATTGTTCAAATTTCACCAAGTCTGTTTATCCAAGTTACATTTTAAAGGTATTCAGTGTGCTTAAGTATCCAATTTCTCTGCTTAAAATAGTAAATAAACTATCTATACGAATTGAATTATCACTAAATAAAAGAAAGATGGATTTTAATATATTTAGATTCTTTATTCCGCATAGAATTTAAAATATGTTTGGAAAGTTTTTGGATAATCTATAGAATTATAGATCTAAATACTCTAAATTATGTAATGTTTCATATGCCTTAGAAAATTTTAAGAAATCTAAGTGTTAAGGAAAATTCGAGCAATTCAAATTTAATTTAAGATAAGTAAGTTATTTAAGAGATGAGAGAGAATCTCCAATTGAGAATGCTTAATTAGGATTAATATATACTCCACTAAATATTTCAATTTCCAAATGAGATATACCCATTTGTGCTATTAAATCTATAATTATTGAATTTAAATCTAAATCTTCAATTTCATATAATTCTAAGTTTAATTAATAAATGTTTAGTTATTTAATTTATTTGATTATGGTTGAGAGATCCAAGATTCCTTTAGACCATAAAACAATTTTAACATTTAATTTATTATTATATTTTTAATTTATTATCCGATTCAATTTTTCACTTTTTGTTGAATTACAAATTATCATACTTTCATTACCCTTTAAATTAGATGCTATTTCATTTATTTATCCATTTTCTATCATTTATTTGAAATATTATTTTTTTCTAAATTTTTTATTAACTAATTATTATTATGATAAATCAATATTTCTGATTGTTTAAATAAGTTCCAGCGAACTAAATAGATTAGAGAGGAGAATTATTAAATTATTAAATTATTAAATAAATAAATATTACTTTTGAATAATGATAACTTACATATCTAGCAAGCTATATATATTAAAATTGAATTGATGTACATAATTCTTTATTTTACTCAAAAAATCACTTAATCATTCAAATAAAGATTTTTAAATTAGCCAATAACTTTCATTAAATCATCATCATTAAAATGAAATTGAAAGATACTGTATTTTGAAGAAAAAAAACATTTTAAATTTTTAAGAAAAATGAAGGAATATAAATAAATAAATGCTCCTTGAAAAAGGAATTGAGATAAGTTTATATGAATAAATCATTGTAAATTAATATTTTGGTATAGAATCTAATTTTATTTTGAAACAAAAATATATTTATCTTAATAATTCATAAAATATTCCTTTATATTGATAATTGATACTTCCTATTTATAATAAATGTAAAATAATAATAATTATGATCTTTTATGTAAATTTCATTATCTTAATATTAAGAGAATAGCTTTAAAAATTACGATCAAATTAGAGATTAATCCCATATAATCAAAGGTTATATATTTCTAGGAATCTTAATTATTATTAATTATTTCAGATCTGAACTTGAGAATATCTAGCTATAAGAATACTAAATGAACTAGAAAACTATTTGATTATTTTAACAGACAATTTTATTCAATTTTTTGGATTATATATTAGCTGATAAACAATTAATTATGATTATTTACAAAAATTGTTAATTAATACTTAGTATATTATCAAAGCAATTATATTTTTGAGTGCATAAAGCCTTCAATTTTTAATATTTCATAGATTTCTTAGACAATGCTTAGTACAAGATGTATTTATAGTCATAAATATAAGTCTAGTTGATTGACTGATTTATTTTACATTTGTTAAGATTTTTCTTTTATTATTATAAACAAATATAGGATATTTAATGATCATTAATAATATAAGCAACTTACAACTAAAATCAGTTGATTGATAAAAATAATAGAATATATAAATAATATGATAAAATAACAAGTAATTCAGAAGATTTAATTCAAAAATATGGAATATATATTAATTTAACTAATTTTTTCAATTTAAAAGTAAAGTTAATTTTTTTTTTTCCAATCCCTTAGGGCAATTCAAGTTGAATTAGATCTTCAAGTAATAATATTTTTTTATAAAATTCTAGTTCAATTTCGCCTAGAGACATGTTATGAGTTATAAGACTTACTTTTAATCCTAAGCATATTAGTTAGTTTTTTAAAGATATAATTAAATCACTCCAATCTTTCATAATCATATCATGATTAAATTTATTGCTAGTTTCTATTCTTAGAATTTTAAGATTTTTGAGGTTTTTGAGGTTTTAGCAAACCAATTATAAAAATTAGCAAAAATAAGCTTCTTCTTCTTCTATGGCTGGAAAAATCCAACTGTATTAATTAGTTATTTGTATTCTGAAATCTTTTAGCTAAGCTAAATTAGATAAACTTTCTGAGAGGCTAGACGCTTCTTCCCAATTTATCTAATTTAATTCAATTTTTAGTTAAAGATGTAGTTTCTATAAATTAACTAATTTTAAAAGAGATTATCCTAGTTATAAAATACACTAAGTGTTAATTTAATTTTTAAATCTCATATCTAATTCTAAGGTTTTAAGGTTGACTAAATATTAAAAGGAGCAGAATACTTAGTTAATTTGATTACTTAGCATTTCTTAACCTTAGTGAAATTTTTCACTTCTCAAGTGAGTAATTGGTAGATTATTTGAAAAACTTTACATTAAATTAATGTCTTATTAATTCGCTAAATAACAATTATTAAGATAAACTTCTTGATTTAATACTTTTTTTCGAAATAAAATAGGCATAAAGTTACTTGCTAAATCTAAATTTAGAATTTTAATGATTAACAAGAAAGGCATTATCTTGAATAATGTTGATATTTATGGGTAATCTAAGTATTTAAAATTAATTTCAATAATACGAATTAGTTTTAGATTAGAGAAAATATCAGTTAGCTTCACACTTTCAGAATAATTTAATCTTAATTTCTTAAATTTCAATTACAAATATTCTAAACATTTTAGAATAGATATTTTTTCAAAGAGTCCTTATAGATTAGCAAAGCAAGCTTCTTATGAATTAAAAACCATTGAGAATGTTTATAGATTTTAAGGGAATTTTATCTTGCTTGATAACTCTGATATTCCTTTGTTATCTAAATTACCTCCATGCATTTTCAAGTTTAAATTTTTTAATTGTGTTAATTATTAAAGCCTTTCAATAAACTTCATTATTGATTCAAAAGAAAGGGAATCTAATGAGAAATTAATTTATAGGATTTTTAATTGAGATAGAGTCATAATTCCATTTGAAAGAAATTAAAATCCTTTATCATCTAAAGCAGCTCGCTTTCCAAAGTATAAATGAAGCTTTTCTAAATTTTTTAATTTTAATAAACTTTTTCCTAATGCAATACATGATAATTAATCATATATTTTGCAAGATTTAATCTCGAATAAAAATACTTTGAGCTAAGTATTATAGCCTATTTATTGCATACATTCCTATATATCCTTCTATGCTATTGAATACTATTTATTTATATAGATATTTAAGGATGTTAAATTTGTTTTGTTTGAAATAATCTCTTTTAATCCGATTTAATGCATTTAATCAAAGGAATTAGAGGTAATGTCTATTGATAATTCTTACAATTTTGTTGATTCTTAAAGGCCTTAAAGTAAAACAGTAAGATCTCTAACATCAGCAGTATGGCTTTTTTGAATATTAAATTTAATTTTAGATAGGTTTCTAATGACAGAATAGAAGTCTTCTATCTAAATTTTCTCATCATCTACATATGCCAATTCTCTTTCAAAAATAAATTCTAAAGTTTATAATTAATTTTAATTTTTTAATGCAGCTATTAAGTTTATTAAATACTTAATACTCAGATTTTTGAAATAACAATAATGAATTTTCACATCTGACAGGTTAGGAATTTTTGAAAGTAACAAAGATAATTAATCTAATTCATCATCTGAAATTTCATATGATTAAATATACAAATCAATCTGAGTTCTTTCTAAATGAGGTATGAATGATATTATTCTTACAAATGGAAGGATGCTTTCACATTAAGAGTATGGAATAATAAAGTTAAGCTCTTTAAGATTAATGAGTTTACAAAATTCATTACTAAAATACTCAACACCATGAGATGAGTCAAATTCTCCTCTAAAGGGTATTTCCATCTTTAACTTTTCCAAAGAATTCATGCAGCTAATATTCTAAATTAACCTAATTATTAATTCTTTGCTAATTATAGTTTTCCATAATATAGAAATAGATAAATTTTTAATATTCTTTAAATATTTAATTTCGTTTTGCATGATTTCTATTAACAAATTGGCTCTAAAATCACATAGAATCTCTAGTGAAAACTCTTCTAATTATGTTAGAGTTCTAACTCCCCCAAATATTGTATTAAGTAGATTAGATTAAACCTTTTATTTTTATATTTACACTTTTAGAGTTCTCAAATGTATCAACTCTTCATATGCATCCTCCATTAATAAACAATTAGAATATAAGTCCATGCCTTTACAATTTAATCTCATTTCAAGGTAGTTTAAGCTCTTTAAGGATTTTAAATAATATCCAATAGTTTATTTTTAGAGATTGCTAAAAGTAATGTTTTCACAAAAATCAATAGTTAATCTAAGAAGTTGTGGAAGTGTATTTAAGAAAGAAAGCACTTTCTCCAAATCTAAATTGAGATAGTTTTGCAATTTAAAATTTAAAGAGGTAATATTGCTTTTGAATGATATAATATTTATGATTTAGGCTAATAACTCATTTCCATTATGACATCTTTTAATAGAAAACTTAATTTCATCCTTTTATAATTGATCATTCAGATTCTCCATTATTTCTTGTTATGTCGTAAAGGGGTTTACTTTAAGACATTTTTTAGTCTAAAGATTTTCTTTTATATCTTCCATTTTTTTATAGAAAGGTTTATTAGGAATAAATTTGATTAATTTAAAAGAAGATAAAATTAAACTGTTGCAATTTTTCAAAATAAAATATTCAAATAAAACCCCAAAACTAAATTGTATTGCAATGTTTAGTTAATTTATAATAGAATATAAAGAAGGCATCATTTGTAGAATTATTGGATATGCTATTTGACATCTAATTCATTACTATTTTTAAATATCAATTTCTGGTTAATTATGTTATATTAATTTCATCTTAAAAACATTTTTTTAAAAGAAAGAATAGGGATTTGAACTACAAAGTATAGCATTTCTAAATATAGCCAGAATCTTCTAAATTTAAATAAAATAATGTTTATTAAATATTATTTTTTTATTAATTTTATATTTTTTTAGAAAAATATAGATCTATTATAATAGCCCGTCTTTGAAAGAATGAATAGAGGTATATTTAAAATATTATATTTATTTTGACAAAACCATTTAATTCAAATGAAGATAAAGTACTTACTATATATAATAAAGAATATAATTTACAATAAATTGATTTACTGAATTGATTAGATTAATTTGATTGATTCATTCATTCATTTATTGATTGTTTGATTGATTTGATTAATTACTCATTTATTTTTACTCGATTTTTTAATATATGTAGCAATATAGTTGTTTTCTAATAAGGAATCTATTGAAAACAGAGAAAAAAGATATTTTGTCCTATTGATTTCTGAATGGACATAAGAGATGAATTTATTCCATCCGATAATAAACAATAATAAGATAACGCATATAGCATAAATGAGCAGTGTAAGTTGCAGATTTTGTAAGAAGTCAAATAATTTTTTTAAATCACTCTATTAATAAAGGAAGATACTTTCGAAACCTCCAGATTAAAATTCTTATAGATCATCTAATTTATTGAAGTTATGCTGTTTGTCCCATTCTTAAAAGCTTGAAACAAATTAAGTTCTCTTTGTTATATCAAATAAGTCATTAAATACTTCAAATACTTTTTCAAGCTCTTTAAATATTAATAAAAATAAGGATTTTAATATTAATTATTGAAAATAAAATAATAAATAATATGAACGAAATAATGTTTTTATTGTTTTATGTAGAATTTTTTATTTTTACCTATAATCATTCCATGTGAAAGTAAATTTTCAAATTATTTGGTGCAGTCAGTAGGATCCAGATAATCATCTCTTTATTTTTCATATTACAAATTAAGAGTCTTAAAAAGTTTAAACTAATCGCACATATTTGATACTAGAGAATCGTAAACAAATGTCTTTTAGTTATCATAATTATATCTGCTTTCATCTTAGAAATTGTCTAACATTGACTTTAACTCTAGAATTACTTCTGAATTTTTCTCTAATAGAGTAGGATAATATTCATCTATAGTTTAAGCAATTTAGGAATTATTATCATTGGCTGCAGAGATCCTCATAAATAAAAGGGATTTAGCATATATTGAATGTCCTCTAGCTTTGTGAATGAAACTTAGTTCTTCTAAAAAGATTTTTAACTAATCAATGTATTTGTTGTTGATGCTATAGTTGATAATAGGATAAAGAGAAATCAATATGAATGCTATTAAGCACCCAATTGTAACATAAAAATTATATTTAGGTAATCTGGTAGTACTAGCGATAGTTCTCTTCTTCCATCTGATGTTAGATTTTAAGTGAATTTCCCTTTCAGTAGCATTCCTTATAAAGATATTTGAATTAATAACCCTCTCCATCTGAATTATCATTTGCTCTAACTTATCCTTTGGGAAAGTAGCAAACAGTTTTAGAGTTTCTTCCTTTGATTATTGCACTTTTCTGTAGATAGGGAATATCATACCTATTGTGACAAAAGCTACTACGATAATCATAGCAAAAGTGTAAATTAATACAACTTAAGTTGTGTTAGCACTGTCTAATGCAACATTGTTTGCACTCTCTCTTAAATCATCGAAAATATTAGCAATTTCTAAGAAATTTCTGACTACATATAAACGAGAAATTGCATCATTTTTATAAGAATATTCAATGAATCCTAAATACGATTAGAAGATAGCATAGAAATGGGAAGAAGAAACTTTGTACATAACATTTCCTTCTTCATCATAAGTTTCTAAAACTTTTTGATCATCTGGATTTAATATTACGTTTGCAAATGGTAGAGTTGTGTCTGAAAGAAATTCAATCCTACCTCTTATTACTCCGAACTCTTCGTCATTTCCTTTATTTAATTCTTCCAGCTTTGAATCTGGTATTTTGTTGACAAACAAATTTTGCTAAATTAGAATTAAAAAGTTAAGTTAGTGAAATGAATGTATTGCCAGAATAAAAGAATATATTATTTTAATAAAAAAAGAAATCTAGTGTTTTATAAGTTAAATAAGTTGATAGATTTATTGATTGCTCTAATATCTATTTAATCATTTTTAAACTTAAATATCTTATTTTAGAATAACTATCAATTTAAATTAATTACTTCATTTTATCTTCTATATTCATTTTAAATTATCACTGTACTAGTGTCTTCTTCAAGTCCTGGGCCTAAATAAATAACTTCTTGGTTATTTTACATTGTAGAGAGATTAGAAGTGATAGTCAAGAATACAAAAATGGTGATCATGATTAAGAAAAGGAGAGATAAATAGCCTATTGCCTTAATAGCTTTAACCAAGACAGATTCAAAACTTTTCATCATAACAGTTGCTATTATCTATTTTTTAACACTCATATCACTTCTAGTTCTTGTAGATGAAGACTTTTACGATTTAAATAATTATTTAATAAAAATTAATTTAATAAATTAATTAATTAATTTACCCTATCCATGCCAGTGTCAATTCTGTCTACAAGTTCCATATCTTTATTTTTTTATGCTGTCAAATTCTCAGAATCAAATGACTATGGTGTTTTCTTATCATTATTAGCATTTTTATTATTTGTTTTCTTATTATTAAAATTATCTGATAGAGATCCTTAAGCTTGCTCATTCTTTTCAGCAGCTTCATTTTCATCCTCTTCCTCCTCCTCCTCATCATCTTCTTCTTCCTCTTGCTCATATTCTTCTTCATCATCCTCTTCTCCTTCACTTTACTTATTATCATTTTCAATGTGCTCTTCTTTTTCTAAATCAATAATTTCTTCATTTTTCTTTTATTAATCATCCTAATTTAGATCATTTTAATTGTTATCAATTAATTTCTCGTTATTCTAAGAAATTCCTTTATTTTTTCTCACTTTTTTTTTCTTTTTCTTCTAAACCTTATCTTACTTCAAAGTACTTTAAGTCTTTTATGACTTCTTAACAGTTGTTGTTAAACTTGATAAAGTTCCTTAATAAAACACTTATTGTTTAATAGATTTCTCAAATCTAGATGATTCTTATGCACAAATTGGAGGTATTTAACCTTCAAAATCAAAATTAAAGTGATTTTTTGAAGAACCTTCTTAAGGTAAATTTGAATAGCTGATGATTTCTTGTGAGTTAATTTGGTTGATATGAACATTCTATCTATTTGCTAAATTGATTTATTACTATTATTGTTACTATTGAGGTAAAGATTATAACATTTAAGAGCTCTCATTTCTTTATCTGTTTTCAGGAGATTATTCTTTTCTATTAAACTAATCTGATTGCTAATTAGAATACAATCCAGTTGATTTACTACTTGAAGCGAATGCAAAATATTAGCTACTCTTTTTATCTTGAGAGATTTATTTTAGTGTTAGTTTATTTGACCCTGTCTAAAAATTATCATAGTTGTCATTGTTTTTTTTATTGCCATTTTACCAATAGCTATCATTTTCATCATCATCTGAATTTTCTTATCTTGGTTTTTTATTAGCTGCTGAGGGTTCATAGAATATCTATTTCTTGACTTCTCTGAAAGTACTGGGTTACTCTTCTGCTTCTTCTTCTATATTCAGAGCATTATTATAATTATTTCTGTTAGTAGAATAAGGTTGTGCTTGATATAATTTCTCATTATCTTAATCTTGGTCTCTAAGATCTCTACCAGTTGCACTTCCCCAAGGTAATTAACTTCTTGAAGTAGATTGCTCATATCTATCTTTAGCTATGTCAATAACTTCTTCTAGATGGATAGCATTTTAATTAAAATTTCCCTTTCTGCCTTAATCTCCGAAACTGTCGTGTTAACTAGGATGGTTATTATTGAATGAGTCAAAGTTTTTCAAATTATTTTTTAAAGTATCTTCGTTATTTAATTCCAAATTTCTATTTCTATTATTGATGTTAAAACTAGCATCTTGGTTTTTATCGAAATCTCTCTATGTAATAGACTAAAAAGGAATAGGTTCATTAAATTGAATTTCATTTTACTCGCTATCGATTTAATATGCCAATTAACTAACGTTTAGATCATTCTTAGTTTATTACATATTAGCCAAGATAACATTGCTTACATTATTTTAAGAAATAGATTTATTTCTCTGCCTGCTTTGTTAAAAAGAGATTGAAGATAAATCTATGATTGACTTCTTTTTTAATTGTAAATGACTTACATCTTGATTGTCAATGTAAGTATCATTGAACGTATTAAACATAGATCTATCATTATTCTAATTTATCGATTTATTTTTTTATAAATTGAAGCTGTTATTCTTAGAATCTTAATTATAATAATTTTGTTTTAAAATGGGCTGTATTTATGTATCACCATCTTCATCTTTGTTCGTTCCTTCGATTTCATCATCAAACTCTACACCTGCACTGCTTCTTGCATTAGTAGTGTCTTTATTTGATAGCGATTATATTGTCATCTTCTTTTTCAAAATCCACTTCTATTCATCTGCATTCTCTTATTTATTTAAATGGCCTGTTAATGATGGAGCTCTCTTGAATAACATGGCAAAATCATTGCTAGAGAATGATAATTTAAGAGATTAGCTTAGCAATCCTAAGGATTTTTGCAATGTCTTATTATCTAAAGATACATTTAATTTCATAATTTAATTCAAATCTGATCTTAAAGTGTGCAAACTTTCTAACTTCTCCAAACGCCTTTTCACCCTTCTCATATTTTAAATTTCTATATACTTAAAATTATGACCTAATTTAGATTTAAATCTCTTGACACTGAATGATACATCTAAGAATCCACAATTTGAAGCAAGTGAAAATACCTTTTGATTTATTCATTTTAAATTTATTTTACCAAGAAAGTAAGACATTTTAATAAATATTACCAAATACCAAGCGAGATCAGATGCATTTTTTGATGATATCCTAATCCTCTTTTTCATATTAGCTAAATGATGCTCATTTAATGGGTAGATCATAATTGATTAATAATAATCTAATTCATTACAATCTTAATAATCCAAAGCTTGCATGAATGGTATAAGCTTATACAGATCAATCTGACCTAGTTTTTCATCACCTTTGAATTTTAAAAATAAATACTTTAATCTCTACCACATTACCATTTAATATTACTAAAAATAGTAATTATTATATTTATTTTTTAAAAAATTAGAAAATACTAGAAAAATAAATACCTTTATTTGGATTGTATACAGCAGAAAAGCATTAATTATAAAGATCCCTAGACATATTTATGATTTTATTTCTTCTTCCAGCCATAGTTAGCTTATCATCAATTAAAATGAATTAGTTACTTGTTTCTATTCTTTCCATGAAACAACAAAGACCGAACTCATCATTCAAGTGAGAAATTCTCATAGTTGCCTTCAAAGGGAATATAAAATTATTGGCAGATTTTCCCAAAAAGAAATATTCACTTGTCATTATTTTCTTAGTTTAGCCTTCTCTAATGAAATTCTCTAATATTTTATCATGAACTGAAGCTATGGAATCGGGTATGAGAGAATTAATGGACCTGTTGATCACTTCTTATTACCCGTATCCAAACACATTGAAAATAGTCCGTGTACACCTTTTTATGATCCCTACTGGTTTTAACAGGGATACATAGAAACAACATGATTTAGAAGAGAAAAAATTTAAAGCTCTATCATCTCCTCTAACTATTTTATGAAAGATGCTCTTTCTTTGTTTTGTTACATTCTATCTAATCCTCTTCTTCCTCATATCAAATATGGTTGTGTAAATTAGAGTTAATTCTTAGCATCTTCTAGATAGAGGATTTATTTTATTTAATTCTTCTATTATTTCATCAATCTATTTATCAATTAGTAAGTGTATTAATATGGGTTTTAATAAATATGAAGATTTTTTATTGATAGAAAGTAAAGTTGATTAAGAAAATATTATTGATTTGTCTTGAATTGAATTTTAATATTACTAAAAATATTTATCGATTTTTTAAAATTAAATATCAATTAAATGTAATAATTAATAGCAAAAATTTATTTATTTCAAACGTAAATAATGTTTATTTTGAATTGGTCTTTCAAAATATTGAATCATTTACAATTTGATTGTTTGATTAATCGATTGAATTCTTTATTTTAATGGATGGATGGAAAATCAAATAATGTATGTAGAAAATTACCTAATCTAGAAAGCTAAGTATCTATTCTCCATTTTATTTGACTTGGATCAAATTAACTTCTTCACATGCAATGAGATTAAAAAAATCTCTTTTAAGTTAGTAGATTTATCTGGTAGATTTTTGATAGTAAGAGAGAAGCATGTCAAATCTAATAATATCAAATAAATCTGTATCAGTTTAATAGTAATTTCTACTTAGACTTTAAGATTTTTGCTTTTCGATTGATATTACATTCCTCTCAAATAAGTTGTATGCTCTATTACGTAGCTAATTTAATATTATTCTATCTCTAAATCCCATAGATTGAGTTTTTATTCCACCTAATTGTATGCTTTCAATGTTAGATTTTAGAGGGCATCTTACAGAGTCTATCAGAAGTGAGAGGTATTGAAATCTTACCATGTTATATTAATTAATCTTTCTCTTAGCCAGGAATTAATTAAAAATTAATAACAGATACATATCTATGAATGTCTTTCTCAAGTGGCTCTTTTCACCCTAACCATTAGAAAGCTATTCGAGAATTGATTTGCAAAAGCATCCTGAATCAGAACATTGTTAATAATGTCGAACTGCTATACCTTCAAACGAAACTCCCTTATCTGAATAAACATATTCTTTCAAATCTATATTCTAAGAAAAGTTCTATACGGTGCGTGAATATATATCTAAAGTAGCAGCATTTCTGGTCGCACTCTCTACTGGCCAGTTAAATATTTTTGTTTCCAAGTGATCGAAAATAAAAATGGAGAAAAGACTTACAATTGGAATAGAGAGAATTATTACTAGAATACAGCTAGTATCATCTGAAATAGCAGTCTAACCAAAAAGAATTATAATTCCATTAAAGAAAGTCAATATATTTAGATACAAGAAATTGACCTTTGCCGTAGAGTGTCTTAAGTAGATAAAACTTAATGAAAATTCGGCGTATTCCATGAGAGAGAACACTAAAGAAATCAGACAGATAATAAAATATTAGTTAACACTAAAATTAAAAGCCAAAATGCCACACTTGACGATATCCCCGGTAACATTTAAGATAGATTAGAAAGATATTCTTCTCGAAAGAAAATCCTGTCCCTCTATGCTGTCCTCACTTTTTCTAATGAAACTGACATCAAAATCATGAACAGCCACAATAAATGAAATTAAAATAGTAAATGTAAGATTAATCCCAGCTATGACTTGCTCTCCAAGAGAAGAATCCTACTAAACCAAGTAATTCATTGAGAAGACCAAATTTGGGATCATTAAAATATATCTGTATAATCCATACATCATAGTAACAAAGTAATCAAATACACTAAAGAGCTAATAAATAAAGGAATCTATCTCAAAATAATCATTTTTATTTTCGTTTGGAGAAAGAAACTCCTTCCTTAAATTAATTTTGTAAGAATAGCTCAAGGATATGTAAGAAATTCCCATTTTAACTAGAGGATGGAAAAGCACGAGGGAATTTAAAGAGATAAAAAGAATAAGAATAGCTAATTGCAAATGACTTTGATTTTAGCTAAAAATGTCATAGAGAATAGGGTATAATCGACAGTATTTTAATAATTTATAAACATAATAATGCACGCTAATATCAGAATTGTACAAATCTATTAGACCCTCTATTTATTGTAATCCTTTTTAATCATTTTCAAATACTACTTAGGTATCTACTCCAACAAGCGCCTTCACTTTAAAAGCATATTCAGTTAAAAATGCTGACCCAAAACTAAGACTAATGACTTGAGCAAAATAAATGGTGATAAAAACAGCTGATAAAATCCTATTTCTTGAAAAGCCATGTAGAATATCAGTTAATTTTTCGAAATAGAATTTGTATAGATGCTCCTTAAAATCTATCTTTTGATTTGCCTGCTACAATATAAATTTGGAGTCTTTATTCTACATTTAGGTATATCAATGAATAATAATACAATTTGTATATTGCAAATATCTTAATTATTCTTTTGTTTTTTGTCATAACCTTTATTTAGTTAGATTCTCTTCATTACTTTTACGAGTACTATTATTAAATCATCTTGTGGTTTTTAATTAATTCACACAAGTATTTAAATTCAAGTTTTTCTATTAAAAAAAATGATCAAATAAATGCAAAATGTATGGAGATAGCATTTGGATTTAATTCATAAATTCATCCATTCCTACCTTTATTTGCTAACATCTTTTTTGCTTAAATTTTATAATTTTTGGAATATCAATTATTTCAATTTATTAAATTTCTTCACTATTTTAATATTTTAAGCTTTATAATATTTTTATCGATTTTTACATTTGCCTACTTGATTAATTAATTATAAAATAGGATTAATCTAATAGAAAATAATTTTTAAATAAAGATTGATAGAATAGTTTTTATAAAATAATTTTATTAATTAGATTAAATATATTTTTATATGATAATTAATTAATTAATTGAATTAATTATTAATTTTATTGTTACCTTTTTCTTTATCTCTAAAATATTTAATATCTATTATTAATTTACTATTTCTAGATATTTTTACTTATTTAGTTTTACATTATTTATTTATTTTTTTAATCTACTTTGGGAATATCATCATATATTTAAATAAAAATTTTATTAGGTCTGTTTGTTATCATCCACCTACCTACCTACCTACTAACCCACACTCAATAGATCTGATCAAATTATTACTTATGATTGACTAATTAATATTAAAATTCAATCATATTTAATTATGAATTCATTTATAAAATAACTCAAAAGTCATTATATTAATGAGGTTAACTGAAATCATAAATCTTATTTTATAAATTTAAATATTTAAGTCAAGATTATTGTAAATTTACTCATAAAGTTAACTTTTTTCTAAAATTATTTTTATTGAAAGAATTTATCAAAAATTTAATAAAAATAAAAAAATAATTTGAATAATTATTACAAAAAAAAGAATTACAATAATATATTATTATTATTATTATTATTTTTGATGTTGTTATTGATCTATTCTTAATCAATAAAACTTAAAAAGTTAAAAATTATTATATTTGCTTTAAGGAGTACTTTAATTTTAACCTGGTATTGATTGATAATATTTTTATTCATTGGTGTAAATTTAAATATCTAAGTATCATAATTAAATAGTTTTAGATAAGGTTACCTCAATCGGAGAGATATTATTTCACTTTTAGAATGTTAATCGATAATTGAAGAGTGTGTGAACATAATTACTGAAAAAGATTACAGAGTCAACTTATGATAGCTTAGAATTAAATTTTATAAATAACATAGAAAGAATTACGAATTTGATGAGTTAAAACCAAAATTAAAGTATTATATAATAGTAGTAGTAAACTACACCAGAAAGTAATATTTAATAGAAAGTAAGTGATGGTTAAGTTCGTTGTGTACTTTGTTTAAAGAAGCACTCATTGACATCTTGCAAACAATGCTCTAGATGTAATTAAATAACTTGTAAGAGTTGCTTCAAAGTTGATTCTAAAGTATTAATTAGTTCTATCTATTAATTGAATTGCCATATTTGCATTAAAAAAATAATTTTAAAAACATAATAGGCTGTAACTCCGACACAAAAGAAGCTCTTCAATTCAAATAGCATAGGGAAATGTTGCTTTAGCGATTTAATATATTAGCAGAATATTTTAAGTGATGTAAACAGTTATTTCTACTATTTTATCTTTCATTATAGATTTTTAATTAGCAAGGGAGATAGTAACTTTTAAAGTAGAAAATGAATAATATTTATAATAGAATTAGACAATAACAAAAGGAATCATCATGGGACTAAAGCAATATATTTTAATTATAAATAGACAACTATATAATGGGGAAAGGATAGCGTTACATCCCAGAATTGGTGTTCAAATGATCATAAACAAGACTACACATTTATAGATCCGAAATTAGAGTATTTATTTAAAATAGATTTCTATATTCTTTATTTTATTTAAAGGCGATGAATTTTTTAAAAAGTAATATTTTAATGTCATTCAGCCGCTTACTGCATAATTAAAATTAGTTTTTAGGGAATGTTGAAAAATATTTTGTAATTTTACTTTAGCTATAGAAATTTTTAAGTGTTTTAAAGCGAAATATTATCAGAAAAAGCTTAAGCATAAATAAACATGAAATATATTTAAATAATTAGGAGATGTGTGTGACCTATTAATTTTTAAATATTTTCTTTAATTATAATTACAATTTTAGGTCAGATGATTCCTTTGAATTATGTGTGGAATATTCCAATACAAAATATAAAGAGCATTTAGAGATGAAAATAATAGAGAAAGAGATATTTGAAGATGACATTTATAGCAGGAAAAACATGAATAAATCATTTGGGGAGTTTTTAAATACTGTTCAGAATGAGATATCCAGTGATAAAGTTAAGCAGGATTAGTTGATGTTGTTAAAAGCTTTTATTTCTTACTTGCTCAGCAACAAAGAGACTCCAGAAGATAAATTGTATATGAGAGGGCATGGTATGCTCGCTTTGTTTTTGCTCTGCTTTTGTTCGATTAAGAAAGCCTTTTACGTTATGAAAGAAATCTATCACTTCTACTACGTTGACATCCTCCACCCAGATTAGATAAAAAAGGAATCCAATTATTGCTCTATAGTTAAACATATTGTATTCATTTATCTTGAGAACTTCTAAAAGAAGAAAGATCCCTCAGCTTAATTAATTGAAAAGATTGTTGCCTTTACCAGAAAATATCTTTATTTCTAGTACAACTTCTTTTTCTTGAATCAACTCAATCTCTCCAGTGCTTTCTAAATTATAGAATAACTTTTTCTGACTAGATCAGTAAATTTATTATCTTTTTATTTCAATAAATTAATAATACATTAATAAATTAGCATGAAACTATGACAAGAGCTATGACTTGCATCATAAATTTAAATATTAAGATGATCACTGAAGGAGATTTAGATACGATTAATATGAAAGATATCATTTATAACAAAGTTTAGCCTGACTGTATCTATCCGTTATTACTATAGCAATGGGCACCACTTAGGAGAGAAGCCATTTATAAAATCTTAGAAGAACATAGAAGGCAATGTGAAATGTAATTTTAATAATTATTTTTAACTTTAAAGTAGCACAATAATCACTAAATAAAAGGGAAAAGTATAAAAAATATGATTGTGGAGCTAAAGAATTAGAATATGCAGTCAAAACATGTATTAAAAAGTAGAAGAATCAGTATAAAATAATGGAAGAGCATTTTATGAAGGAAATAAAGGATTTGAAAAGTGCATTGAAATTAGCTATGGATGAGCTTAGGTTAAATGCAGAATAGATGCATAGAATGGAAGTAGAGAAGAATAATATTATAGTTTAGTACCAAGCATTGAAGAAGAAGTATGAGATTAATGAAATAGAATACGAAGATATTCAAGTTAAGCTCTAGTTTCTTAATGAAAGAGCTAGCAAGAGGCAAATGCACTACAATAAAGAATATGAGGCTTAAGTTGCAAATCTTTAATAATAAGTTAAGAATTAAAAGCTTGATTTCATCGAATTAGAAATGCTCTACAAGAATTAATACTCATCTTTCAAATAATAGCTAGATGATAAGGATAATATAATAAAAAGATTGAAATAAGGTGTATAACTTCTCTAGCGTTAAAGAAATGAAGTTGTTAGAGATAAAGGCAGTGAATAATCATTGTAGGAAGTCTATGAAATTTGTAAGAATCCTTAAGAATAAGATAACTAATAAAATCCCTCCGATGGAAGCGAAAATGATGAGTCTAGTAATATCAGAATGTTCCATAGCTATTTCTAGCCAAAAATTTAACAATAATAAACTCAACCTTTAAAGAAATTTGAAAGGAATAACCATCTCCTTTAGCATACTCCTGATATAAGATCACCAGTTTCATCTTAAAATTCAATTCACTCAGAATAAACAGGAATTGCAACACCAAAACTTTAAGGAAAGTAGTCTTATGATGAAAAGATCTGTGATGAAATAGAAGACGAAAGAGAGTTTTATGCAGTTACGGGAGATATGAGCATTGTTAAAGCTGAATTAGAAAAGAAACAAATCAAAAATGAATAATAATTATAATAAAATATATAAAATAAATCCACTCCTGATGAACTGAAGCTGAAAAAAGTTGAATCCACAAATAATGAATTAAGCAAGAGTGTCCTTATGATGTATAAATCTTTAGAAGATCCCCAAACTCTTCAATAAGCAATAAACGAAATGTAAACTTCTCCAACAAGTACAGTTTATTCTGCAAAAAGCATAAAATTCGAATAAACAGATGAAAAATAGTTTATTTCATCATTAGAACACCCTTACTTCCTATAGGATAAGGCTGAAAATAACAACAATAGTAATTTTACTTCACCTAATTAATTGCCTTAAGTATCTAGCTTTTCTCCTTCATAATAATTTTAATCATCTCATTTTAAATCGCCTTCTTAATATAACACTACTTAAGCATTAACTCATATATAACCAGGGTCTAAATCTGCTTCACCTCATCCTCATTTTTAAAATCAATCTCATCATCATTAAGCATAATTAAATAAACCTTTAAGCTCTATTAATTTATAATAATCTCAAATAAACAATCTATTTGGAACTAATATTCCCATTAAAACATCTCCAAATACTAATAACTCTAACTATACATCACCTAATTAAGAAACTGGAAAATAATAATTTAGTAGATAGAATAATCAAAGAGCCATGACTTAAGTAGATACTTCAGCAAATAAATAAAATGATGTCAATGCGAATGGATAGAGTAATGAAAAATAATAAAACAATAAAAGAACTCTTTCAAATTCATTATACACAACAAAAGAAGAATTTAAATGACATTGAAGTGCATACCAACATATATCCAAACCATTCCATTGATTTATTAGTGATGATTTTCAAATCAGTAAAAGTTAAAAATAACTTTTACATAAAAAATACTAGTATAATATCTGAATAGCTTTTCAAATGAGAATAAATTAATTAATAATAATTAATTATCTTTACTTTCATATCTTTAAATATTTTTATCTTACTTACGTATTCAATATTCCTCTCATATTCCTTACTTACTGTATATTTTCTTTTATCTAATTCCAAAATATCTTAATTCCTCTTTAAATTTTCTTTTTACTTAATTTAAATTAAAAGTGTAAAATATGAATAAATTCTATCTTTTGTAAAAACAACCAAATTATATTACTCTAATTTTTTAATAATATATAATTTTGAAAATTGATTTAGGTGATTTAAGTATTCTTAAATTTATAAAAATAGTTCGTCATAAAAGATTAATACTTCTTTTTATGTTCTATTTTAATTAATGACTTGAGTAATAAGAAATTAAAATATCTATCAGCTTAACTATTTTCCAATATTTATTAAATTAAAATTGGTATCTTTAATTAAGATTACATTCTTCTTATTATGTTAAATTGTCAATTAAAATGAATTACTCAAAAATAATAATAACTTTTTCTTTCCTAATTCTAAATAAGTAAGGTCCTAGTTATCAAAATATTTTTATTAAATTATCTAAATTAAAATTACAAAAAAAGAACAAAATAATAGTAATTTGGATCAATTTTTAATCTAACAACATGTAATCTTCTTAAAAATATTTTAGAAATAAATAGATCTTTGTTTTTTTATAAATTGCTAAATACATCCAGTTTTTTACCTATCAATAAAATCAACAAAAAACTTAAACAATGTGAAGGTTTAATATTAAATAAATAAAAAAACATTTTGAAAGTAAAAAATAATGAACGAGGTAGTAGGTAGATTTTATCTGATTTTGAACAAAAATTAATCTTTAAAATGTATCTAAAAAATCTATAAATCTATCTTATCTTTCTATCTATCTTTCTATCACTAAATGTATCTTATCTTACTATCTATAAATCTATCTTATCTTTCTTTCTTTCTATAAATCTTTCTTATCTTTTTATCTATCTATCACCACTACCCACTTCTAATTTAAAAGATATATTTCCAGAAATTCCTATTTACTTTGAATATATAGAATTGAGGTTGTAAAAATAAGAATATTTAACACAAAAAATATTTAATTAAACGTTATCATTTGTGTTGTTTGTATTTATTTATCAATTTTTTTCTAATCAAATAAATTAGAATCTAAATTGATTTATCCTGATCAGAAATTATGAACCAAAAATTTTGATTTCTAAAAAGATTAAAAATTACTGATAGGATAAAATCAAAATTTATCATTGTTTTTGATCTTATTTTTATAATAATTGGTGGAGTCGAGCGATTGAAGAAGTATTACAAAAAGGTAAATAAAGAGAAAGATAATGATCTCTTCTCTATAGAAAGATTATTTTAAAATTGAGATATGTTAATTTGATTTGTGGTAATATAATAACTAACACATATTACAGTGTAAAACTAAGTTTACTATTCAATTATATTGCTATATTCAAAGAAAAAGGATATTTAAAAGTAACTTTAGAAAGAAAAGGAAGGATTCTTTCTATGTGTGAGTGTTTCAGTAGATGTTTATTGAAATCAAGTGAACTTATTGACTATTATTTTATTTAATATTTAAAGAGCAATTACACCCAAAGATAATCCTTTAAATTGCATATTGCTAGTGCCTAGCTAATTAAAAAGGATTAAATGACTCTCCCTTTTTTTATAAATTAATTCAATTTAATTAAATACTAACTCTTTCAAATTTTGAGTAATACTCATCTATTTTTAATCACTTAAACCAAAAAATTTTAGAGATTCTCTTAAATCCACAGCTTTCTTTAATAATAATATAAGTTTAATAAAAACGATTCGCCTTGAATTAATAACGCGAATATTCGCGAGTACGCCCTAAGTTGAAAAGCCCAAGTAATTTGTATAGAAAAAGCATCGGTATATGACCTGTCCTTATCAAGTAGTCATCCCTAACTACTTATTAGTTAGCAATAAATCTAAGAATACTTCCTATGTTTAATACTGCATCCTTATCGAGCATAAAATATCTAAGAATATTAAATCTTTCAGATTTAGATATAAAGAATTAAGGAATCTTCACGATTAGATTGCAAAAGACTTGGAGAAATACAAGCTATCCATCGCTCTGCCAGAATTTCCAAGCAGAAAAGTAATGAAATATTACTTAGTATTTTAAAATATAATGATTTCCAGAAATGGAATTCTTTTAAATTTCGTGAATAAAAAGATTTAAATTTCATTTTTATTAATTATGTTTATATAACTAATTAGATGATTGGAAAAACTAATACTTGCGAAAGCAGTATAATACAAAGAAAGAATGATCTTGAATATTATCTCAATGAGATCATCTAATACACCCAAGTTCAGGCACTCCCTATCGTCAGCCAGTTGCTCCCATCTGCTGTTGACCCTCTTTCTAAAAGCTAAAATTCTAAATCCTTAAAGAATACTTTCGCTTAGGTAAATAATATAGATGCCATAATTATTTAGCATGAATTTAATTAAAGAATTGGCTAGATTATAAAATAGATAGAAAGATATATTTAGATTTATCAATAGATCTTAAAGTAATAGCATAGTCTCTATATAATAATATACCAATTTTATTCATTTTCTCATAATTAAATCTAATAATATTTCATATTTTTATAGAAAGATGATTTGTACTTCTTAGATGAGTCTGATTGCATTGAAACTAATAATAGAGACACAATCAGTAGACTTAATAATAAGCCACAATACTCTGTTAAAATTAAATCGTTTGAGCGTACTGATGAAACTATCTTGTACAATGTCCATTTTTACCATCAAACATCTCATTTAAAGGTAATAATTAATTTATTATTTAAACTAAATGTAAATAAAAAGGAAAATACAATTTCTTGAGTCAAATTTTTAAATTTTAATGGGAAATTAAATGCTAGACTTTTATCTATTGATTTTTTTTAGCATTTTATAAATTTCTAGCTTCTAAACTTCTATAATAGATGAATCAAAATAAGTTTACAGCTAAATAGCTGCTTTGACTTAAAAGCATAATTAATTTAGTTTTTCTCCCAC
Source organism: Tetrahymena borealis (assembly GCA_000260095.1). Classification (NCBI taxonomy): domain Eukaryota; phylum Ciliophora; class Oligohymenophorea; order Hymenostomatida; family Tetrahymenidae; genus Tetrahymena; species Tetrahymena borealis. The sequence continues at coordinate 104,853 of JH651309.1, forward strand.
TCTTTATAATAATCATAAATTTACTTTTAGACTCTCAGTAACCTTAACATTTAAAACAAAAATTATAGGCTTAATTTTTTATAAATCTGATATCATTCTTTTATTATTAACTAGTGGTAAGCTTAATACCGTTACAGCGAACTGAAGAACTTAAATCTTGGAGTAAAATCTTGTCATACAAATAAAAATGTTCCTCTGCCCGAATTTCCTGGGAGACACATTTTTTCCTCCACGAATGATAATTTAGATGAAGTTTTTAAAAGATAAACTAAGCTAGAAAAATTCTTGAATGATTTATTAGAAATTGAAAATATATATCCTCATAATGAAGCTCTTAAAAATTTTATAGATTCATCAAAGAGATAGGCATTTGCTGAATAAATCTGTAAAAAACTCAATGAAAATACAACAAACAGCTAAAATAAAAACTTCAAAGCTGATATTGATTCTAATAACTAAAACAATCAAAATAATAACTCAAAGAAATCCTCTAAATTCAAATTTTCTTAAAACACTGATATTTATGCTTTCATCTTTTTCAATTAGACTGATGAATTCCGTGCGAAGTAATAAAAAAGATTATTAAAGAAGAAAGCTAAAAAGCTACTTTTATCACTACCAATTTAACTGGTTTTTGAAGATAGCAACGAAGATAAATGAAATATTTAAGCAAATAAATTTAAAAATAAATAAAAGATAGAAAGAAAGAATAAATGAAAGAGAATAAATAAATTTTACAATAACAAAATAGATAAGTATATTATAGTGTAATAAAAATATATAAAAAGTAATTATAAAATGACTCACAACAACAACAACAACAAGAACAATTAGAATATTAACGACCATCACCATCACCACTAACAATAAACATAAAAATAAAAATAAATTAACTTTCAAACTTATTAATTATATTAAAAGTATTATATAAAACATATAAATTGCAATTTATTCAATATTAATTTATTTATATTAAATCCTCTTTCTTTAAATTTATTCATCGAAAATTGTTTAACTTTGTATAATATAATATATGTGTGATGATGGGCAATAAGTTTAGAGATATATATATAAATAAATAAATAAAAAACCTTATTTATTCTTTTCAGATAAAATTCTCCATAAGTATAAAAGTTTTGTTAGTTTTGAATTGAATTGAATTGACACTTTCAATCAATGAGTCAATCAATAAATCAATACCTATGTATTTCAGATTAAGTAAAAGATATAAATGATTTGAGGTGATTTTCTTATAATGATCTTAGATATTCTTATCTAAAATCTATTTTCTAAATGACAAAATGGTGGTTATCAAAAAAATCAATATGACCTGATATTTATTCTGAGAAATCAATATTTTCTATTTTATCAAGCACCCCTTAAATTGGATTAAGACCAGCAGGCTAAGTAAATAATTTTACCATTCTGAGAAGGATAGTCAATATTTTATCATTCTTGCAATAGCAATTAAATAATTTGTATGAAATACATGAAATCAGATTATTTTTTTGAAAGAAATCGATATCTGCTACACCACCGAACATGCAGACAGAAGCAATTTAACTTTAAGAACCATCTTTATCAATCAGATTTTTATAGTGAAATAAGCAACTATTAATAACCTAAGTTCCCAAACTAAATCCAATTAAAGATATTGAACTATTCAAAAATATATCGTTTCTATGAATTAAATGAGCCAAATATAAACCTGCTAAATCGGCTTATTTCCAACCTTTTAGAAATGGATTGTTTATAATAATTTATAAAAGACCCAAACCAACGCCAAGTAAACCTTTAAAATATCCTTGAGCAATAACTTAAGTAAGTGACCTTATACTAAACCAACAGGTTTCCATAACAGTTTAACTTCTATATTGGATGGCATAAATTTCTGAATTAGGATAAATTTTAGCAAGCTATTACCACTTTTGCTATTTATCCTCTGCTTAAGACGTAAAGCCACTAAAAGCTATAATAACATTTCTACTTCTGATACCTTTTTCGGAGATTTTTTATAAATGAAATATTTCTGGCACTTCTTTAAAATTATTTTCTAATTTAATTTTTATTATTTATTATTAAAATAGTTAATCTACTTCCGTCAAATAACTCTCATCTTTTTTATCCTCTGATCTAAGCTTTTTTAAGATTGGATAATCTTCTTAACTTTAGTTTACTTAAATGTTAATTTTCTTTGATGATTACATGCCTGTAAATAATTAAGGGTAGATATAGTTTGTTTCAAAGTAGGAATCTAAAAAATTGAAAAAGAAAGTTGCATCTGACAATTCCATTTAGCTCTACAGATCCCTAAGAATAGAGACTCTATGTTTATAGTATCTCCCAAAGAAGGGCTTAAAGCTAATCTGAGATTTATATACATTGACTTCTATATTAGTTGTTAGCATGTAAATTTAAGTGAGGTGCTTGTAAAATTCTAATAAGTCTATTGATGGGCTTTTCATCTCTTTAATGAATTTACTATTATATCTATTAACGAATGAATCTAAAATTGTAATATTCTATTAAAGATTATGTAAAGGGAGATTTGATAAAATATCAATTAACTTTCTCAACTCTTAAATTGGATTCTCGAATTATTTTAGCATAGAGACAAGAATTTATCTATCTTCATCTGTTTCGATTGATATATTTCTGATTAAAAATGCTGCAATATATTCATGCTTGAGTTTATGCTCTGTAGCTCTAAAAGTATTAACGAGATCCTCTAAAGGAATATGTTCCATGTATTATTTATAGAATGAGTTTTAATCTAAAATACCTTCAGCTTTATTCTCTTGAAAATCTTTACTAAATAACTTATCAATCTTTTTGTAAGTATCTTTGATTTCGCTTTAGTATAAATATCTATACGCTTCTTCGCAGTCGTTTTGAGCTAGGAATGTTATAATACCTTTTTGATACTATTCAGAAATAGATCTTCTGAGTTATTCATACTCGCCTATAGGAGATGTAATTATGTTTTTATTTACTCCAAATAAAGATTTAATTTATTTCTCTATTGTTAATTCAATATATTATTTCAGGTCACCAATGCATTTTTTATAATCTTAATACTAGCTAGGGTAATCTTGCTAAAATTTGTCAATAATTTAGGCATTCAATACCTTGAGCAGATGCTTGAATTCTTTAGAATATCTATCCCTTATATCTAATTCTAGAAAGAGGTCTTCCACATATTTTTATAGGATTAATGAAAAATAGAACATAAAAGAATTTATTGACACTAGTAAGTTTCCCCTATTCTTCTATAATATTGGCTATTTCAGTAATTCCATAAATGCCTATATCTTTTATTCTTAATTGCCCTTATAATTAGAATCGTACCACTATTTTAAATCTTAGGTGTACTTGTACCTTTCGAAAATGAGATTCATTTTTACCTCGCAATCTGTCTAAATATTCTTTATTTTTTCTGAAACAATTTAAGCCAAAAGTAAGTTTTTGATAAAGCTAGACATTTATATATCGAGATGTCTATCTTCTACGACTTAACTCACATACAATTCAATAAGAGAATACTTAGATATACCTAAAGAATCCAAAATATACTTTATTTAATTTTAGCAAGAAGTTAAAATCGACTCTATTTTTTTTTCTTCGCTAATAATATTGCTCATGTTGTAATATTTTTTTTATAATCTTTCTTTGTTTTTAATTAATAATTCAAATAATTATAAATAATCACTTCTGGTAATCTAATTTTAATCCTAATTACCCATAATTAAAAATATTTTTTTTTCTTCTATTTTTTATGTTAAACGAAAATAATAAAACAGTTTCCTAATAATCTAATACTACTTAAAGACCTAGTCATTTAGATACTTTCCTTCTCAATATTATTTATAAACTTTAAGTAAGTAAGTAAAAATAGTGTATTTTTAACCTCTTCATCACAACAAAACCATCTCTATTTAAGAAGAGCTCAAAAGAGATAGATCTCTGCCTAAATTATTAAGTTAAAAGAATTTTAATCGGACTATGTTTTTGATTAAAATCAATGATTAAAAACTAGAGAATATTTAATTCTAAATTTTATATCTTTTAAAAAGTCAATAAAAAGCTTACTTTTTAGAATATGATTAAATCAATAAACAAACATAATATTCATTATAAATTTTAAATTTTAACATAAAATATAATAATTAATTTTTTCTATTTAAAAGAATTGGTGAGAAGATTTATTATTGATAAAATTGCTGATTTTTTGGGGATACTCTAAATTTGATTGGTTTATGAATCAGAAACGTACATACATCACTGATTTTGAATTTGTAATTCGAACTTTTTATCATTAAATTATCAATGAATATGATATTAATTAATTATTAATAAAAAATAATAGCTTTTGAAGTACGTCAATTTAATATCTTATTGATTTATAAATAAATATGGATTATTTTATAGATAAATATGAATAGCTTGAGTAGACAAATAGGCTCTTAGAAAATATAGAAGCTAAATTGAATGCAATGAACATTCCTTAAATGGAAGGCAATTAAGCATAGTATCAATCTAACTAATAGCAATAAAGATCCTAATAACACCCACTCATAGATAATTACTTACTATCAACTAATGGTGGTGGTAGTAGTGGTTAAGAGAGTAAAAATGACTACAATAAGTAGCAAGATTACCCAAAAATTTAGCTAAGCACATAAGTACTTCAAGATGATTTACTTATTAGTGGGTATGAATAATTCAAAAGTGGATCAAACCAATTCAATTCAGGTGTCAATTCTATCAGTTTTGCTCAAACAAATAAATAATAAGGAAATGATAATGGAACTCAAAAATAATGGACAGTTACTGATGGTGCTAATAATTCTAAAATTATTGTAAATGCTTATCAAAGTACTGAAAAAATAAATAATCTCCTGTTAGGAGAGACAGAAAGCTAAGTAATTGATAGCGATCCTAAAAGAGAGAACTTATAGTTTAATTAGAAATCATCTAGAAGCAGCGATTAAAATAATTAGAATTCAAATACTTCAAGTAAATAGTTATTTTTTAAATAAAAAATCTTATAACGTTAAATGAAATATAAATAGGATCTAATAGGTCAAAATCTTGGAATAAGTCTTTAAAAAGCTAAACTTCGGAGGATTTAAAATATTAAAATAAAGATAATGTAAATAAAAGTAATGTATCTAAAGTTTCAAATAAGAGCAGTAATAGCAGTAGTAGTAGCAGTAACAAAGTTTTAAAGAATAAAGCAAAAAAGATGTATATAGGCAGTGGATAAAAGGAGTAATTGATTAAAATAGAAGAGAATAATATAGATGAAGACGAATTAGAAGAGGACCATTCAAATTCAAGTCCCTTCGTAAATGAAAATAAAGATTAACATAATGGAACCTAACATTATTCTCCTATATCACTAGACTATACAAAATCTCTTAACAATACTTAAAATAATAATTAAAATACCCTTCATTCGTTGAATAGAGGAGATAACAATATTTTGAAGAATAACTCATAATTGGAAGATGAGTTAAATACTCTAAGAAATAGATTATATTTGATCAATCATTCATACTCTAAATTGGCATAGTAGTAGTCTTTAAGTGATTTAGAGGTTTAAAACTCTCAAAGAAAGATATATAGCCTCGCTTAGCAAATGAAAGATATTGCAGAATCTTTATAGAATATGGATTAGTTGCAGTTTACTTAAAAGACACGTAAGAAATATTAATTTTTTATTACTTTTTTATTAAATACTACTTCCTTAATCTAAAGAAATGCTTAATAATGGCTATAGATTTAACAATGAATTATCTGATAGTAAATAATTTTCATCAGGAAAGAAAGTGAATAAACTAAGTGCCGATAAATATGAGGACATTATCATAGATGATAAAGTATTTCTACTTGAAAAGGAAAATAGAAGATTGAAAAAAGAAAATTAAATGTTGAAAGATGAAATAGAAGATTATAAAGAGAAGATGAATAGGTTATTTCATGATCATTAAAGCACTCGCTTGTCATTGGAAAAGCATCTTGAGCTGAAATTTGAAACTTAAATGTTAAATATGAAAGAAGCATAAAAGTAATTTCGTTAAATCATTCAAAATATATTATTTATTTAGTTAAAAAAATTTATTGTTTATATAATTTGTATTAAAATAGGATAATTTTAAATGAGAAGGATAGTAAGATATCAATACTCTAGAAATAGTTAGAGGAAATAAAGACGGATAGGGAGACAATGAAAAAAGAATTATTTAGTTTTAGACAATCTTTCATATCATAAAGAATGAATACAAGTGCATAAAACAACTAGCAACAGACATCATTTGAGAATAAATCTTTTGAGCAACCTTACTTAGCCAGTTATTATCCTAAAAATTCCTTATAGGATAATAAAGATAAGATTAATTAGAGTCTAATAGAAAATAGCATCCTTTCTTAGAATTATGGGGCTTCTAATAGCTATTTAGATTAAAAAAGACTACAAACTACAAATAATCATAATAAAAGTTCAGATCACTAAAAAATATTAGATAGAAAAATATCAACAGAACCTACAGTTCATAAATCTTCAATTAATGATTACGTTAGGACAGATATAGACTCAAATCTGCTTAAAAATAATAAAACTCATGGAGATCTCCATCAAAAAAAGTCTAGATAGAATTCAGAGTATATAAAAACAGAGAGAGGTAATTCAAAAGAAAAACATTTGAATACTTCAAAGCCTCCTAAACTTAAAAAAGTTGGATAATAAGATAACAAGAAAAGTAGAAGTAAAAGTCCTATAAATTATAGTGAGTAAATTTAGCATTTAATAAGATAGAGTGAGAATTTGAATAAATTGAAAAGTTAATTGAGAACTGATACAAGTTTATCTAACTCAAGAAAAGAAACTCATCCTTCTTTAATGACTACTACAACATAGAATTAAAAATAAAAATAAAAGAAATAATCTCCTAAAAGATCAAAATCTTCAATAGGTCAGAGGACATCAATTAAAATGTGATGAATAAAATATTGTAAATATAAGAAATATATAAAATAAGATAGTAAAAATAATAAAACAAATATGTATTAATCAACCTTGATTTATTATTTATCAACTATCATCAAACAATCTACCAATCTATTATTAATAAATTAATTAAATAATTCATCATTTCTTTTTGTAAATATGTATCTATCTATCTATGTTCCATTCCTTATTTATTCGTTCTCATATTTTTATATAATTTATCATTAAATTCATCCTTTTATTGTACAAATCATTTTCACTAATTCAATTCTCCTATTTAAATTTATTTAGTTTATAAGACAGGCAGGCAGGTAATCAAATTAAATTTATTTTTATAGTTTAAAAAATCTTTAATGATATAATCAATTGATTAAATAAAAAAGTTAATAATTTTTTAATGGCTACCATTAATATACTTACTTAAAACAATAAAAAGATATATTTAAGATATTTAGGGAATTAAATGATTGATTAGAAATAATATAATTAATATTAATTACTTTAGTTAAAAAAGATGATAAAAATGAATAATTTTTGAAGATGATATATTCTTATCTTATAAGGATAATTACAATATTACAATTTAGATATAAATAATACAGATTTCATAAATTAATTAAAGTATTTTATATTTCAATTCTTTTTATTCTTCTTTTTTATTATAGGTTCTCTAACTTCTTCGTCAGATTCCTCTTCTTCTTCATCTTATTAAATTTCTTCTTCATCATCATCTTCTTCTTCATCATCGTCATATTCGACATCATCATCTTCATCAATATCTTCATCTTCTTCGTCATCATCATCTTCATCATCTTCTTCATCGAAATCACCTTCTTCTTCATCGTCTTCCTCTTCTTCATCATCATCTTGATCCAATTAGAATTTATTTTTATTTTTCTAGATTTTTGTGAGTTCTTTTTCAAGATTTTAAAGTTCCTCTTCAGAATCAAGTTCATCATTTTCAAAAGTTTCCTTGGTCAAAGGTTTCTTTTATTACTTTTCTTTCTTTTCAGCATTTTAGTTTTACTATTTTTTAGGTTTTTATTATTGTTCTTCATCAGATGCATCCTATTAATCATATTCAATATCTTATTCATCTTCTTCGTTTTCAATATCTTCTTCTTCTTCCTCTTCATCAACATCTTCGCCATCTTCATTATTTAACCTTCTTTCCTCTTCCCTCTATCTTCTTCTTTCTTCTTTTTCTCTTTGCTAAAATTATAAAAAAACTCATTTAGATTTCTAACCCATAATAATAATAAAATTACTTTTTATTTTAATTCTCTTTCCTTTGCTTTAAGTTTCTTTTCTTATTCTTTTTAACGTTTTTCCTTTTCAAGTTCTTTTTTTAAGATATCCTTTCTTTAGGTTTCTATTTCTTCTGCAGTTTTAACTACTCTTCTGTTATAAACTACATTACCTCTTAAAAGACCTTCTTCGATTTTATATAATCTGAGTTTCAATCTAGGTCCAATTTCCTAAAGTTATTTAGTAAAAATGAGAAATTAACTCTATAAATAAGTATAATTTATGTTTGAATTACATGTAACTTGATATTGTATTGCTTTTTGAAGGAGTCTTTACCAGAGATATAAGATTTTTGTTCAACATCAATCTTAGAATCAGGAAGCTCATCAGCATCACTTTCACTGGCAAATCCACTGAGTTACTTCTTATTAGAAACAAAGTCAGCAAAACTATTGAACTTGCTTAAATTAGGAGTCTTCTTATCTTGCTTAATAATCTTTTTAACATTTTTATTGATTCCAGTAGGGACTAATTGAATGTGGTAGTGACGCATATTAACAATATCCTTTTCATTATCATAGCTGAATAAAATAACTCTTTGTAAGGTGCTAACTTTAGTCTATGATTGATTTATAAAAAAATTAATTTAAAAATGAATTTTTGTAAGGATTTATTTTACATTTTTAAGGGAAAGAGGAGGGAACATAGATTGGATCATTTATGCTACGATTTATTATTGAGGAAGAGTAGGAGGATTTCTAACATTAGCAGAAGATTCTTTGTTGAAACCATTTAAAATAAGCATAGCAGGTTAAAATTATCTTGAATAGCTTTTGTTTCTTTTATTGGAAGTAACAACATCTCTAATTATTTTACAAATATTATATTAGTTTTTGCCATTTAACAACTCATATTTAATACCTTCTAGTACAATAAGAAATGATTTTAAAAGTAATGGTAGGACCTTCAGGGTTCTTGATAAATCTAATGTAGTTGTCTATGTTTTTTATAAGTAGAAATTTAGTTTTAGTAATTCATGTAAAAGACTATCTCTGAATTAAAAATGATTTTACGATTTTCAGTTGAAGTGAGAACGGTCATATGAGTCATACCATAAACACGACTTGCACTTAAATAATCCTTAATCTTAGTTTTATCTGATTCCTGTTTAATTTTTGATAAAATGTCATTACTAAACTACTTAAGAATATTGGCTCTACTAAATAAAATCTGTGATAATTACCTTTAACTTCATAGCAGTGTAGGGATACATAATTTCTCTATAGTCTTAAATAATTTGCTTAAGAGGCTTGTTCAATTTACCTCTTCTGAAAATGAGGGCTATTCATTCATTATAAATAAAATTATTAACATTCTTTTTACTTGTCCTAGTCTAATATTTACATTTAGGAATCTTTCCGATGATATCATCACCTTCAGGACCTTCTTCCTTATGGGTTCTTGTTTTTTTCTATCATATTTTAAGATTAAAAATAGAATTAGCTTATTCTTGATAAGGAATGCTTTCATTTTAATTTGAATGTCTTGTAAAAATGTAATTACTCTTTTTCCACCGATTTTAGGCATTTTTGCTGTTTGCTTGCTTGCTTGTTTGTGTTTTAATTGTTAATCTTTAATTTTGTCTTAATATTAATTGATAAAAAAAGTAATAAAATATGCTCTTGTGAGTAGGAAGGTTTATCAAAGCAAAATATTGTGTTAGAAGATATTAATAGCAAATCTAATCATATATATATTGGCACTCTTTATTTTTATATGACTAAGTAGAAATCAAATAACACAGTTCTTGTCATTTTTACATGAAAATTTGCTCTTAATGCTAATGCTAATTATCATCTAAAATATTAATTCTTGGAATAGTTTCTATTTATTTATTTATTCTATCTAAATATTTCTCAAAGTAAAGAGGAATTTATTATTTTTCTATCTACTTAACCAATCTATCTATCATTAACTCACTCACTCATTAACTCATTCATTCATTTATTCATTACTCTCTCCTATTAAATTAAATCCACTTTTTCTATTTAAATTTTTTAATAATTCTACTTTCTAAAATAATACTCTTTTATTCATAATTCTATTATCGGCATTTTTAATTTTTACAATTGATTTCATATCTCTCAAAAGAAAAACAAAATATTTTAAGCAAAATTAAATTTAAATACTACAAAATTTATTTTTAATATTGCATTAAATAAATATTTTAATAACGTAATTAATCATCAAAAAATCTGTCGTTTATTATAAAAATTGCTTCGGTTAAAAGAGCCGTGAGTGATTTGGATTTAATTTTGAACTTTGAAATGGAAATATTAGAGAAGAGTAGGAATTACAAAAAAAAAATAAATAAAAATCTTTTGCAGAAAATAATCTAAAGTGGATATATTAAAATTGTGAAGCGGAGTAAAAAAGAGAGAGAAAAAGAAAATCCTTTTTTAATTGGATGGGAATAATTACCTTAGATCTTAATGCGGAGAAGATAATTATAATAAAATTAAAAAATGAGCGAAAGTATATAAAAAAGAACTGAGAAAGCATTAGTAAACACACAGAAGCTCTCAATAAATAAAAAAATTAATGGAATTTATAAAGGAATTATAAGGGATAATAAAGGTAGATCATTTATCAAGAAAAAGAGAAAAGACAATCAATTGATCAATTAATAAATGATATTAAATGTATGGGAGAGTATTTACAAACGAAGCATTTTGACTATGTATGATTGATAGGCAGAGTATTGGATTGCAGCAAGCAAATAAAAATAAAAGTAAAAGGTGATCTCGTTTGCTATTATTTTTATATTGAGAAGAAGCAAAGAATCATTAAAAAAAGAAGTAAAATAAAAATTCAATCAATCATTAAGTCTATCAAAAGGTAAAGAAAAAAAGAAAATTAGAAATTCATCTGAAAAGAAAAAGAAGCAGAGGATAGATAGATACCAACCAACCAACAAGAAATTATTATACTAATTTCCTTTCTGCATCGCCCTCACCCTAATCAGTTAGCCTTCAGCAACATATATAAATAGGAAATAAATAGGAAGAGCATAAAATAAAGCGGTAAACAAGTTGACAAGTGGGAAAATGCAAGATAACAATCAAATGACCCCAATAAAACAGTACCCAAAAGCCTAATTAAATGAAGAGAGTAGCAATTCATTACCTTTGTAAAGTAGTGCTCTAGGTAATGGCATTCTCAATGGTGGAGGGACTTCTTCTATTCTTTTGGGAAATTCTATTAATGCAAATTAGCTAACATCTAAGGCCCTCAACAACTACTATAAGTCAAATGATAATCAATCAGACACTATTTTCTGTCCTATGAATGATCCAATCTTTTAACCTACTCCATCACCAAATGTATTTATGGATTACAAAAGCAGCAACAATATCAATAACAATCCTTACTTCAACTCCTCTTTCAAGGCAAGCGGTATGCTCGCCTCCACCAAAAAGCCATACAACAATAATCTGTTCTTGACTCCTATTAAGGAAGACGATAGACGCAAGCCAGCATACATTAATTCAATTTTGAAGTATATTAGCTTTATATATATATTAATTACACTTACTTACTTGCGCCAATTGATAATAATAGCTAATATTAATACCCATAAGCGCACTCAGAAAGATTTTGACTTTTACTTATAAGTTTCTCATTTAAAATTATTAATATAGGGATTCCCCATACATTAATGGAAACGCCATATGCAGAAAATTAAACTTTGATGACGATTTCGATGATTTTAATGGTAATTCATTGATGCCTCAATCAGGCATCTTCGAAGAAAAGAAAGGGGTTTTTTCTAATTTTAATATGAACTACTTGTTGATGCCTCAAGGACAGTATTATCCTACATTCTACAACTAACAGTTTGAGTAAGTTATTTGAGATTATAATTTTCCATACATACTATGTATGATTTAGATGAAGGTAGGATTGTACATTGATTTTAGCAATGATTTCAACACTGAGTAAGTAGTTGAAAATATAGAGAAAATTTTAGTCAAAAAATGATAAGCAAGGAAATAAGGATCATATATATATATATATATATATTCTTAAAAAGTGCGCTAAAAGATTATTGATTATAAAATGATGGGAGATTTGATAATTAAATCACAAAAATAATATTTCTAAGTTGAATTAACAAAGTCAGACTATTAATTAATTGATTGATAAATTAAACAAAGAAGAAGAAGAAGAAAAATATATAATAAAATAAGAGAAAAAGTTCTGATTGAAATTAATTAATTAAATTTAAACTTTGAAAAATCAAAACTTAAATTTTGAGCTGACAAATTGTCTCGGGAAGTAGAGAAGAAAGAACATTAGTGGGGATTTGTGGAGATATGATTATAAAAATAAATAGAAATCTTAAATTTTCTATTTGAACTTAGACTAGAAAGATTTTAAGATAATTTACAAAATAACTAGAATGCATGTGATAAAAACAAATTGAAGAATTCGTTTTTCTTCCTATTTTCTATGATTATTTTATTGAAACTAACTACCAAACATACAAATAGCCCCCCCATTCTTTAGGTTTAATCATTTTTATTCCAAAATTTAACAAATTATCTCTGAATCCTAAGCTTCTATAAAAATGATAAATGTTTTTGCTCTGACCCCTTTATACCTACCTTTTTTAATAGAATATATCTTTCTTTCTTAGATTGATATTTAGTTAGATTTTGATTAATATTTTATTTTTCTTGTTAAATCAATTTAATGAATAGATTTCTATTTAAATCACTAATTAATTTGTGAAAGATTTGGTGGAATTGATTGAACCATCAATTACTTTAAATAAATTAAATACAATCAAACTGGATATTATTTTTATTTTGAGTGATCTTCCTAATTCCAGATAAATTTTATTGAATCCTTTCTTTAAATTTAATATATTTGCAGCCATAAAATACTCTACTTATTAATCCCTTCAAACTCATAAAAAAATACAAGAGCAAGTTTATCTTCTTTTTTATCACTTCCTTTTTCTCTTTTGTCAAATACTTGCATTTTTTGGCACTACATCTCTTCTCATTTAAATGAAATATTAATATTACCTTCATTATTTTTTAAATTTATTTACTTTTATCAAACCTAATTCCATTAAAATTTAATTTGTATATTATTTTAGCTTTTTGAATGCCAACATTAACAATATGGATTTCTAAGGAATTGGCATTAGCAAGAATCACATGACCGCATCAGTATCAGCAAATGGATCTCCCGAAAATAAAAAGTTAAATAATGGGAACCCTTCTGATTTTATGTAGAATAATAGGTAATCTGATTTAGAAGGTAGTACTAAAAAAGCAATAAAACAAAATGCAAGAGATGGAACATAAAATGAAAAAAATAGTACAAATAAATCAGATTAAAATTCTATATCAGATTTTGGACTGAATAACAATAACATTTTCACTTAGCAAGGCAATCCTAAAAAATTAGTATAATAAGGTAGCTAAAATATGTTATAATAGAGCAATATTTAAAATGCTTAAGCTTCTAATGCAGCTACTTCTACTGCTGGTGCAGGAAGTGGAGGAAATACATAAGGTGCTACATTTCAATCTAATTCCAAAAAGCAAAAGACATGTAATTGCAAGAAGACTAAATGTTTGAAGCTCTATTGTGATTGCTTTGCTGCTGGTGAATTATGTGGAGGTGAATGCAATTGCTTTGGATGTTTTAATACTTCTAATAGCGAAAAGCGTGCTGGTGCTATTGTTAGCATTATGGACAGATAGCCTGATGCTTTTGGTCCTAAAGTACAATCAAATTCTCACAAAAAGGGATGTAATTGCACACGCTCTGGATGTCTCAAAAAGTATTGTGAATGTTTCACATTAGGAGTTAATTGTGGTGAATATTGTAAATGCACTTAATGCAAAAATATTCATTAGAATAATCCTGAAAGACCTATTTCGTCTTAAAATAATAATGGAATGCCACCAGGATAAGGAATTGAATTTTCATAGAAGGTAGAAACATCTGATAAGAGACAATAATAACTAGATGAGTTTGAATCAAAAACTAGCACTAAAAAGAAGATCTTTACAAATTATGAATCCAATAGATTGTTGAAGAATATTTCATCTTCTAACAATGAAGATTAAGAAGATGAAGAAGAGGAATATGAATAGGAAGAACAGAACTAAAATAAAACTAAAGTGAATGGGTATCATGATATTGAAGAAGAATAAGAGGAAGAAGATAATGAAGAAGAAAATAATGAATAAGAAGATTAAGAAGAAGATGATGATGAAGAAGAATAAATATCTCCTTCTTAGAAAATGTATACAACTCCTCTTAAGTAACCTACAAAATCTGACCCAAGAAGTTTAACAACTGCTGACACCGCCAAAAAGACTTAAGTGTAAGATAATGACTCAGAGATAAAGAATAGAATAGTCAAATTAAAGATTACAGATACTCAATCTTAGAAAAAGAAAATATCTTAAAAATCTGACAAGTAAAACTTGTAAAATACTTAAGGCGATGCAATTTAATCTAATGGATCTGATGAAGAAAATCATATGAATGGAAATTAAGCTGAGAAACCTATGAAAAATAATAAATAAAATATCCCAAAATCAACTAAAGTGAGTTCAAAATAGTGAGAAGAGTAGAGTATTATGAAATTAGCTATTTATTTGAACTAATTATCCATCCAATAGATCATAAAGATTTCAATAAAGCTATTAATAAATAAATGTAAATTATGCAATGATAATTATAAAACGTAAAACTAAATAATATTTATCAATATAAATAAAATATTCTTTGCAGCAGCAACAGCAACAACAATAACAATAACAATAACCTTTCTAAAAGAATAACAAACATGTTCTCCTATACTACTCTTAAAGAAAAGGAAATCAATATTCATATTAAAATAAAATCAATCTATCTATCAACCAACCAATTGAGAAAAAACTATTTAACTCATTTCGATAAACTAATGAAACTACTAAAAAATCTTAGAATTTTTTGTTTAATTTCTTTCTATTTTTCCTATAAATAATTATCTTAAAAGATACAGTAAAATAACTTCAATAATAACAAAACACAGAAAATAAATAAATAAATATTATCCAGTTTTTCCATTTATGGATGAAAGGAATTGATGAAAGAATAATTTCTACCTTCTTACCTACATAAAATAGATGGACTAGACTCATTTATTCCTTTTCATTGACTTCAATTATTTATGGTATTACAATTCAATTATACATACTTATGAATTATGGAGATGAATCTATCAAAATAATTGTTAACCATTTAAAACTTATTAAATAGACCTAAATAAAGTATTCAAAGAATAATAATAATTTAATATCTTTTCTTTCCTTTTCTTGTACTTACATAAAATAATATATATCTAATCAATCTTAAATTCTCAAATAGCATCCAGCCTATCTATCTAACTAACTAACTTTAACTATCCAAAAATATTTGTTATATTGTTCATCACACTCTCTCTCTCTTTCTTTTTATCTATCTATAGTTACAGTTAATAGAATTCTTAGATATAAGTTTAAATGAAGATTTTTCTTATAGCACTATAAATTATATCTTTACAACAGCAGAATTTTCTTGCGATTTTTATTATATTTTTTTTGGAATAGAACCTATCTTTCTTTATTTTTACCTTTACTTTGCAAATTAAATATTACTCAGTAAAATGTATTTTCCTTTTATTAGCTAACCATGTTTAGGCAAGAATATTTTAAGAAAATATTTATTATAATGTAAATCCTGACTGACTCTTTTTGTTAAAAAGGCAATAAAATATTGTAAAGAGCGTAATTTGAAAGGTTATTATTAAAGAGGAGATAAAATTGTTCAGATTGAATTAACGCCCTAATGTTAAATAATTATATAATTGCATGATTCATTTGTGGTATTTTCACTACCTGATGTAATTATTTTTAAACTCCACCAAAAACTGTTTTTATTGAAGATATTATATCACCAAGAATGTTACATGAAAGTAATTGAGGCAATTTATATTATTTTAAGGTTGTGAGTTAGGATAAATTATGGAGTTGTTCGAATAATTAAAAAACGCAACAACTTTTTGCAAATTCGTAGAGCTAATCTACAACCTTTAATTGAAATTTGGATGAGAAGATACAATTTTAAAAATTAACATTAAGAATTGTGATTTTTTTCGGTGAAGGGATGCTTAACTAAATAAATTTAAAAAGAATTTTTTGGCAATGGATTATTAAAAAAGAGGAGATATTGTTTATTTATTACTAATGATACGAAAGATGAAAACGAAAAAAAGAAGAAGAAGAAATGAATAAAAATGTATGAATGTATGCACTGTATTCTTGATGTTTTTCTATTTGCTTTTTTTATATAATGATGGTAATAAATAAAGTGAGAGTCTTATAGGAATTATTGCTGATTTGTGTGATTGATATACTTAAAATAAAAGAAATTAATAAATATTTTTAACTAAAAGTAAACTGATCTATAGATCTATAATAAAAAATAATCTTTTTCTGCTTTAGTGTAAAAAAGAGTTACAAACAACTTAAAAATAAAAAAAAAGAGTTAAGACAGAGTGATAAATTATCTCCATAAAGAGTATAAAAGGCTAGTTAAAGAAGATATTAAATCAAACTAAACAACGCTTATCAGTTGAACAAACAAAATAATACAAATAGTGAAAAAATAGAGAAAAACTATTAACAAAGAAAAGAAAAAAATGGGTTGTGGAGGTAGTACATAATAAACAAAGACACCAAATTCAAAAAAGGATGACAAGATCTTAGGTAATGAAGTTCCAGAATATTACGTAGTGGATGATACCCACTAGCAAAAGACCATCCATGATGATGAAGAGGACTAGAAGACTGACAAGTAGCATACTTCTTAGGTTTTAGATAAGCAAGCTGAGAAGAAAAGAATAGTTAAGAAGGGTGGTGTTAAGAAAGTTAGAGGCGATTATGATGTAGATGAATCTATCGTTGAAAACATCAACAAGGTAAACAAGTCAAGATCCAAATAAGATGAAGAGCTGATTTTGAATAGTTTGAGAAATCACTACGTTTTCTACGCTCTTACTGATGAAGAACTTGAATACGTAACACAAAAGATGTTCTACTGTGAAAACACAGATGAATACGTCTTCAAGCAAGAAGATAAAGCTTCTTCTTACTTCATCATCGAAAAGGGCTAAGTCGATATTATCATCAATGATGAGGTAATTGCAAACTTTAGATTATTATTTCAACTTTTTTTAATTGAAGGAAAATGTTATTCTAAAAACTCTTTCATCATTTACTCTTTTTATTCTAGAGTTCCCTATTATTGAAAAGAAATTAAAAAAGAATCAATCAACCAAGAGTTTAATTTAATTATCTGTTGAGAGTTAGTTTCATAAAGGAGATTGATTCGCAATAGAAATAAAAATAATAACACCCTTCTATCAATAATCACATTTAAAATATTTTTTTATTCACTTCTATTACAGGTCAAGAGAACTCTCAACCCTGGCGAGAGCTTTGGTGAACTAGCTTTACTTTATAATGCCCCAAGAAGTGCCTCAATTAGATGCAAAGGCAAATGCTTCTTCTGGGCTATCGATCGTTAATCCTTCAGAAAGACTATAGGTAAACCTTATTGATTAAAAGAACACATATTAATAAATGAAGAATTTTCATAAATTATTTGAAAGTCTACTTAAAAAAAATCTCATTTTACTAGAATTTTCCTAAATTATTCAGTTTGTTTAATATTTTCTTAATAAATACCATCTAGAGGATATGGTTCAAAAGAACTACGAATCAAATAGATCCTTCATGGAATAGGTTAATTTCTTCAAGTCTATGAACGGTGAATAGAAGGATAGTATTGCATCAGCACTGATTAACATTAAATTCATGAAAGGAGAATATATTGTTAACGAAGGAGATTCTGCTGATTCCTTCTTCATGATCAAAGAAGGTACAGTTTCAGTTTGGAAAGACAAGAAGGAAATTAGAAAGCTTGGAAAGGGTGATTCCTTTGGTGAATAAGCTCTTTACGTTAGTAGCAAAAGAGCTGCTTCCGTAAGAGCTGAAGGACCTGTTAAATTACTCTCTCTCGGTAGAGATAACTTGACTAAGATATTGGGAGATAAGATTTAGGTAAATAATTAAGCAACATTGATTATAGATTTTATAAAGCTTAAGAAATAATTGTCATGGTTGCTATAAAAATTAGGTTGAATAGTTAAATTAATAAATAAAACGCAGTAATAATATTAAATTACTCAACAACAATTTCCTACCCTTATAAATAGAGGTTAGTTTAATCAATTAATTTGGTTTTGATTAAACGTGAAATTTATATTTTTTAAATTGAAATTAGAAACAAATTTATTATCAATATTCAATTTGCTAAAAACAAGCAAGGAAGCAATTATTAATTAAATGATAAACCAAGGCAAAAATACTTTTAAAAAATGAATAAATAAAGAATTAAAAACAGTTTCAAATTTAAGAAATTGAATAAATTATCCAAAATCTTTATTAGTTTAGCTTAGCAACGTTTAATTTTTTAGCATGAAACCCCAACACTCTTCTAATTATTTTTATTTTAATAATGCCTTTTTATTTATCACAAGTGATTGATATTATATTCTAAATTCTATTCAGCTCTTAAGCACCTTTTGAAAATGGCATTGAAATTCGAAGATTTTTAGAATTAAATTTTACTTGACTTTAAAAATGATTGGGTTTTTTTAATTCTTTATTTAGCAAGCTGTTTTTTATTCCCAGAATATAAAAATATAATTCTGAAGTTAAATTGAATAGAGTATTTGTATTTAACTGGCTATTTTTAATAATAGGTTATTATCTTCAACAACATTATTAGGTGGAGTTTTGCAAAGTCAGATTTATTGAAATTACTTACTAAAATTCAAGTCGAAAAAATCACTAATAACTGCAAAATAACTAACTTGAAGCAAGGCACTCATTTATATTCCAGAGATGAAACTTGCGATAAGCTTATCATCGTTTTGGAAGGTACTGTTTGTACAGCCAGTGGAAAGGAGATTGCTAGCAAAGGTGCTTTATATGGTGATGAATTCCTTCTTTCAAGCAAACAAAGCTAAGTCTTCCCCGAAGATATTATTATGAAGACTGATGGGTATAATTCTATTTCATTAATATCATTTTTGGGATTTGTTTTAAATATCCCTAATCTCTAAGAAAAGCATTTTATTTCATATTTTTGGATTTAGCAGAATAATAACTAAAAAAAAGGGGGGATTTCTATAATCCTTCGCTTTAGCATATAAATGAGTATTAATTATTTTTGACTCGATCAATCAATTCCTATTTTATTTATAAATTTCATACTTGGAGAGTTTATTTTTAACTGAGAATTTCAATTATACTATGAAAAAGTATGGTAGTACTATTTTAAGAGAAAAGGATTCAATGGTATATTAATCATTTTTAACCAGTTTTTTTGGCACTAGCCCAATAATTTTATGATTAAATTTTGATTCTACTTTGAATAACCTTTTTAATTAATTGCACTTTAATAGTAAATTATCTTTTTCAGTTTTTTGTTTTTAATCACTGATTTCGATCTAATTTTATGATGAAATCTAGACAGTGTTCTAGCGAATAAGTGACTGAATATTCCTCATATCTCTGTATAAGTTAAATTTTATTAATATAGAGAGAAACAATTCTTACGCAATATACATCTTTATAATTAATTCTTTCGCATAACCTATTTTCTTCCAATTCAATTCACACAAATGGCTAAATGAATGGGTATATATTGGTTATAAAAATTGCTCACCCAATTTTATAATTATTGATGACCTTATATACTTTTACTACTTTGCCCTAACGTATTATTGAATAATAGATAAATTTATTACTCACTTTTTTTTTTGAAGGTGAGCAATTGACTGACTGACTAATAAGCAGATTTGAGTTTATTCTTTTCAGATTTACAAGTTTCGCTTACAAAGCAATTAATATGCTAATAATATTTTTATAAAATTGATTTGACAATTTCTTGTCATCATATCGCGTGGTGAGGAATAAATATGACATGGTTTAAGCAAAATTGAGTACTAAGCAAAGGATATTTTTATATTTACACCTAGCTTCCAAATATATCGTAAGATAGGTACTTACCTTTTTTATTAAACTTCAATTACGCAAGAGGCGCGATAATTAAATTTCTCCTTAATTCTTTAAATTTCTTCCTTGTGACGTAAAATTTAATTGGAAATAAGGAAAGTATGGATTGGGCTTAAAGTGCATTGAATTAGTAAGAAGATAATAAGAAAGCGATATAGAGGTAAATATATCTAATTCCCATAAAAGATTGATTAATCAGAACTAAAAAAGATTTATTCAAATAGATAGATATTCTATTTTCTTAAAAGCTATTTCTTATAAAATACATCATAGAAATAAATTAAAATAATAAATTAATAAGTAAATACATCATCCCCTCTCATCTTCATAGATTGCGCTTGCAACCACTTACTTGTTATCTTTTTTCACGAAAGTGAAAATAAATTACGAACACTTCTTACTGATCGAAAAGAAACGCGATTTAAATTATAGTAAAGTTAAGCAAACCATCCCACCAATACAATTGCATCGCTTCAATTTCATTTCATTCAAATGAGAATTCATTCTCTCTTTTTTTACCATTTCTTAAAGGCTTAATAGAATTTTCTAAAATGTTAGGAATTTCGTTAAGTTAATAAGTATCGAAAGGTATAGAAAGGATATTTTTCTAAAGTTTTTTCTATTTTATATTATTATTGAAGACACCTTTAAAATGGTAGTCACATTTAACTTGGAGAAATACAAATTAAAAAAGCGAATAAAATGATCAGAAAGGTCTAAAAACCTTCCCTATTAAAGTAAAGGTAGATCAAATGAAGAGTGATATTTTTATAATTAAGTGCCTAATTTTAGTAATCGAATCCGATTACTTTTAATTTTTAAGTTGGAGCAAGATGAACTTTCCTTATCTAGTCTCTTATTAATTCATATAGATTAAATTACAAATTTAGAGTATTGCCGTAATAAATTAGGAAAGAGTCACTATTCCAATTTTTCATTCAAATTATTGCATCAAATATTTTCAAAGCAAACCCACCATATAAAACGGTTCCTTTTTCTTTTTATTTTCCATTCAATTTGCATGCAGAAGTAAGAAAAAGGAGCAAGAAAAGTAAAGAGCTTAATTAAAAAGCAAAAGAAAGTATATAAGGGCTAAGAAGAGGAGTGATATTTTTTTGTAATGAATTTTAGTTAATTAAAAAGCAAATAAACAAAGAAACAAAAAAAAAGGAAAAGAAATAAAAAGGAAAGTGATAATATATAATAATAGCACATCAATCCTTTTTAATTTATTATTTATTCATTCTTAACCAACCTGTATTGTACTTATAATAACCAATATACTACTATACTTTAAATAATCTAACAACACTCACTCACAAACTCACTCACTCACCCACCTTTACTCTAAATAAACATATAATTAATATCCCAACTCAACCTCTCTAATTCACCCAATCTTGTGATTTGTACTAAACTTACTCTACTTTTATTCAATTTCTACCAATCAATCCATCCTACACACAATTTATAAAATGATTCTCAGCTTGACCAAAAAATACTCTTCACTCTCCCCTAATAAACGCAATCAACCCGAATAGAATTCTCCTGTTGATAGTCCCCCCTTGTCAATAATTGGAAGACCCCACTCTAAATTTTTTTAAATGCACTAATAAAATGAATCATTCATTTCTAGTGATAACTTGAATCCTAAAACTCACGAAGAAATATAAATCCATCTACATAAATAGATAATTGAGTAAATCAATGAAAAGTATAAAGTTAATTCTAACATGTAAAGTATATTCCCCTTCCACAAAAGTTCAATTGATGATGCTGTTCGCAGATTATCAACTGAAAATGATGATTTAAATACCCCTAAATCCGATTCCACAGTCGACTCCAAGGACGACGACGAGGAATAGTAGAATTAAGGTAGAGGAATCTTCAAGAGAGTTAAAAATCTGCTAAATGCTAAATAAAAGCTTTTCTTTTTAAATACTTTAAATTTTACATTACAATATCTCATACCTTCCTCTCGTAAATAATCAATATCTAGTGTTATCAGTCAAATATCATACAAAACTTTCTAAAAGTGCATCGGTGGTGACATCGAAAAAGTTATCAAGGCTAATGAGGATTCTCACGAAAAGAAAATGGCTAATTTGGAAGATAAGAAGGATTATTCTCACATTAAGTTGGATCACTTGATTTTCATTAAGAAATTAGGTTTCGGTCAATTTGGTTCAGTCTACTTGGTCAGAAATAGGTAATTATCTAACTAGATTTATTTGAGATTTACGCGCTAAGCACATTACTGCGCAATTAAGGTTCTATTCCAGTGTCCAATGAACTAAATTATAAATGTACTACTTTACCTGAGTATTATTTCCTAAAATATTCTAGCAATTAAAGTTGCTAGATCCCCCACTGCTGAATAAGCTTAAATAATAAGTATTTAAGTTAATTTAGAATAAATCAGCATATTCAAGCCTTAAAAAAAATTTGATATTTGCAATAACTTCAGTTATGAAGATATTTGCTTACAGCTACAATCGAATTTAAGAATTTAAGACTTTGAAACTGATCTATCACACTTACTTCTATTTTAGGAAATAATATACTAAAAGAGAGTACTTTTTTTAATTTTGATCAAATTTTTGAAAGAACCTTACTAATAATCCCACCAAATTCAAATTATTAAAATCAACTATTTATAACTTTTAATTGATATTCACTCAATTAGTATCAACTGATTCGATTTTTCTTTCTTAATCAAATGATATTTTCAATCAATTAATCAATCGATAAATCTTTCGATCTTTCTGTCGTGATTAATTAGCTTTTGATAGATCTTTCTATCCACCCACATCTTTATTCTTATGAAATAAATATCGTTAAACCTTCTATTAATAGTATTTTTGTATTTTAATTTAATTTAGAGATAATGGTGCTCTTTATGCATTGAAATCTGTTTCAAAGGCTTAGATAATAGAATAAAATCTTGAAAAGCATTTACTTTAAGAAAAGTAAGTATTGGAAACTGTCAATTTCTCCTTCATCATGTAATTCCTTCGTACCTTTAAGGATAACTAAAGTGTTTACTTCTTGGTTGAATTCATTTCTGGTATGGAACTCTTTGACGTTATTAGAGACATTGGTCTTCTTTCTACTTATGATTCTTAATTCTACATTGGTACTCTTATTCTATGTATGGAATATTTACACTCTCGTAATATCATTTACAGAGATATCAAACCTGAAAACATTATGATCGATTCCAAGGGTTACATGTACATGATCGATATGGGTACTGCTAAAATCCTCAAGCAAGGAAAGCATCCAGGTAAACCATTCAAACCTTTTTATTTTTATTTGGTTCTTCAGGAATACTAAAAGTGAGAATATTATTTGAGTATTTTTAAAATAATACTAATGGGCAATTTAAATAATATAATTTAACATCTAGAATTTTAGCTGCTTATAAAATTTACATAAACATTAGAATCAGCAACAGCAGCTGTAGAAATATTAAGATTTCTATTTTTATTTATTACAAAATGACCTCTAGTTGGTTCATTAATTACCCGCAAAATTGAGTGAGGTAGGTTACGCATCACTCAGTTAAAATTATTAGAATGAAAATTTGCAAGTAGAAATAAGTAAGATAAATTTAGATATCTTTTAAATAAAATAATTAATGAAGTGGACAGAATGTCTAAAATTATACCAAATTTACATATTTGAGATAAAAAGGAATGCATTTAAAGCAATTAATGACCTTTTATCTCTCAAAAAAAATCTTTTTTAAATTTCATTAGTCGAGTAGTCATAGTTAGCAAAATCAAATAAATGAATTAAACTAAAAAAAGCATGCATGATAAATATATAAAAATGCAATGAGACTTAGAGCAAATGATTTTTAGTTTTTAAAAATAACCAAAAAGCAATAAAACCTCCACTTTTTTTTAGTAAACTTTGTATTCATTCTTATTTGAGATTGGCTAGTAATCCAATAAAAAATCCTATGCAAACAACCCAAAAATTATGTCTGGTATATTGGCAAATAGATAAGCTGGTTGAATACCCTTCTCATTAAATTTATGAAATGGAAGTTTAAATAAATAAAAGTTTTGAAGGATTTTACTGGAGTACTAGCTTGTTTATATGCACAGCAAAATTATGCTCGCTGAATTTGTTACAAACTAGCGAACTAGCTATCTATGACTATCAGAAGAAATACAATCTTCTACCTAGATTGATAATACGAATTGGCGATTATTTATGATTTGGGCGTATTGACGTACTTTCCATCTCGATGCATCATTAATCAATTAATTTTCTCATTTACTTTCATGATATTCTAACCCCCCTTTTTTTCTTTCCACTTACCTCTTTTTCAATTTTTCAAATAACCAACCTGATCTCATTTCTATTACTAATTTCAAACTGAATCTCCTAATCTCTTACACCCCTCTCCATTTTCAATATTTATCTATTATTTTTCTATTTTTTTTTTTGAAGATTTTCATAATGCCTCCCCCTTTTAGTATTTGTTTTACTTGAATGCAACCAATTCTTTAATGACCTAAAAATTAATAATTATAAATATTTAAATTTAGGCCGTACTTTCACTATCATTGGTACTCCTCATTACATGGCTCCAGAAATTATTTAGGGTAAGGGTTACTCTTATAATGCTGATCTCTGGAGTGTAGGTATCTGCCTCTATGAATTCCTCTGTGGTGGTGTGCCATATGCTGAAGAAGCTGAAGATCCTTATGAGATTTATGAAGAAATTATTAAAAAGAACTCAGTTAAGTACCCCAGTTTCTTGAAAGACAAGAAGGCAAAGCGTTTGATTGATTAATTACTCTCAAAGGTACCTGAATTACGTCTTGGTGGTAGTTTTGCTGCTCTCAAAGCTCATCCTTGGTTCGATAGCTTCTCTTGGGATGATTTATACAATAAAACCATGAAGCCTCCATATATTCCCCCCGAGAGTAAGATTGTTCACGAAAAAGAAATATTGCAAATTGCTAAGGAAAATAGACTTGTTATTAATGAAATCAAGCATGAACAAGAAAGAGGCAAAGAGTATAATAAAGAACGCGCTCGTGATCCTAACTGGGATAAGGACTTCTGATGAGAAAAGAAAATTAGATCCCTTTAATATATTTAATTATTTAGGCAATATACAAATAAACATATAATAATGTGAATAAACGAAAAGAGTTAAAGACATACAAACAAACAGTTAGATATATAGATAGATAGATAGATTGATATATAAATAAATAAGCCCTCTCTTGCCTTTGGTTGTTTGTAAATATTTATGCTTACAATCAACCAATCAATTGATAATTTTATTTGGGAATAAATAATGTATGTATGTATACTAGAGGCTAAATAGTATTACTAATGCTACTACAACAATAAAAATAATAAAATTATAAAGAAAGTTTAATCATTCATATATTTATGTATTTCTTTATATCTTATTTATAAGTTTTGAATAAAATATTTCTATATATCTTCCCATTAACTCACTCACTCTTTTTATAAATTAACAAATCAATCAATCTGTAAATCAACCAAAAAATAAATTAATAATTCAATCCTAAACAAATTTAAAAAATTATTGAAGGAGATTTAAAATTAGTAATAGTTCAAAAGTTAAAAATTTATTTACAAATAAAAAAATATTTTTATTGAGTTTTTTAATGATATACTGCTCTTTAATAGAGTAACAGAGAACGAATGCACTCAAACAAAATTGTATCATATTTAAATCTTCTTGGTTTTCAATAAAATTATCTTTTTGTTTAAAAGGAGATTTTTAAACTTATTTATTGGTACTAGATATTAAATTTCAATCTTATTTTTGTCTTAAATTTGATAAAAGTGAACAAATACTTTTACTTAGCTATTACTTGATTTAAGAGCGTTAAAAATATCTCTAAAATTTTATTAAATATATTTTTACCCTAGCTAACTTAAGATGCCATTTTTAGTAATGTAATATTGTAAACTCCCATTTAAATTTTAGAAAAATAAAAATAGAAAGAGATTTAATGTTTACACTAAATAAAAATTCATCTTTTTTTCTTTTTCTAGAAATTAGAAACTAATATTTTTCCTTTACAAAAGTTGTTCAAGAAGTTTACATTACAATCAAATAGATAGAAAGAGAGGAATTTAATTTTGCAATATCCAATATTTGATTTCTTTTAATCTTCTGGCAATCCTTAATTACATTATGATTTCAATCTCTTCGATATTTTACATTATTTTATTGAAATTTTATTGCCTTAAGGAGGAGCATGCATATAGATAAAATAAAATCTATACTAAAAATATTGGAAATAATCTTGAAAAATATTAATGAAATATAAGAAAAGATTGAAAAGATAAATCTATACTAATAATTAAAAGATAAATGTCTTGGAATCATTCATTTTATCTTTTTTATAAAAAGAAACTTGAATTTGTATGAAATAACAACAAATAGACGAAAATAATTTATTATAGTTTTTAACTATTACTAATACCTATAAATTCTACTATTATTTTTTGATTCTCATTACAAGAATTCTTCCTGAATATAGAAATCATGAAATAGTATTTATTTCCCTTCAGTAAGGAAACAATATAACTATTCCTAAAACTTTTTCTAATTTTTATGAATTAAATATAATTATTTATTTGTAATTAAAATAGATAACACTTTTAAGATTTTTAAATGGAAAATTTATTGAAAAAATACTTTTCTAAAGAGTAAATAATATTTAATATCATAAATATGTAAATAGATGAACAATAATAATTACAAGGATTAAATTTTTTATTTCATTAATCTTATTAATTTTTTTTAAAACTTAATCAGTGAATTTATTATTTATTATTTACCCTTGCTTGCAGTCACTCGAATAATCTTACATTTAAATATTTTTATTATTTTAAGTTGAATTTCTTTGTACTTTTCTTGATTAAATCTTATTAGTTTGTGTATTTATTAAAAGTTTACTTATAGTTAATTATTCATTGATTATCAGAATTTTCTGTTAATTACTCATATAAGTCTAAATAAAATTTCTTTTGGATTTATATTATCTCATTTCTGGGTTTATATAAAAAAGCTAGCTATCCTAAAGTTGTAAATTTAATAATTTGATAATAAATTAAATGAATTCTTGTTTATTATAATTAGAAATATTGAAGAAGCTAGAATACTACCAAATCATCTTTTTACATTTTATATTAGCAAAAATAGAATCATTTAAATTAAATTATTTAATATTTGATAATCCGAGGTTAGAAATAATTATTGAGAAAAGAATTCATAAACATTTGAAGTTAAAATAAATTAAAAGAATAAAATTAATTTTTTAACAATAGAATAAGTAATATATAAAATGAGTAACAAATATATGGATAATAATATAATTTTCATTTGAATTAATCTTTTAAATTGCTTTTGAAGACTTGATCTGTGAAATTTTCCATGATCATCTGATTATTTTCATGTGAAATATTGTTGATATTTTTATAATTGATAGATTCACTTTTAGATTATCTCTTAAATAGATTATTAGTTTTTTTGTAAAGATCATAAGATTAACCTATAGTTAGTTTGTGTCTATTAGCTTCATCATACGAGACTTCTACTTTTGAAGGATCATTCCATAATTCTTCATATATTTCTAAATAGAATAGTTATTCAAACAAGCTTCTATCTGCATTAATGCTATCACTTTCTTAGCTTAAGCATCTTAATATAAATCTGCCTAAAGCTATCCTAAAGTTATCAATCTTAACAGTTTTATTAATAAATTAAATAACTACCTCAAATGAATTTTGGGATAGAGGGACTTAGTAAACTGGATTACAGAATTCTACTAAATCATCCATATAAAGTTCTTCCAAACAAGAGATAGTATCATTTAAATTGTAAAGTTTGATTTCAGATAGAATAAAATTCTATTATCGTATTTATAGTTATTGGATTGCAGATAAAATAGATAGATTGCCTTAATTTCTTTCTTATTTGAAAATCTAGAAAACAGTTGATAATTGTGATAATAACTCAAATACCTAAGTCTTATTCTAAAATGATTGTATTAACCTTTATTTTATTTCGACTGGTATCTTTTCTTACTCAATAGCAATGTTAGAAAGTAAACCAATCTGATGAATTTCAGAGAGGAAAAAGAACTTCTGACTAGACTATAAATTAATTTAAACTGCTCCATTGAATACTTACTAAACTAGTTCTTCTTATAAGGATTAGAAATCTTAGATATAGTTGAATCCGTTTGAATATTCCAAATCACTCATAAAATAAGATGCATATATATCGCTGTTAAACTTCTTGATGATATTTCTTTCAACATCTATGTGCTGAATAGTTAACTCCTTGAATTTATTTTCATTTTACTAAGCAGGATCTATTAGATAAGTTTCGATTTATTTAATTAGCCTATGGAATTCTTTAGGATTTTCAGCTAGGCTAAATTAATGGATATTATTTAAAAAGTTATTTTATATTTGAACAATAAGTTCTAAGATATTAGGGAAGTAGCCAAATGGTTTATCATCAGTGAATAATAAGTGATTTAGCTTTGTTTTTTCATCTATTTATACAATTTCATGAACTTTGCAACCAATATAATAGACCACCTCTTTTTCTTTTATCTAATTTAATTATTGAAAAATATTAATTTAATTATTTATTGAAAAATATGTTTAAGAAAAATATTTTGTCTTAAAAATTATTTAGATAGAAAGATAGTATAAATTATTTACTTAAGCCCAAACAGGAATGATACGTTTAGTGTAATAAAGATATAAAGGATGGTTTCTATTATTTCCTAAAGCTTAAAGAAGTGTGATTTCCTGTGTTTTCTTTTTTGAGAATTATTTCATAAATAATTGGTTGATTTGTTGTGTGAAATAAATTAGAGATTTCAATGCATCAGAGATGTATGTTATTTTTTCGATATCTAGCATTAATTTCAAAATTTTGAATTGATCATTCTTCAAATTATCTTTGATATATTGCTGAATGAACGAAGTTTAAATATTCAATTTAGCTGCTCTTAGATTTATAAGATATTAATTTTTAATACTATCTTTATTTGGTTGATCTTTCTCTAAAATAACAGCAACATATTCACTTTTTGAATCGAGTAAAGCTTTTTAAGATCTCTAAATAACCTATTGAATATGCTATGATAACTAAGTATTAATCTATTCTCTTTGTTGTTGATTTTATGTTGGTTAAATCGAGTTATCATTTAGCAAATCTGAGACAAACTTAAAGATGATAATAGTAGCTTCATTCTCAGAAATATTATGGCTCGTATTCATGATATTTATGATATGATTGTAAGCAATATCAATTTAATCATTTATAAATTTAACAGGGTCAGCTTCATAGTGTATCCTTAATAGTTTATTAATTTAGAGAGTAGTAGCATTGACTTCTTAGTTTTATCTTGGATTATAAACTCTCATATTGATTTGATTTTGATATTATTTATTTTTCTCGAATGCTAAAAGAATGCAGTAATAATACAATAAGGCAAATATTCTCAAATCTAAAGTTGATCCTTGGTCTAGCTTGAAACTAGGAGTGTCTTCTTCAAGTCTGATATAGAACCCTTTCCACTACTCTGCTTTTTTAATTTCTTCTAACTGTTGTTAATGTTGATCGGCATATTTTAATACTTGTTTTGTGTTTCCGTTTCTTAAAGCAATTAGGAGACCACATTAGAGACAAGGTAATTTAGATTAAAGATCAGGACAAGCATTTGAGAAGATGAATTCTTAACAATTAGTGCATTAATAGAGCTATTTGTTATTTGAAGAATCCCTATGGAAGAGGTAAATATTATTACTCATCATGTAAGGATAAAATTAATTTATGTTTAAATTGCCTTTAAAAATACTTCCAAAAGCATTATTTGACTCATTCAAATATTTTGAAAGGTAATCTTTTAATAGAATTTTAAATGTTGCCTATTTATTCTCAAAGCACTCCCTATATCTCTTCATTTACAATTCATCAAAGAATGATGACGAGAGCAATCCTTTAAATCCTTCCGTGTATTTCTAAAGCCACTTATTATCTTTAAAATAAGGAGACTATTTCATTTTTTAAGACATTTCTTCTCCATTCTTATATTCATTATAAAAAGCTTTGGCAATAAAGAATCGGAAGTAAGATTATTGCATATTATCAAAATATGATTTTAAATCATAATCAATAACTCTGATAGCTCCTTTACTATTAATTGCATCAATTATCATAAAGATCACATGTCTAAATATGGCTAAGTATATTAGCTTTTATATTTAGGTGAGGACTTCAAATTTACAATTGTAGAGAAGAGGAATTATAAAATTACTTTACTACTGACTATTAATTTATTTTACTAAAGGTTTGATAATATTCTACTACAGTGAATTAGAGAATATTACTAGGTAGGAATATTCTGTAGAATCATTCTAAACTAATGGATTGTTCTAATCGTTTTAGAATATTTCCATTAAGATGTCTTCAGTGTTGATTGAAAGAGTCAACTCATTCATTATGAGATTAAGCTTAATCAAAACTTTATGAGGGATTTATTATTATCTTTTTTAATAGCTTTTCTCAATTTAGCTCATTAGATCGAAAAGAGACCTTGTATATTTAGGTTAATACTCTCTTTCTCTGCATTTAACTGAATTATGCATCAATTCGAGAAGGAATGTATTCCATTTCTCTTCAAATCTCAATTCCTCTTATTAATTCATTTTTATTTCATTAATATTCTCTCCTTGGCTTAGTATTACTGATTATTGCTAGAGATTCATCTTGCTAAGGGATTTTAATTATGTTTTGAGATCTTTTAAATAATGCTAATCGAGATCTTAAAAGAATTGCAAATCTATAAAATTCAATAATTTCAAATTAACATGTAAACTTGAGATGATATCTTAAATGAAACATTATAAGAGCAAAAGTTCTTGCTTAATTGATAATATTTCATTATTTTGGGCTTATAATTAATATAAATCAATGAATTATACTAGCTGAATTACTTCTCCTTCAAAATCTATCTTCTTTTCTTTTATGGTCTTGAAAAGCTTTTCACTTGGTTGGATGGACTAATGAATACTTTTTACTAGAGAATCCAAGAAATCTCTTAAAGTTCCCTTATTATGTTAATTGATAGATGTAATGAAATTGATAAATACATTCTCAGGAGTGATAAAGACTTTAAATTAATTTAATAAATGTTCTATCCTTATTAAATCGTTTGAAAAAAAATGATTAAAAACAATTTATTTAATCATATTTTCTTAGTCTCCCTCTTCCTTTTTGAAGTTATAATGAGGAGAACCAAGAATAGCTAGTAGGATATCTCTCTAAAATTGTGTTACGTTTTATTTTGAGAACCTATAAAAATCATTGAAGAATTATTGATAAAAGACTACCCACATATTAAGATCATTTTCTTACATTAACTCTTTTAAACTTTATTCTACTTGAATGCAGGCTTCTTAGAATTTAGTCGATTTCAGCTAATTTTATTAGTTATTAATTGTTAAGCCAGTAGAAATAGTATCTAATTTAGAAATTATGCCACCTATCAAAGAGTAAAATTTTTCACTGTCACAATATTACAAATCTTTTGTGTTCTCGTCAATTTCAAATTTAGTTAAATTACTAAAGTTCTTAATTTCTATCTGAGATCTATACTAGCCAGTGTTGAAATCAAATTAATCAAATGATAATTAGAAAATACTTAAAATTTTCTATATATGATGATTGATTATCTCTGAATTGTTCATTGAATAGTAAATAGAGTAAACCAAATTATTCTTTTCTAGTATATAAATGATTAATGAAAATGCTTACTAAACGATATCATTTAGTCCATACCAAATGGCATGAGCTAAGCTCTGTGTTTACTGCACAAATTTCTTTTAGAGAATGTGTTTATGAATGAAATCATCAACTGTTTTTACTCCCTAAGATGATAGAGTATCTAATACTTTTACTTTAGATATTTATAAGAATAAAGACTAAAGCTGAGATAGTTTTTAATTTCTTTCGGAGAATAGCTCCCATAGCTATGATAATCTAGTTTATTAAAAGCCCTCTCTGTTGACTTGCTTATAATTAACATTTCTATAGGAATTAGTAATGTTTTCATTTTGTGAAATGAAATAATCTATGAATTCATCAATCTTTATATAATTTAAGAATAATTGAGCTTATTTCTAAAAAATATTTTAGACATTGAATAGTTCCTTAAGATTTATGAATCTATCACTTACAAAACTGAGAGGGAATAAATCTTCTAAATAATATTATTCCCAGCTTCCAGAAAAAGGTAGGAGAGTGTATTAGTCATTAGTCCTTATTGTAAGTATCACATAGAAATTCTTTGCAATGTTTTGTGGGAAAGTTTAACCAAGCAATGAAAATGCTTCTTGAATTCTTTACCTAACAAGAATGATTCTATCAATTGAATCATAATTCAAATCTCCTATAACTAAAATAGTTTAAGACTTTTAATTATCTTAATTGACAAATTCTCTTTATTTCTATTTAAAGAATTTATTAATTAAATCACAAAGCTTTTGCTAAGAATCAATTTCTGATAGATTTATTTTTAATTACACACTCTCTAAATATAAATTCAAGCAATAAGAAGGAGAATAAATAGTAATGAGCCTTGATGAGTTATTATCATTTTATTGGTTGTTTTCATTTTAAAGAATTCTTCTTTTAATAAATTCTTGTAAATTAAAATGCAATTAAGAATTGACATAATTCTTTTTAAACACTTCATCTTATTAATCAGCATAAGTTAATGACTTCGACAAAGAAATGAGTCTGTACATAATCTAAATAATATCTGTAACTTAACTCTTATTATTACTTAATTAGGATTATTAAATCACTAAAGACTGGACCACTTCTTTCACATTTGAAAAATTGAAGATATCAGCTAGCTAAGGCTATTCAAAATATTAGTTAATGACTTAAATCTGTTTTAATTCTATATTGTTCAGAGTCATGCTTTCTTCAAAGATATGCTTTTCAAAGCGATTCAGCAAAGGGCCATCCATTCTATGTATTTAGGAGTGATGGGCTAGTAAAATTAATTTAAATCCATCTGCGACTTAAATATTACTGTAATCAGCTCCGAAGGATATTTTACAGTAAGGCTTTCCATTAATTTCTCTGTAATTTTAATTTAATAGCTCATACAAGCTTTGATAAATCTTATCTAGATTTTAAATTATTACAACGATTCCTGATTCAACGCAACTAATAATTTGATTTATAATAGAACTGGAATTTTCAGAACTTTAATCATTACTAAAATCACTACCTAACAGGAGTTTATAAGGTTTTTTTAGAGTAGAGAGCTTTCTACTTATATACTCAGCTGCACATTAAGGATTTTCTGTAATGATCATCAAATGTCTTGAAATGTAATAGTCAGATTTATCTAACAAATTATCCTCTATAAGCTATAAGTCTGATTGAAGCTATGGATTCATACCTTAATAGTAATGCTGTGTGTAAATCTATTAAAAGGTTTATTAAAGTAATGATCGGGATTCTTTTAATCCCGAAAAATGTCTTAAGTAGCATTGCATAATTCTTTCCCTGAGCTCATTAGATTGTGAAGTGTAATTCAGATCGTCTCTACCATAAATGTTATTTTTAATCAGAGATAATTATTATTAGCAAAGTAATTTTGACATGGCATAAAAATCTCTAAGGCCATGGAATTATTCATGCTTAGGTAGAGTATTTTTCAAGAGTGCCATATACCTTAAATAGATTTGAGAGATTTCATTTCTTATTTCGCTCGAAAGCTAGGTTTAATTCAATCTATGAATGATAAACTAATCCTTTTCTGTAGATGCAATTTATTGCTAAATGCATTGCACTGTTTCGCTCAGCTCATCTTGGTTGATGTTTAATCTATTAGTTAAATCATTTTTAATATGAATAAAATTTAATTTAAAAAATGAATTACCTATAAACTGTGAGCATTCTATTCATTTTAGACTAATCTAAAGGCCAGTTTGAAATGCAAGCAACTGCTATCGTAGGCTTCTCAAGGGTTGAATGCAAAACCTTTAAAGGATTATGTGGTGATATTTCTGCTAAACCTATTTCTTCGATTTAAACTAAGGATAAATATTTCTTTTATTACTTCTATAATACTATTTTTCTTTGCTCTTCTTTTGCCTTTTCAAATACTTCTAAAATTCTCTCTGATGTACTTTATATGTGGCCTTAATAGAAAAGTTACATTATTGCCTTGAACTATTAGAAGAAACTGCTCTTTGATTATTCTCCCTTCATAGATTTGATTAAAATGCTTAAGGATAATGATTTTGAACAACCGGGAGGGCCAATTAAAACAACAGGGATTTTATTCATTATTGAAACAAATAAAGTAAAAACATTTGATTTTAAAGCTGTATTTTTCACTATACCCTAAGGCACTTCTGCTTAATTAATTAAGAAGGTTAACACTTAATGAACAACTTGTTGTGCATAGTTCTCCTTTAAAGATAGGTTCTAAGAGCAATCTTTCATGAATTAGCGCCTCTACTCTGCTAATGGCAAGCGAACGGCATAATTGATGAAGAATGATAAGCACATAGAATAGGTAGGAATTGATTCAATCTGAAGTCCAAACTTTTAGAAAATTTAAAGAGTTCTCACAAACCAGAAAAGCAGTTTATTAAATCTGCTGACATCTCTTAAGCTGCAAGCACTTTGATAGCCCATTTCTTTTCTGATTGTTTCTTGGGCAAAAAATATTGTATTGGAAATTTTGGTCAATTAATCATTACTAAATTGAAATTTTTTGTATTAGAGTTTCTCAATTTTGATTTAATTCTTTATTATGACCATCTATTAGATGTAGCATTTCTCATCTACCTTATCTAAGCTATCAAAGTTCCAAATGAAACTGTACATACTCTCTGGAATAGGTTCTACCATATACTCCAAATCTGTGTTTTTGATTCTATCTACAATATCTTTCTTAATACCTCCATGAATCTATAAATTAATCATTTTTTTTTATTACTCGCTCTTTAATTTGTAAGGATTAATTGCAGCTATTGGAATTATATTTCTATTAATTCTATTTCCCTTTATACATCTATCTACTAGTATTTCTTTGAATAGCCCTCCAACTAATTTATTAGTGTTTACCTATATGCATACATTATAACATTCTTTAAACTTTTAAAAAGAATTGAAAATCTTACTTCATCGAAAAAGAGAATAACTTTTTCAGTAGGTTTTATGCTTATTTAATAAGTATTTATGAAGTTTATAACATCTCTTTCTGTTAAACCAGCATGAACATTCATCGTGTAAAACTGGGCATCCATAATCAAAGACATGACTTCTATCAAGGCAGTTTTTCCTATACCAGATTATCCCTAAATTCCAATGATAAATCAAAATTAAAATCAAATTTTGTAATTAAAAAGTAAATAACTTACCATGATAATTACTGGAGTATTCGAGCGGATTCTCATGAAAATCATAGCAATTTTAAAGAAATTATCTTTTTGAATAGTGATTCTCTTGACTGTCTTTTGGAGTTCATCATGACAGATATTAGTATATTCTATACTCTTTGGGTCACCATACATATAACTAACATTTTGATGAATCAACATAATTAACCATTTAAGCAAGGCTTCGGGCCTATTTTACTAATCGAAGAATATCATATTTTCTTTTTGAGTTTAAAATAATTGCTTGATACACTCTGGAACTTACTCAGTTTTATCAAAGAATGTTGTTATACAAGGGTTTTCCTACTCTTAAAATGTAATGAAGTTCATCATGCAGCTATTAAACTTTTCGATCGATTAAGCTTTGTTATGCAATAGTTGTTCTTTTGATAGATTGCCTTCATTTTATTTTTGATTTGAATTGCTCTATTTATTTATAGAAACTTCGAGGCATAAATTGAATGATGTCAATAAGACTTTTGAACGAATGCCTAGATCTAGCAATTGATTCTAATTTCTTTACAAGATATGATGATCGAGATAAACACACTATTCGAACTTTATCATCTCAGAACCGAATAATTATATGAAATTCCTTAATTAGTAAAAGCATGGTTAGATTTTGTATGCTTGCAATTTTTTAATGAATAAGTTTTCAAAAAGATTTTAGAAGTTATCTTGATAGCTAGTGTCATTTTCTTTGTATTTCTATTCAGATAAGTTGACTTTATCCAAGTAGTTAGGCATCTATAGACACTATTAGACAACGGAAAGATATTTATAACAGATGTATTCGATTTATTTATCTTCAAAGCTCAGATTTTAATTCCTAATTTAATAGGCTTTGATGTTAAACTCTATCGCTTTCTAATTAAAGTACTCTTTAATAGTCAATTAATTAAAGAATTCCTTTCCCAAACTATTTTGGATTTCAATGAAGTACCTAATTGAAGGTTCAAGATAAATAAATTTATTTGAATGGATACTTACTGATCTCAGGAAGATCAATTCAAAGAGGAGATAGTTAATATCTTTATCTTGCTACTCGTATAGATCCATATGAATGGTTTTCATTTACTTCTTTCCTTACCTTGTCTTTTCTCTTACCAATTCTAAGAAATCTAATTTATCTCCACTACCATTTGTAGGGATTCTTATTATATCCCTTTGATAAATCTCTTTCTACTATTCTTATTAAATGTAAAATGTTTTTCCTGCACCTGGATACTCCGAATATACAAATTAAACCAATTTTTTAGCACTTTCAAATTATTCAGAATACTACTAGCCTTATTTAACCTAACTTAAAATTGATTAAGCTGTAAAATTTGGGATTATTGATATTTCTTAAAATTAAATTTCCCTATTTATTAAAATATAGAGAGTGTTTTCTTTCATCTTTTAGTTTTTGAATGTTTATTAAAGAAGTTCTATAGCTTTAATACAGAACTTCAAATTTATTTGCTTATGGAAAATTATAAAGTAATCACTTCCACTACCATTCAAAAAGAGATACTGGTACCTATAAAGGAATAATTCCAAATCTTAAATCTTAGAATGCTGATCACAATAAAAGAATTAGTAGAAATTAAGAGAGGATCTACAGTTTTAAACTTTATTCATTAATATTTCTATTAATTATTTGCTTCTATTATATTTCACTTAGCAAACACTCTGATTAGAATAATTATTACTAACCTTCGACAAAGAAATTTAATTGTTAGAACTAGCCTTACTAGTAATCCTCTTGGCTATTTATTAAAATAAGATGTTAAAAAAAACACTTAATAGGGTGAATAATCTAAAAATATATAAATTTACCAATTTCAGTTAGTTTCTAATGATCTTCAAGTTATATAAATGTTTTATTTTGAGTGTTTGTCATCAACAATTAGATATCTTGATCTGTATTACCTAAGAATTTAAGCAAAGATTAAAGATCAGAGGATAGTTGTTAGGCTATTTAATAGCCACAAAATATTTGAATTAATTCTCTATAGTGTATATATCCTACTAATGAAAAGTGGGGATAAGATTAGTAAATGGTTTCTAGCTATTATCTCCAATTTGTCAAAATCTTTTTATAATTATCATAATTGTTTTACATCTTTTGATACATATTTTAATATTAATTGTTCCTATTATCATACGTTAATTCCTATTTTAAAACACCATAGTTTCCATATTCTGCAAGTTCTAAGAGAATATCTTTAAGCTGCTCGACCATAAACCATTAGTCTCTAAACTTTTTCATTTTAGATTTTATTAAGCATATTTCTTATTGTAATTCTTCTTCCTCTTCTTTATTATTGTTGGTGAATACTTATGCATCGTCGAAAGATCTTCCACCAATACTTTTGCTCTACAAACTAAATTAATTCCTCACTTATTTATAATTTTCTACATTTTGATACTCTTTAATAATCTGTTACTTAGCTCCTAATTAATTTAATTAATTCATTTTCCTTTTTTCAACATTAGCTTAGGCAGCAGCTATCAGGATATTAGTTGTGGTAGTTTATTCTAGGATAACCTTTGAGCAGATTTATCTCATTTCTTATTCGCTATACTCTTTGTTGCACTTTATATTGATAACTAAATTAGAATTATTCTAGTCAAGCTTGAGAGTTATGATACCCTCATCTAAGATTTAGCAAGTGAGTGAAATAGATTACTTCTATTTATCAAAAGTTTATGATATTTTCGATATCTTTTCAAAATTGTTAACACAATCATTTAGATCTAAGATGATTTAGGAGTTAGTAATATGATATTAAAGGAATTGAATAATTGATTTAATGAAAGTGCTAAAGGAGACTTTAGCCATACTTACTTTTAATTCCTAAAGCTAAAGGAATAAGTTACTATAATTATTAAGCTTTATAAGTAAGGATATTACATCAGTGTTGTCTTCATCAACGAGTTCACGCAAATCCAAAAAAGTAGTTAACTTTAGATTTGTATTCATATAATTCAATATTACTTCTAGCTTTTCTAATAGAATCATTTACTCATCGAGAGAATCACTCATTAGTACCAGTGTGGCAATCTCTCCTTGAGCTTAGCTCTTTTGAGATATAAAACTTTAAATAGACTACTCTCCAAATGATTATTGTCCTACTAATTTTTACAAATGAAGATTGAATTCACTGCTTTCTCTTGAATTCGTTTCAATTCCATAGATTTTAGCTAAGCTGAGGAGAATCTTACCTTACGAATAAAGGAATTCTTAATAGTAAGTACATTTCAGTAAATCCTCAATTAGTGTTGGACTATAATTGGCTTTTAAAACTCCGAGAAATGTATTAATGTTATTTAAAGATTCTTCAAATCTATTTCCGCAGAGGTTTCTGAGTTGTTAGATAGTAATTATATTTTTAGGGAATAAATTAAAATTAATCAAGTTAATTTAGGATTTTTGTAACTTCTATATGATTACAACACTATCTTATTATTCTGGCTTAGAATTTTAATTGTCTTCTTTCTATTAGCTTTATATTTAATACATCTTCAAAATATCATTGTTACTATTATCTTAAGTCAGGATTGTTACCATAGTGATTATGCTTTCTTACAAATTCTTAAATATTACTTAGAGACTTTCAAACGTCATCTCTTTTGGCTCCTTTTAGCCTTCTTCTACTAATAAGAGAATCTTTTTGAAAACTATACTATCTGATAGCAAGTAGTAAAATTCATACATTATTTATAGATGTGTAAACTTGCAAAGAATTGGGTCTATTTGGATGAAGATTTAATTTGCAGTGAATAATTCTTCGAATATCTTGTATTCGGAAGCCAAATAAGATTTAAATCTTTAGAAGAACTTATTTAA
Organism: Tetrahymena borealis; assembly: GCA_000260095.1. Taxonomy (NCBI): domain Eukaryota; phylum Ciliophora; class Oligohymenophorea; order Hymenostomatida; family Tetrahymenidae; genus Tetrahymena; species Tetrahymena borealis. The sequence continues at coordinate 144,643 of JH651309.1, forward strand.
TTTTTATCTTTCTGTCTAATAAATAGAAATAGGGTATAGAAGTTATTATTTAAATTAATCAAAATGAATCTAAAGATTTTGTTAAAAGAAATTAAAGATTCTTTCAAAAGGCTTGGAAGATAACAACTTTTGGATGGTGTCAATATCTATATTATTTATTTAAGGAATGAACATTTCTAAATCTTTTAAGACTAAGTTTTTATAGGTATTAGTGATAAAAGGCAGAGTTAAGTATAAATGAGTAGTTTCTTCGTAGTAGTGGTTATTAATTTAGTAGTTTTGATGGAATTTACTAATGGCAAATTACTCAAACTATTCTAGAATCATGTACATAATTTAGTATTCATAGCTTTCTTTTCTCTGATTCAAGTATAAAAACTTTTAATAGGCTTTGTTGTAAGATTAAACTATCAGCTCGGAGTTATAAGACTTCTACTCTATTTATTTGATAATTACCTTTTTTAAAATGTCCACAGTGTTTTAGATATTATTTTCATTGCTCAACTTATCTAAACATATGAGAATATCTTCTATACTTAATTTTATAAGTCTGTTAGTTATGATTTCTTCCATTTAAGTAGATATTACATTAATATCCTCTTGCAATATTACTAATTAAGGTTGTGGTATTTTCAATTTATTTTCAACTTCATCAATTTATTCGCCTTTTTGTTCGTTGTCATTCTTTACTTCATTTTTCTTGTTCTAATTAGATTTTTATTACTGTAAAAGTATTTAATTTGCTAATTAGAGTAACATATTTTTATATTCCATAAATTTGTAGATTTGATCATCACTGATTGTATTTGATAGATTTATGAATATCTTTATTAATGGTTGAAGGTAGTTCAAAAAAGGGTTGCTTTCAATGAGTATAGTGAAAACTCTAAAGATTGATTCAATGTTTCTACATTGCGTAATATTAAAAATGAAAGCCTGCAATTCAATGTTAAGAGTAATTTTCAGTGAATTCAACGCAATAAAGAGTTTTATTTATTAAGTGTCATTTAAACTAAAGAAATTAGTGTCAGTAAAATACTGCTTGATAAATTGAGCTTCGTTATCAAAACTATTTATAAATATGTCAATTTTATTTACAAATTGATTAAAAAAATCTGAATAATGAGTTATTGATCTAAAGAACTTATTGACTTAGATTTTAAAACCTTCTTCATCACCCAAAAATGCTCTCTCTATGTACTTTGAATTAAAAATTAAAAACTATAATTTTTAAGAATCTGGACAGTCATTGAACAACTTTGTCCAATATGTTTTGTTAATATTCTTAATTAACTCATTTTATTCTTTCCCAATTGCTTAAGACTCCATTAAGGTATTAATATCTTTATTAATCTCATCTAATTCATTGCAGTTTGCATTCTTAAGGGTCTAAAGCAACTAATTTAAAATATAATCTCTACTTAATAGGGAATCTCCTTTAGATAATTCTATCCAATTTGAAAGGGAGAAATCAGAATAAAGATCCTTTAATTCTCTTAACTCTAAACTACTTAAATCCTTCATACTCTAATTTTACAATTTATAAAAATTAGAAAGCACTTAGAAAATCTAAAAAGAATAAATCTATCTGAAATTCCTATCTAAAAGACTTAATCTCTACCTATAATACTATATATTAAGGTCATCTTTCAAAGAACTAATCATAAATAAATATAATTTTTAAAATAGTTCATTCAGGAGGCTTTATCGATTATCAAACTCTGAACTCTATATGAAATTTATTAGGCCCTTTAGCTAGTCTAATGTTGAAGTAGCCTACGCAAACATCAGCAAACTAGACTTTGTGCATTTTTGAACCAATATTTTATTTCCTTCAGTGAATATCTTTGAAATAAACGACTGTTTTTCATAAATGGCATCAGGAGTGTCAAAAATCATTATCAAAGAATTATGTTGGCTAGTTTCTACTCTATATTTTGGGAAAAACCTTTTGATTTCCTAAGTTTTTCCATTTTATTTCTCCTTTTCAAGTACGTATACATATGAAATCTGATTCTTAAATTACTTTTCTATTTCAAATTATGTAAAGAAAATATCCTCATGTATGTCTAACCTCTACTCAAGTCTTTACTTCTAAAACTTTGAGTTTTCAATATCAATAAAAACATAATTGTTAAATCGTTTTAAATTGTGTATATAGAGATAAAACTCTATCTTTTACATCTATTAATTCATTTATTTCTATTCGTTATTGCACGCAAGAAAACTATAAGATCTTTCTTTTTGTTCTTAATTTATATAGGAAGATTAAAAAGAAAGATTAAACAATTTAATTAGATTTTTCAATATTCTACCAACTATATTTTTTAAAAAAATATTTTTATTCTTTATTTTACTTAAAAATTAAAAGCTAAATAGAATTAAATTTTATAATTTCATTATTTATTATAATAAAATATCTAAAAATAGTTTATTTTGGTTTAAATTGTAAACTAAGCAAAAAATCACCCACCGAGGGGCTCGAACCCTCGACCACCAGCTTAAAAGGCTGGCGCTCTACCGAACTGAGCTAGACGGGTGTTATGTATAAAATCAAATTAATTTACTGCAACTTTATGTTTGGTATTAATAACAAAAAAATAATTGAGCGTTTTTTATCAAATTTATGAACAAATAATTTAAAATTGATAATTTTACTCAACAAAAAAGAAGAATTATATTTTTTATTGAAATAAATAAATTCGTGTATTTTAAAATAGATAATTTGACTCAACAAAAAAGAAAAAAAGAAGAATTAAATCTTTTATTTAAATAAATAAATCTATGATAAATAGTAGGGGTAATTATGATTGAAATTTGATAAATTAAAAATAATATTTCTTCATTTATTTGTAAGAATAAATCAAAAATAAGAGAAGTTATTCATTCATTCAAATCCATCTATATTATTTTTAATTTATTTTGAAAAAAAATTTTTTTTTGTTTACAAAGTATTTTAGATTTTTTGATAGAGTAAAGAAAGAAGAGAAAAGAAGATTGATAAAATTAAAATAAAGTTTAATATTGATAATAATAAAATGCTAATATAGATTTTGTAGGATACATAATTCAATTATTTTGAATAAAATTAAAATAACATCTAAGAATTAGAAGTAGATTTTAGTTAAGAAAGCAAATGGTATGGAGATTCTCAATAGAATAAATGTTTTTAAATAACTTAGGATAATTTACAATCAGTTATATAAGAATAATAATCAATCTGGTAAATAAATGATCAAACATAATTTAAAATTAATAGAAGATTTTAAAATGTTATTCATCAAAATTAAAGTGATAAAAATCAAAATTAAAGTATTGTAGAAAATATAGTTTCTAATATGAAAGAAGAGGAAGTAGAAGAAGAAAAATTACCTAATCAGGAAGAGGTTGAAAGCTAGAATATAGATAAAACGAATAGATTTGAAATTGGTTAAATATTTAAAAATGATTTTACAGATGTTAGATTCAATTACCATTCAAATAAAAGATTATTTACTATTAAAAAATATATTAATAATGATTCGTACTAGGAGTTTAAAAAAGAAATAGAAATACTCTCTAATATAGGAGAGAATAATATTACTTTATCATTGTTAAATCATGGAGAAGAAAACGGAAAATTCTACTTTGAACAATAAGCTGGATAAAAAGACCTCTAAATGGTAAAAGATGCATATGTGCTATCAAATAATAATCTGGAGTCAATAGCAGATTTTCTTTCAGTTCATTTTTTATAATTATTCTTTAAATTAGAGAAACTACATTCCCTTGGTTTTGCACATTCAGACATAAAACCCTAAAATATAATCTTTGGCTATGATTAAGAAGTGTACTTCATAGATTTTGGAGGAGCAGTCAAATTAGAAAATCCAGAATAATACTTGAATTAATTTACTCCTAGCTTTAATTTATAGAAATATTATAAATCATTTTATGAAAATGGAAAGATAAAATTTTAGAGTAATAGGTTGGATAACCAAGAAGAGATTACATTATGTGATTTTACTTAATTAGCTCTTTCTTTTATATGGATGCTCTGCTTAGAATCACAATAGATTTTGGATTTCAGATAAAAGAAATTTAATAAAGTTATTTAGAGTTTAGATCTCTAGAATTTATACATGTTGAGGTTATGTAGTATAATACTAAATATAGCAGATTCATCTATTGACGTTATAGGAGAGTAGATACCTAAAGAGATTCCATTTATAATAGACCACGAATCAATCATGTACTTAAACAGAGTTATATTTGATATCTCTTATGATCATAAAAAATAAAAATTAGAAGTTAGAGGTATTAACAAATATAATATTTACTTACTTGATTTTCTTCAATCCATTTTTGATAATCTTATCTATGACACTTCCTCTATCAGAATTAATGTAGAGCCTGACAATTAAAAATTTAAAGAGTTTTGCTCAAATCAAACTAATATTAATAAATATTAACAAAGCTTACTAAAAGGTGTGGAATTAGATTATTATGATACGTATAATCTATGCTAAATGATAAAAAATTCAAAAGATTTGAGTTTTAAAATTAAAATAACAGATGAATCTAATTATTTCGATTAGATTGTCGAATCCATTAAATTTGCTAAATACAAATCATCCCTGACTTTTGAATTTATCTTTCTTATCAGTTATTCTTACGAGATTTATCTAGACTAATTATGTTAGTTTAATATTTTATAGTTAAGCTAAGCTCCTTAATATGATTACATTTCTATATTGTTTAATTTATAAAGTGAACCTGCAACTCAATTAGTAGATTTATATTATGATTTTGACTTTAGTCACACTGAACAGCAATAGCTAATTCAAAAAGTCATCTTCAATAGTAAATCCTAAGCTAAGCTTGTAAGATGCTACAAATTAAGCATCTTCTCTAACTTAAAATAATGCAAATAAAAATTTATTGAATTTTTCGAGACCTTAGAAAAGAAAGAAGAACCAAATGAATAAATAGGAAATAGTTATGATTTGGTATTTATTACTTCAGTTGATGAGGATGATATATAGAATAGTAGTGAATAAATTAACTATTAAAGTGAATCTATTTAAGAAGATTACTAAGATATTGAATAGAATTAAGATTAAATTTCAAATGAAGTTTTTCAAGATGACAATGAATTCTTTTCTTAATATTCTTAAGATAATTAATTTGAATAAGAAGACGAAAATCCTGATTTCTAATCTAACACAGAATAGAATCACAGATAAGATGAAAGCTAAACTAAACTTAAAGCATGCTTATTTCAATTATCTGAATTTAACTTATTTATGAAGACCGTTGATTAATTAATTGAAAATGTTTAAAATAGATTCTAATTGGTCATAGGTTTGTACTTTTTTAAAATTGAAGATAAATAAATTGTAAAATAATTGCAAAAGTTCTCTCAAAAATACATGCAATTAACATTTAAAGTTGAGTTAATTAATTGTGAAATAAGTTAACCTGTCATAGAAGAAATAAATAAAATAGGTAAATTAACAGAAAAATAAGAATATGATAAATCTTTAAAGGATCATATCATGAGTAAATAATCTAAATACATTTTAAAAACTAATAATCAAGAATTTCCTTTAGACCAATCTAATTAAGAGGTACATTTTGAAATATATAATATTAATAATGAAGTAATAAATAAGGAAGAATCTAGTAATAAATAGAATAAAAATGACTATTAAGAATTGGACAAAAGTGGAATTTTGAATATTTTTACAAATAATAAGATTATAGGGATAGATGATTTTAAAGCGAATTAAAGAAAAATTAAAAATAACTACTTTAGTTTTCCTAGTAACTATTCTTACAGAAATTAATAGTTTAAAGGAAATAAACTAGATGATATCTATTTAGCAACAAAATAAATTGAAAATGATACATAATTCATGCAAATTGATATCATAATTGACAATATAATAATAGAATATTAGAATTCTTCTCCCAATCACATTTTTAATTTTTAAGATCTAAATATTTATACTTACTAAAAACAACCCAAAATGATCAGCGAACATCTGACTGCTTTCTTTAATTTGTATTTAGTTTCTTAATTAAAATTAGATAATTCCTTAATTAAACTAAAGTATAATCGTGCAGCAGTTAGAGATAATAACGATAATTGTAATATATTTTCAAAATAGTTTAAAATAACTTAATAAAAAAATATATTATAATTAAGAACTGTTTATTATATCAATGAAAATGATAACATTACAGAGAATATAAAAATATTAAAAGAGCTAGATTCAGGATAGAATGATATCTAAGGGTTATTTATCTAAGAATTTTAGAGATAAATAAATAATCAGTTAATGATTTCAGATTCGTCAATCATTATAAAAGATTCTTATAGCAGTATAAATAATAGCTAATATATAGAAATTTTGGAGGGATTTTTAGATTATAAGGTAGATTAATCCTTATTAATTAGCTTTCCAAATAGTTAGTTAAAAGATACCATTTTAGCAAATATCTACCAAAGCCTAAAAAAATAAACAAAATTCTAAAAAATACAATTTTCATTTAAAACAAAAAAATTTCCATATAAATATTTTAAAGAGTTGTTTTAGAAAATATTGTCTGAGAATAATATTAATTAATTTATATTTGAAATAGAAAGTACAGGAAGTGTGCAAACATTTATTTAAAAGGATTTTAGCCAATATATTATAAAAGACAATTATTTATCTAATAAAACAACTCTAGAGGACAACACTTTGAACTGCTCTTAATATACGTTTATATTAGAGTTGAATGACCATATTCCTATTCTATTGAAATGAATTATTTATTAATTTTTATAAGACTATTAGTTTATAGTCCACTTGGTTTTCAAATATTTATTTTTATATTTATTTATTAAGAGGACTGTAGTAAATAATTCATAAAATATTTAATTATTTCTCAATTTATCAATATAGACATTTGTAAAATTTATGATACACTTCTATTTATATTTTAATATAAATAATAATTTTAATTCATAAAAATATACTTAGATTAAAAAGTAAGAGAAATAAAAATAGATTAGTAATAGTTATTTATATTTGATTGAAATGAGAATAGCTGATAAGATTAAAATTGATCAGAATATAATTAATTTATATATCTTAGTTTATATAATATAATTTTCAGTATTTTCAAAATAAAATATAATATTTAGATCTTCATAATTATGAGAAAACTAAAAAGTATCAATATAAAATACCAAAATTAGTTTCAAAATTAAGAATACTTGCTTACTTTTTTTCTTTCAGTTAATTTATTTTTTAAATAATTCATCCTTATATAAACTATTTGAGGGATATTTATTATTAATTAGAATTAATTTTTGAAGACAAAACTTATTTCTTTTGTAATTGCTGGTAATAATTTTTCATAATGATTAATAATATATGTGAATAAAGTAGTGTTTAATATTTTCACAAATTTAAAAATCCTAACTAACATATATGTAAACATAGTTTTTTTACAATTGCATATTTATTTCAATTATCAAAATCTATAAAAGTTTATATATTTGACTTATTTTACTTATCAATTAAGGTTTATTCCATCAAGTGTATTTGGCTTTATTGTTTGAAAAATTATAGAAACTGATCTTAATTACTTTTAAATTGATATTTTGAAATATGATCTAGATTTATTATAGCTAATCTTGATTTGATTTTTGGGACAATATCTTAATAAAATGATTGTTCATCAAAAATATATGAGTAATCATTTTAATTATGCGATTTTAAAATATATTTAAAAAATAGTTACTTTTCTATTGCTTTATTATTTAAAAAGAAAATATTATTATGGACTTAAATCTTTTCATCTTTAAAATAGTTTTCGATTAGATATTAATTTAGAGAATTATAATTTTAACTAAAATATCTTAAGATTTTATTAAATAGTTCAAAATGCATATCTTGATCTTCTTCTTTGCAAAGTAAAAGATAGTTTAGAGGAGTATTGGTATCAAGATATTATATATTCTGTTTATTCAAAAATGAATCTTGTTTATCTACAACCTATTAATTAATGAATTAATTAAATAAATAGTTATTAATCAAATTTATAATAAAAATATTTACTTCGTTCCATTTTGAGACAACTTTCTAGGTATAGAACAAAAACAATGGGTGATTTGCATTATTATCTAATAATTTTAATAGACTATTACTCTATGCTTCTTGCTTATCTACTTTATTATTTAAGTATTTTATTACTAATTCGCTGAATTAAATAAGGATCTTTAATAAATCAGTTTCTTAATTCTAAAGAATTTAAAGTAGACCTTTAGTTTTATCATGATTTTCAGCATTTAATTTATTTAATATGATTTTATAGTTATTAAGGTCAGCTGCTGCATCACCACCTATTAGATATATTGAACTACTAAATCGATTAATCCAATTTTAACATTTTATTTGTTAATAAATTGAGAAATTATTATTATTTTAGGACTAAGTTTAGTCTTATATTATATGTTAAGCTTATTAAACTTAGGCAGTTATATTCTAAATAATCTTTTAATTAAGATTGTCTATATCTTAAAGATTTTACTTTGATTCAAGGGTTTAATCTCTTATTATTGAGCTCAATATTTAAAAGAGGACAATTCTTTATTCTTCTAATAATTTAAATTTATTACTAAGGAATGTCATAATTTTATCAAAAGCAAGATTTATCTATTAAATTAAGAAATCTTCAACATTTTCTTCATTTCTCAGTCTTAAAAACTTATTTATTAAAAACTAATTCTTATTTGAGAAAAATACATTTTTAAATTTTTAAAAGATTGTATTATTATCTTATTCAAATTTAATTCTGTATTAATCAATAGACAAGCAATAGAGTAGGTAAAAAATATATTAACTGAGTGTTGGGATATCCTCTACTTACATTTTTTAATCAAAATCAAATTAAAACCCATTTAATATATTGCTGCTATCTTCATTACTATTTTCATTATTTCTTATTCTCATAAGAGGGTAGAATTAATCACAGAGTAGCTTTCCTTCTTGCATATTCTTTAATACATTTTTGATACACGATTATTCTCTTATTAAGAGGTTTTTAATTGACAGCTTTAAATCATGTTTATTGCTAAAATATTTGTTATAATAATCCATTTATTCTTCATTCAAATAATCTGAATAGGATAAACGTTTGTCTTCAAAGATTAGCTTATAAATCCATTTACATTCTTAAAGGTGGAAATTATTTTTGACAGTTTCTTTCATATCATCGATTGATTAATTATTATTTTTATATAATTAGATAATTATTATTTCTTATAAGCCTTTGTGTTTTAGCTATTCATAAAAAATCTTTAGTTGGTTTCTATAAATTTAACGATTTTAATTTTATTGATTAGTAATATAATCTATTGAGTATTTCAATATTGAAACATAAAACAGCCTTTCTAAGTTATTTAAATCTTAGAAACTGTTGCTAAAAAGATATTATTCTTATTATAAGAAGATGTTATTAGCTTTATCATTCTAATCTTAGTAGAGAAGATCCACATATTATTATTTACTCATGCAGTTTGAGAACAGATTAATGAAGAATATTTGAGATTCTAAATCCCTGACCTTAACATTTCTCCTAAAAATAAAATTATCAAATTGACTAATATCCTCTATCTCCATTCCACTTTCTACCTTTACTTCAACTTTAACTTCTTTACCTGGCTAGGAATTCAATTTTTACAATACCATAAAGGAAATCTATTAAAATATCTTTTAAAATTTCGCTTTGATACTTTCAGTAAAAACTTCTGATTAGTTATTAAACTTTGTGACATCAATAGATAGGATTTATTCTAAGTATTAGTTTAAAGTTACAAGCTCTTAATTTGTTTTCATAAGAATTATCATTGAATTTAACAAAGCCAAACTCCAATCTAATTTGAAGTTAAAAATATTCATTTCGCTGTAATTTTAAAATGAATTAGAACTATTTTAAGAAAGCTATTAATTGAGTTAATTGTATATTTCTTAAAAATCCCATTAATTCTTCGTTATATATGTTTAGAGCAGGTTAAAGTCTAAACTCAATTTGTATTTATTAAGTATCTAAGTTTTTAATAGATTAATTATCTTGAGATTTTATTTATTTAATAAGAAGCTTTCATTTTTATTAAATTTAAACTATCTAGCTAATATCTCGATAGGGTTGATTATCTAATCATAAATATTTGAATCTATTAAAGTCTATAGATTTTCTTATTAAGTAATTAACTTACAAGTTTGGTTTAATAAGATGAAACAGAACACTTTAAGATAAGGATACAATTCAGAACCTTTATTATAAGTCAATGAGCTTTTTTAAATTAATTATTGATCCCAAATAACTTCTAAGGATTATATATTAAAATGACTAAACTTGTTTATGAAATCCTCAATTAATTAAATCTCTTCTCTGTGAAAGAGTAAAAGTGTTATTTAATGTGATAATTGATGATCATAGTCTTAATTCATGTATTGATTTTCTATTTAATTTTATATTTGTTGCAGATTAATCATATTAAGAATTAATTAAACTATTTTTATGTACAATTTAGAGAATTTAGATAATTTTGAAAAAGGATTAAAATTGCAATTATCATCAAAAATTAAGTATCTCAAGTGATAATATTCTCCACATAGTAATTAGGCTATTTCTTTATTATTATTATGATACATTTCATATAAATTTACTTCACTAATAGTTACCTTTTAACTTTTAGTATCATCATTGCTGATTAAGCTTTTTAATTACTATTCCTTTCTCAATTCTTATATTGTTTTATTAATATCTTATATAATAAACTTACTCTAACTTAATAAATAGTCTTAAGAAATATCTACCTCCAATATAACTTCTGAGACATCAAAGCCTTTCATTTCTTTTATGATTAATTCTATCAAATCTTTATTCTCTTTTCCTGAAAAGATAGAATATATCATTTGTTCTTTTTCTAATTTAGATAAGAACCAAGCTATGCCATCCTCAACAATCCTCTCAATCTTTTTTTTTATCAAATCGCTTAGCAGATCTGTTTAAGAATTATTATTATCTACCAATATTTGATGAATAAAGGAATTTATTTGTTATTATTAATTAAATTATAGCTAATAAATAATTCTTTAATTTATTAAATGAATTGATTCTTCTACAAATGGCTTAAGCTAGTAAAAGGAAGGATTAAATATAGTTAAAAGCTATTACAATCTTTGGGAAGTATAGTTTGTATTTTAAATATTATTAAAGGTGATTCTATAGTAGCAATTGAATAGCCAATCTTAGTTTTAAAGAATATTTTGAATATTAATTTTGATATGATAGAGAATATTTTGTTAAGAGTTAAGCAATAAATCTTTTAAATCGAAAGTGATCATTTAACCATTTATACTCTCGTTATACTGCTGTTGTAGTTCTTCGATATAATATTATTCACATCCCGAGTAAAATGGAAGAACTTAAAAGTTATTCTTTATTTTCATGGTAATTATTATGCATGCTTTTACTTTCTTGTCCTTAATTGAGAATAATTCTTCGATTGCAAGCTATTTTATGTAGTTTAATCTTTCGTAAGAATCCTACTCACAATCACAAATTATTTATAAAATATTCTCATATTAGTATTTTTCACTTCCTCTCTGTTGTTAATAAAGCTGTTCTTGCCTCCTTATGAAATTCTAGATTTTTGATATAAAGACCTTAGATGAGTCGATTTAAGATAATTCGAAATGCTCAATTCCATGAATGAAATAAGTAAGACTTGTTGGTGAATAGATGCAATAAAGTCTTCCTTAATCTTCAGGTTTTTGTTAAATAATTCTATTTCTAATAAAAGACTTGAGAGAAAAATGATATCCTGAAGTGATATAATTAGAATCATATCCATTAGATTGAGAAGAAATGATATGTCTCAATGTAGTTAAGTCATAGATTTGCTGTTTTATCTTTTCTTCATTAAAATCATTAATATTATGTTAGCTATTAACAATGTTTTCAATAACATTCTTTAAATTAATGAATGGTAACATTTCCCTTTAATCAATAAAAATTCTATCTATGAACTGTTTTAATTCTTATGAATATTCCATCGATTCATCATAAAAGTGTTTTTCAAATCTATTTAAAAGAGGCCCATCCATTTTTTAAACTTATGCATCATCAACAACTAAAATAAGCTTAAAGTTTTAGTGAACTTCTATATTACTGCTCGTAGCACCAAAAGATATTTTACAAGTATGCTTTTTATTAATGGTTGTGTAGTTTTAATTCAACAATTCGTAAAGGCACTGATACACTTCATCTAAATTCTAAATGATTACAACCTTACCATTGGCAGCATAATTTATAATTTCCCAAATAGCTTTAAAGGAATTGTCTTATTATTAGTCTTTAGGGAAATCACTGCCTATTATAGTGTGATGTTCTCGCTACATTCTAATTAATTCTCCTTACCACATGCTTATAGCTTTTTAAGGGAATTTCGATATAATCATTAAATGGCGTGAAAGAAAATCATCACTCCTTTCATGAATATTCTGTCTGATTAAATCAACTTAAATGTAGTCTTCTTATGCTATCATCATATCTCCAAACGAATTTTTGAGTGCTTAAACGAGCTATTTAGAACAATAGCCTGAGAAATGTCTGAATATAGAGTTGATTATTATTTTATTTAGACTGAGTAGATTAATCTAATTTTCTTAGTCTTTGATCTTTGTAATAATTAGCTTTGTAACCGAATAATAATCTCTAAGCCCATGAAATAGCTGGTACTCTGGTTATTCTGACTTAACTAGCTGCATGTAATTAGAATAAAACTAAGCCATTTTACTAGGTATATCCTTATCTAATTAAAGGAGGCTATTTTTGACGCTCAATTTATCTCTCAAGATATCTTCTAGTAAATAATTAAATATATCTCTTAATTCTTTTTTATCAACATCCATCCTATTTATGATTATACATTATTTTAAATAAAAAAATAAAATTAATAAAATAGAAACTCAATTAACTACAAATTAATTTATTAATGAATGGATTAAATGATAATAATAAATCTACCTGTATATCTGTAACATTCTATTCATTTTAGAAGAATCAAGAGGCCAATTCGATAAGCATGCTATAGCGAATTAAGGATCTTCAAGCGTTTAATGGAGAACCTTTAGAGGATTATGAGGGGATATCTCAGCTAATCCAAGCTCATCAATATAAAGCAAAGATAATAATTTTGGCTAATTTGGCTAATTTTATTGGTCATACTTCTCTTAATTCTCTTTCGCTTAGTTAAATATTTCTAATATTCTTTCTGAAGTACTTTAAACATGTCCTTGATAGAATCTGGAAATGAGCTTTGGATATCTTTTTAAGAAGGAGTTTTTAGATAGATCTCCTTTCATAGAATTAATGAGAATATTTAGAGAGAGGGTCTTGGAACTACCTGGAGGTCCTATAAGAACAACTGGTATTTTATTCATTAAAGATACAAATAAAGCAAAAGTATTATCCTTTAAAGCTTTATTTTTGATTATACCTTGAGGAATATCTAATTATTAAATGAAATAGTTTTTTATATATTTAATCCTTCTTTTATCTTCAATGTTAATCCCAATTCTCAATGATATTTCCGTTTTAAACACCTTTCTCTATTGATACAAAGGCAATCTAATGCAGTAGTTTATCTAGAAAGAGAAAAATATGCAGATTCTCATATTAAAATTAATTTAAATATCTTATAATTGGCATTCTCTTAAAAAATTATTAAACCAAAAGAATAGTTTGATAAACCTTGCAACATCTCTAAGACTTGCCGCAGATTAAAACCCCATTTAGTTTCTAATATAACTTTAGCTATAATAAATGCAATCATTTAACAGCTTAATATCCTGATCAGGTAATATTCTATATTCTCTATTATTTTTTATTATCTGATCTATATAATTTTATTCATCTTTCTCATTAAGCTTATTAAAATTCCATATAAAACTATACATGCTCTCAGGCAATACTTCTACCATATATTCTAAGTCGCTACTCTTGCTCTTTAGCATCTTATCTTTCTTTATACCTCCATGAATTTAGATGCTCATTATCTCTTTTTGTCTTTGACTTTTTAGTTGATAAGGATTAATAGCTGCAATAGGTATTATATTATCAGGGATAGGTTAATTGTTTAATCTCCTATCAATCATGATATCTTTGAATATACCGCCAACTAATTTAGAGGTATTTACCTAAAAAAACAATAGCAGTTAATAAAAATAACTCAATCAATTAATATAATAAAAAGCAATAGAATTAGATTGACTTGAATCAATCAATACGCTCTCTATCCAAATAGATTAAAAATGAAGAAATAAATTTATGATTACCTCATCGAAAAATAGTATAACTCTTCCTTAAATATGATAAGCAGATTAGATAAACTTTGTTATCTCGTCTTGAGTAACTCCTGCATGGATTGTTTTAGTTTTGAAATCAGCCTCCATTATTTAAGCCATTAACTAGATTTATTTTGTTTTTCCAATACCTGCCTATCCCTATTTAATTACAATTAAAAATAAATTCTTTAAATAAAAAATTGGAAATCAATTTAAATGTTACTTACCATGATAACTATTGGTGAATTGGAACGAATTCTCATAAACAACATAGCTATTTTGAAAAAATTATCCTTTGAAATAATTATTTTTTGAGCTAACTATTTGAGTTTTTCATATTATGGGCGAATATTCTCAAGATTATTAACGCCCCTACCTTCACAATTCATATAGACTTATGCCTCATTTTTATGCATAAGTCTAACTAGCCATCTCAATAAATCCTTTGAGTTATCATTGACATCTAGCAAAAGAGTATTCTAATACTCATTACCAAATAGCTATCTTAATGAAATTGGTATTTCTTTTAAAAAGAATGAAGTAACGCATGGGTGCTCTTATTCCTAAAATGTAAGGAAATCCATTAACAATAGGTTAAAATCTTTAAAGGAGCTTGATTTGCTTTATAATTTCATTTCTTTTGACTAATTAGCTTGTATTTAATCATTTAGATTTTCCTTAAAAGGAAGGGAAGCAAGTAAAGATATTTTCAAAGACATTCCAATGATTGTTTTAAACACTTAAATGGAGTCTTAACTTATATTATTTCTTTGATAATTGATTAGCCATTCTTTATCTTATTAAGAGTAGGTTTCATTATTTTATATAGCACTTATTATTTATTAATCTTCCAATTTCTCTGATAAGTATGGACACTTATAAAACTTTCTCATTTCACACCCAAACAGATTAATAAAAGAGATTAATTGGTGGAAAGACTAGAATTAATTAAAATAAATTCCTTGATTTTAATTTTGATTCATAGAAAATTAACCGTTATTTTACTAAGACTAATTTATTTCCCTGTTAAGAATATCAATAACTTTCTATAAATTTTTTAAGAAATTATCCAATTTATGGTTCTTTAAAAATTACTTAAATTGTGCTTGATCTTCATTAGAGAATTATTAAATTAAATTACTATAATCATCACTACTAAAACTCTCCAAAACTGCTTAACACATTAGATAGTTTTCTTCTTATTCTCCTTTTAAACAACTAGTTTCATACTTTTCAATGCTAAAATCGATTTTAAAGACCCTGCAATGTTATTTGACACTGACTGATTTAAATAACTCTTCATCGAGAGTATTAGCGATTTCTATGAAAAAGAATACTTTTTCTCCAAGATAAACTATCTAATTGCTATGAATACTAATAGTTTTGAGATAAATTAATTCATATAAGAACATAGTTAAATCATAGTTAAGCATTTCAAATAAATCTAAATGAATGTAAATTTGTTATTCTTTGCTCATAACACTGCTTAGATCTCTGAATTATTGTATTAACTCTTTCTTATTAGTGCTTCTATATATAGAAATTCTAAATTGTTAATCTATATTTTTTAATTATTTTTAAATAACAAAGGTTTTGCCAGATCCTGGAGTATCAGAATGATAGAATTAAGCATTTTCATAGGTTGAACTTTTTTTGATAATTTATTGGTTGTTTAGAGGTATAAATTAAAATAATTCCACTTCTGGAGTTATGAATAGTATCATATTATTCTATTATTTTCTTTAGGTCAACTCTTTTAAGATTTAACTTGCTTTATCAAGAAATTTTGGTTCTGGTTTTTAGTTAATTATGAAATAATATGTGCTCTCTTAGTTCTCCCATAAATATTCATATCGGAGGGAAAATAGCAGAAGATCTGCCAAAGTAGAATCCTCACTGTATTAAAAGATTCTATAGTATTTGATATTATTTTCATTAATTAATAATTCTATAAGTTTAGCACTATCTTTATGGGCAATCCTTGAGATTCTTTTAGCACCTTCATAGTAATTATCTTCAATATCCATTAAAGAATATTCTAAATGCTCTTCCTTTACTTAAGCCTAATCACTATCTATTTTAATAATTTGTTGAAATAAATTTTAAAATAAAACGAAGAAATTAATTTTTACTTAAATTTTGCTAAATCAATTATTTAAATGTATCAATATGGTTTTTGAAGTAGTTTAGTGGGTCTCTCTCTATTTTGTTACTAAATAATCTAATTAGCTATTAAAAGTTTGGGTCGCATTGTTCGATGTTCTTTTATTAATTAATTAGCTGATAGAATTCTTAATAATGTTCAAAACCAATCATAGATAGGTAAGGATAGATTTTTATCATTTTGTTTAACTCATTAATCCATTAATCTTTAATAAGGCTTAATTTAATTAATAATTATTATAAGTTTTTAATATTTTGGTGAGGATTATCTCCATTTGAGAACTTTATTTCATGAGATAAAACAGTATAGTTTCCATGTTATATTAAAAACTCTAAAACTTCCTAAATCTATTCTGCAATTAGCCACTACTCTTTAAATACATTCATTTCTTCTCTTATTTTATCTTCTTCCTCTTCTTCATTAAAAGGTTAGTGGTTATCCATGTTTTATTGATACATTTGTTTTGGTATTCTATTTTGGTTTAATTATTGAAGATGTCTCAACATAATTAATGATTTAACTTTCATATTTAACTCAATGGTTATTTTAGAGTGTATTTATTTTACTTCCTTCATCGAATAACATTTATCACCTATTAAGCTTACGTCAACATTTTTATTTGTTTAGTTTAAGGAGAATACAAATTTGCCTTGAAAGACAAACTCTCTCACGATCTAAAATATATTTTTTGTCTTTTAAATAAACGAAATACTTTCTAATTAATAGAAATTTTTTGTGCAATCGATGAATGTTAAGTAAAGATCCTTACTTGACAAATCTCTAACAAATTCAACCAAATCTGATACTAACTAACTTATTGACTAGCCTTATTCAAAGCTTTTATTAATCACTAGATAGTAATCAAATAATTTTTTTATATCAGTTAAGATAACTAACGCATTAATGTTATCAGTATCATCATCAGCAATATTGTTGAATTCCATATTTTAAATGCTATTTATATCCCTTAATAGATCCTCATTATCTAATTATTTGAGATCGGCATCTGATTTTGTTTGCCCAAGATAACTTTTACCCAAGCATTTTAACACAATATTTAATTCTGTGTTTTTTGACTCTATTATTGAATGAATGGAGTTATAAGCACAATCAGATAGTTTTCTGATTGATTTTTTGAACTCATTGAATTCTTTTGAGGCTATTTCTTTTTAGATATTTTTACTTAATTTAATCTCTTAAATTTTTGATATTTTTTCCAAAATATTTATTAAGGACTCCCCATTGTTTATTAAGAAATTAACATGATAAATTGATTAAAGTGTTTATTTTATGGGGTTATCTAATTTTATTATAGACAATAGCCTATTTATTTTTGAATAAGCCTCTTCAAAATTTAACCCTGCAATAGTACATAACTTTTGAAATGTAATTATATTGTCTGGAAAAACAATAGATTTGAAAGTATATTCTAAATTCATCTGGTTATTATTATCTTCATCGATTATTTCAAAATAGTTGTCCTGCATAATCTAAGAAGAGGAGTTACTTTGTTCATTAGAAAAGTTAATCGATTCATTTTCTAAAATGGGAATTATTAGATTAGGTTCCTGCAAAAGGAATTTCACAAATAAGTTTATTTCTTTTCTCAATTAGGAGAATATATTTTAAATATTATTTGATTATTAATTATAATTGTGTTGATGATAAACTTTTATAGAATTTAATATTTATTCAAATATTGATTATTCTGATTTACTCTTTGATCTAAGCATAAACGAATAGAAATTAGATATCTTAATATAGTTCTTTAGTTCTTTTAATATCAATACTAGTTATCTAAATTCTAATTTCATTGTGTCACCCATCAAAGCATATAGGACATTTTAATCTAAGTGATCCTTAAATAAATATTAATCAATATTCTTTGCGAATACTTATAAGTTATTTATTTCAGCTATCTTCTATTCTAAGTTCTCTTTGAATTATTGAAAAGTAATGCCAATATCATTTTGGAAGTAATCAAATATGGAAGTAAAGCACTTATTATTAAGATATTATTACATCTATTCTACTTTCACTTATGAAGTTTCCTCATTTATTATCTATAAAATTTCAAGAAAAACATCTTATTAATTTTAATCGTCACTACTTATTAGAATAAGAGTTTAATCTGAGAATAGGTGTTAATTTTTAGCTTTTATCTCTTAAAATTCATCTTAGAACTTTTATTTATAAATTTTGATTATTTCTTCTATCCTATTTTTTAACTATTGATTTAAGTCTTATTTAAGGGATTAAATCAATGCTTCTAACTCCTTATCCAACAATTTAACATCCTTTTTCTCAATAGAAGCTATTATTTCTTACTAAATAATTAGAATAAAATTATCTTCTTATAATTTTAACATCAATTGTAATTATTTATTAAAATTTTATCCTAAAAATTGTATTATTAACTAAGTAAGTTAGTTTGAGAACTCTTTAGCATCGACAATATTTATTTATTAAGCCAATTATAATTTTGATTATTTTTCTGCTTGGAATACTACTAGGCTAGAATATACTTTCAGAATTTAAAATATCAATAATTCGTCCATTTATTATTAGCTTAAAAATTCTTTGAATGCAGCTAAAAGTAAATTAATTAGATTACTTTATGGGTTGAGAATAATAAGAGAAGAATATAATTTATAGAGTTCTTCTACCCTATAGCTAATCTTTACCAAAAAATCTTTAGAGAGATAATTATTAAAGGCTATATTTAGTTAACTTATTTGATTTATTATCCATTAATCAGATATTTTATTATTATAAGCATATATTAATTCAGCCAAATTTTATATAATTTCTATTTCGTTGTTTTATTTCTAAGAGTAGTTCAGCTTTTTGTAATCTTCAAATAATGGAAAAAGCAGTTTATTACTAATTTCTTCTGTGTTCAAATGTTTGTTTGCAATTTTATTTACTGAAAGTACCCATTATAGCCTTGATTCTGTAGATATTTTAGAGTAAGCATTAATGAGAATTTCCTTAATAGGAATTTAATTTATTTCAGTTAGAGATTAAATTTCATTATCTAAATCTTATGCAAAATTAATATCATTATAAGAAAGGATATATTAATCAATAATATTTTTAAAACCATAAAAATATTATTAAGTTAACATATTCTTAATTGATTAGCTCTTGTAAGAAATTATCTCTTTTTCTATTGCATTTTAATTACAAAACTCTAATTCAAATACAAATATCATATCTATAGACTTTATTTTAAAAGCTTTTGAAGATTTGTTTGAGTTTTCTAAAGTAAATTAGTAGTTTAGAGTTTAGAATTAATCAGGGTAAATTGAGGTTTATACTACTTAGTAAGATTATTCTTCAATTTTGATAGGAATAATTTATTATTAATTCACATTGGAATCGAGCCAAACCAAGATGGATATCTGCCTATCCTTAAGCTAGTCTTTATCTATAAAAAGATAAAAACAAACTTTCTCTTCAATTCGATCTACATCTTCCATTCTATTTTTATCAATTTCTTTTTTATTAATTATTAATTAATTATCATAAATTCAATTTGAAATTTAATCTTTATTTTCCCCATTCAAAATTCAAAAAATATTTTCCTTCTATTATTTATTAATCATCATATATTTACGTATTTAGTATTAACCAATTGATTGATCAGAAAAATTTTGATAATCTATCTATCTAATCTATTTATCTATTTAATACTGCATACAAAACAAAATTCTAATACTTTTTTGAGATAATAACACTTTTTTGCTTTTATTTTTAATCAACATCTCTCGCTTATGACAAAATATTTTCCTCTCTTTATTTTTAAATAAATACACTTTTATTTTTAAATTTATGATAATAAACTAATCTTATTTTTTAATATTATCCTTCCTCAATTTTATGAAATATTTTTAGCAATAAATTCAAATCCTCTCATTCACTTAGTCAAAACCCTTAAGCTAATAACTAATTATGATTAGTAAATGTAGGATTCTTTTTAAGATATTTATATTTTAAATAAATGTAAAATTAAATAATAATTAATTTTGTAAATTTCATTCATAAAGTGTTATTTTAAAGAGTGAATAAAAAATAAAAAAAATCACCCACCGAGGGGCTCGAACCCTCGACCACCAGCTTAAAAGGCTGGCGCTCTACCGAACTGAGCTAGACGGGTTTAATGAAATTCTTATTCATTTTTAAATTAAGTTTAATAAACTAAGCAAATATCTATTATACTGCATAATTGAATTTTAGTTATTTAATTCTTTTATATCTTTTCTTTTTCAAATGTTTTTTATAATTTTCTTAAAAAGGCTTTAAAAAATAACTATTTTAAAACTATTTTAAAAATAAATAAAAAATTAAAAATACTAATGTTGTATATGAATAATCATCTATTCGATTATTACAATCGAATATTCCAATAATTATTCATCTAATTATTATTCCTCTGAAAATTTCAAAAAATGATTTTTTATAAAATTTTACTGCTAATTTTTACAAATTCATCAATTGTTATGAAAATAACTGTATTATATTTACAAAAATTAGAATAAACTACTGATATTAAAAAGAAATCAAGAAATAACAAAATAAAACCATAGGGAAATGTTTATTGAAAAATACTTTGATTACAAATAATTAATTTTTTAAATATAAAAAAGAAGTTGAAAATATAGATACAAAAATAATAATTTTTTCATTATTCTGTAATTCTCTTAGTATAAAAATCATCAGAAAAGTTGTTAAGATATTGATAATTTCTCTCAGGAATCTCCCATTCTTTATCAAAATTAATTTCTTTTTGATTATTTTCTTTTTTCAACCATTTAATTTTTTAGTAAAGCCAATAGGATTCTCCTATTAGAATCTTATGCCCCAGAGCTTCTTAATATAAATCATCAAGTTATGAAGGATCATTCCATAATTCTCCATAAATTTCTGAGTAAAATATTTATTCAAATAACTAAGCCTTAGGGTTTAATCCTTCTTAACTTAAGCGTCTAAAAATAAATCTTCCTAGAGCTATATGGAAGTTATCAATAGACAGTTTTTTCTATATAAACGTTTAGGCTTTTTAAAAACTAACCTATGATATTTCTGATTTGAAGAAAGGATGACAAAGTTCAACCAAATTATCAATGTTTATTTCTTCTATAATACAAATAAAATGATTTAAGTGCTTCAGTCTAAGCTATTCTGACATCACACCACCTAATTTAGGAACTCTCAACTTGATTTGAAGATTATCAAATGCTTCTTTTAAAGATAGCTCTTCTTAGTTGTTTTAATTTTTGTAGTATTTAAATAATCTAACCATCTAAGATAGGAGGTCAAAGATCTAATCTTTATTTTCTAGTGATTATTTTATCTTTGATATAACATCTAAGGAAATATTTTCCTATTAGATTTTTATATCTGATAGTGAACCAACTTAATTCATTTCAGGGAGGAATGCATATTTTTCACTTTACTCTAAATCAATTATAGCAGCTCCTTACAAAGAGATTTGCAAAAGTTCATCTTAAAGAGAATTTAAATCATAAATATAATTTTTTCCTTCTCCATACTCTACATTATTCATGAAATATTTTTTTAATATTGTTTCTTTATAAGGTTTTAACACATTTAATTAATGATCCATTCTTTATATTGGTTTTGTTTTGAAAACTAAATCGTTTGGGCTAAGGGATTTATCAGATTTCAAAGCATTCTAAACTGTTTAAATGTAATTATTTTATTGAGAGCAAAGAAGTTCAATTATATTAGAGAAAACACTGAATTCTTTATCAGCAGAGAAAACAAGATTATTCAACTTTGAATCTTTGTTTATTTCTTATATCTAATAAGTCTTGCAGCCAATACTGAATTCTTTTTCATTTTCTTTAATCTATTTGTATAAATAAATATATATTAATAAAGCTAAACAATATTTGAAATGAATTTTTAATTACCTTTTGCCATGTTGGTATAAATTTCTTTATAAAGTATTAATAGAGAGGATGCTAACCATTATCCTTTAATGCTTCCAAGAGAGTTAGTCCTTAAGTTTAAACTTTTAAGAATTGGTTATTTAAGTATTTCTATACTTGCTAACTAAAGTAGATTAATACTTATAAAGATTGAGAAATATATTCAAGTTTTGATTAATTTAAGATGATCTTTATGATTTAATAATTATTGTTTGGGATTTAGTTAATTATGTATTTTGAAATGAAATTAGGCTATTAGTTGATCTCAACAAATCTAAGATTTCTGTAGAGACTTTCTATTTATTCTTAACTATTTTTGAATTTGTATTCTTCTAAAATATTAATAATATGGCTTTAGGCATTTTGTTGAGTAAGTTAAACATTTCTTTAGGCTTTAAAGATAGATTAAATTTTATTAGAGATTTCAAGATTTATCTAGGATCTTTCTTAAAACGTTTATTTGGGTAATATTGTTATATCATTTAACAATTCACAAATAATTCTAAATAAAACTATTTTTGCTTCCTTTTTATTGATTCTCATAATTTCCATACCTTCCAGTATTTATTCGATTGCAATATCTATTTACTCATTTAGAATTTCTCCAGGATTAGAGTCATAATAAATTTTTAATTATTAATTAAGGGTAAGAATAGTAACTTTTTTTTCCTTCATTTATTATTTTGGTTCATTCACAATAATATCTTTCTTAGAATTGAATTTGTTACTTTAAAAAGCAATTAAAATAGTAATTGAATAGATTAATGTAAATATTCTTAGATCAAGAGCAGTCCCTTCATTCAGCTTATCATCTGATATTCCTTTTAATAATTTCATATAAATACCTGTCCACTAATAATTTAAAATAACATTTTATAATAAAGCTACATTAGTATTTGTGTTACTTTATATTAACCTTAAGTTTACATTTAAAGCTATTTATTTTCCACATCTTAAGCAAACATAGCGTGATTATAATTAAGGGCATTGGTTAGAAAAAATAAATTCTAAACAATTTGTGCATTAGAATAATTAAGTATTATTGCTTTGATCATATCTAAATAGAGAAATATTATTCAATTTCATAAATGGGTAGAAGCACTTATCATCTATTTACCCATCAAATAAAGCCCTAAAAACATTTTTAGAAGACTTCAGCTAGTTTTTTAATAATTCAATAAGATCATATTTTAAATCTCTCTCCTTCTTTTAGAATATTTCATTATATAGAGTGACTTGAGATTTATTTAAGAAAGAAGAAGAAAGAAGATCCTAAAATCCTATAGTAAGATTTTTAAGCCATTTTACATTTGAAAAAACTGGCGATTCTTAAATGAATTTTAGGATTGAATCTCCCTATCTAAACTGCTAATAAATTTATTTTGCTACATGAATCTAAAAACTTTCTTCAGTTAATTCTTCATATAATTATGATAGTCTTCTTTCGAGAAACCTTAGATTATTTTATTGAATGCACAAAGAAAAAGTAATTTCTCTAAAGATACTCAAATAAATAAGCCTTTAAAGCATAGTTAATTTTTCAAAAGAGCAAGTCCAAAGCTTAGAAACAACATCTTCAAATTCTTAATCATCTTTTTAAGGATTAAGTATATTCTTTTGAATAATATCAGTGATGATTACGCATGCAATATGTTCAGTCTCCATTGGATAATCTAATTTTAGCAAAGGAATATCTTAATCCTCATTAAAAATTATAAGCAGATGTTTTATCTTTGTTAAGCGATTAAATAATGTAGTTAAGACAATATTGAATTTGATTACTATCTACTCAGGTAATTATATAATATTTGCTTGTTTAAACTACTCCTCAATTTCAACTAATTGTTAAACAGCTTAACCAAGAAGGTTTTTAAATTTATTTTCTTTTTTCTAAATTTGACTATGTAGGATATCAAGGACGAACAAGCTCCATTATTATTCAAATTCATTGATTTCATCATTGTTTTCTTATTATTATTCAATTTCCATTTCTTAAGTTTTAGATTTTGCTGGTCTCCCTCTTTTTTTCTACATTTATTTCTAGGGTTATTCTTAAGGTTTATTTTTAATACTCTTCTTTAAATAATCTAAGCCTTCTAAATTTTTATCTAATACTTCTTACAGTTATTAAAAGATTACATTTTAACCAGCAATTTCGAATTCTTAGACAAGATTTGTGATGAATGAAGATTGAAGAATGAGTTTTTATTTGATTGATTAAATATGTGAATATTCATACAACTCATAATAGTCTATAAAGTTTAATAGGATTTTAACTTGCGTATCATATTTAATGTTTTTAGAGTTAAAAAGATCTATTAAATATTATGTAGGATCTAACAGAGCATTTAACTATATAACTAAAGCAAACGAATAGTGAACAATCAATGTTTTCCAATTATTTTAAGGAATGTTTGTATCATTAAGGTCTAAATTTTCTAAAATCTTCTTTTTATTTTAGATCCAACAAAATTATGATAATAGATCTTCAAATCTCATAATCTCTTCTTTAAAAAAATTTAGAATTGATATTGCTTTAATACTTTCTTTTAGAGTATCTCTTCTATCATTCTCAATTTCAAATGATGTAACATAAAATGATCCTTAAGTTAATAATTTAAGGATAGAATGAGCAATATCTAAATGACTAATTTCAACTCCTTAAATTCCATAATTGATATAGTCTGTCACCAATTCTGATTATAAAATTTCTACTTATTCTAATTCTTATGGCTATATTTAATCAATTATACTTTTTTAAATATTTTATATTGTCTGAATTAAATAGTTATTTTATTGGTTATAATTATAAGAATCTTCCTCTTTGTCTTACATTTCTTGAAGTTCTATTTCTATATTTGAGCTTTAAATCTACTCCACATTTTATTTATCAAGATAAGATTTTATTACCTCTTCAAATATTGTTAAAATCTTTTAACTTCCTGGGTAATTTAAATTTTTGGGGTAATCACTTACTAGTAGATCCTATGGAGTAAAACTTGGTTTTAATTTATCTTCTAAATCCAATTCTTCAAAATTTATTTCCTGAATATTTATTTCTAAAGCATTAAATATTTTTGCTACTGTTAATTCTCTCACAACTTAATTGTTTTTGTGCTAAACAAGAGAATATATTAAATTTTGATTCTCTAGAAGAGTAATAAATTAAGCCATACAAGTGTGTATCATTTCCACAAGAGAAGACTCAATAGCAGTTAATAAGCTTGTTCTTTATTAAGCTAATCCTTTCTAAATAATTTATTTCTCTATAAAATCTTTAATTTTTTAGATACCATTTATGGTTAAGTACTAAGAAAGTCTAGTTTTGATGAAACTCTAAGCAATAGACACGATTAGAGAATGATCGTTTGATTTGGCACTAAAAATGGAAAATAAATCATTCAGTCTCTTCTAAATAAAATGACTCTCTGTCTCTATCTAATATCTTACAATAATGAAAGATGTGCTGATGAATTCTTTATTAATAAAGAATTATTCTCTTATTTTGTTCATATTTAATAAAGAAAGCATATTCTCGTCTCTATTTTCAATAATTTATCTTAAAGAAATTTAGAAAGTTTAACCATAATTTGAATAAAGATCTTCAATATAGTACTATTCACAATTATTGATAAAAGGAAGAATTTAGAATTAATCCGTTGTTCTTATTGTCAAAATTACTGAAATATTTTGATTCTTAGCTATTTAATTAGCTGATATACTTTCAATAACCTTTTATCTAATAAAGTTAATTCTTTCTATAGAATCAATATATAAATCACTTGCTATCAATAAAATTTAAGATTTACCTGAAACTTCGCATGATTAATTTTCTAATTCATCCTTTAATTTATAATCTTAATTAAAATTATCAAAAAAATCCTTTAATTTAGTAATTAACAATTCAGATGAATCGATTTAAGCAATGTGAATAATATCTGCTACAAATTCAGATTAAGATATAATAACTTGAGAAGGAGAATAAATACAAAATACTTAAGATTTTGTTTCTTCTTATTCATATTTATTAATCCTGTTTTTAACAAATTCTTCCAGGTTATAATGGTAGTTAGATTAAATATATTCCTATTTATAAAGAGCATCTTCTTAATTTTATGGTTAGATTGCATAAGTAAAAGAAGATAAATGATAAAGCTTTTATATGATCGAATTTTCATTATAATTTTTATCTATATTTTTCTGCTATAAAACTAGAGATTGAATTATATCATTGGCATTCTAAAAGTTGAAAATATTTTGATTAAGTTTACTAAAGTATCTTTACACTCCTTTAATTTTGAAATTGTCATCATCTGAAATGATCATTGATTCATTAAAAATATGCTTTTCAAAACGATTTAAGAGTGGTCCATCCATTCTATGAACTTATGATTGATTAGCTATCAAAATTAATTTAAAATTGGGAGATACTTCTACTTTGCTGCTATCAGCATTGAATGATATTTTACAGAAATTTTTTCCATTATAATATCTATAATTTTGATTCAATAGATCATACAGACTCTAATAAATATTATCTAAATTTTAAATAACGGCCACTTTTCCTGTTTCAACACAATTAATAATTTAATTAATAATTTTGTATGAATTCTCTGTCTTCTTGTCAGTAGAAAAATCACTTCCCATAAAAACTTGATAAGGTTTCTTCATTGAAATTAGTTCATTGTTAATGAATTCAAAAGCAGGTTAGGCATTGTTTGTTATAACCATTAAATGTCTTGAAATAAAATGTTCTGAATTCTCTCTTAAATTATCTCTAATTAATTTTACTTCAATATTATGGTAATTTTCAATCTTTTTAAATAATGAGTTATTATATTAATTGTTAAATTAATTATTTAATGCTTTTAAAAGCATGTTGTGTCCCTCTTGTAATCCTGAAAAATGCCTTAGATAGGAATATATAATAAGCCCAAGATTACCTGCATTCATTAAAATTTAATCTATTTCATCTAATTATTAATTATCATTATTACTTTTATCTCTCTTAATTGAATTGATCTTTTTTGATATTAATAGCTTAGCCATACCATAAAAATCTCTTAACCCATGAAATTACTCATATTCAGATTAGGTTTGTTTTACTATTTCTAGGTAATTTTAATAAGTTTAAGATATCATATCATACTCTCTATCTTTAATTTATTAATCTTTTAATCTGCTAATTACGAATTAATCCTACTCATACGATTAAATATGTTACTAAATATATTATAAGGTTTCTATTAGTTCTATTACACTAACATCCAATCTTTTTTTAATTAAATCAATTTAATAAACACGACTAAAACATTTAATAATAATAAATTATTTACCTGTATATAGATAACATTCTATTCATTTTGGATTAATCTAGAGGCCAATTTGAGATACAAGCTATAGCTATTTTAGGATTTTCTAGAGTTTAATGAAGTACTTTGAGAGGATTATGAGGAGAAATCTCTGCAAGGCCGATTTCTTCTAGGTAAACCATAGATAAGAAATGTTTTTACTCATTCTTCTAAATATACTAATCTTATTTTTATTTAGCGCTATCAAAAACTTCCAAAATTTTTTCTGATGTACTCTATACATGGCCTTGATAAAATTTTGGCATAAGAGCCTTTAATTGTTTAAAGAGGTCAGATTTAGATTATCTACCCTTCATTGATTGAATAATAATTTTTAGTGATAGTGTTTTTGAGCATCCTGGAGGTCCTATTAGAACAACTGGAATTTTGTTAATGATGGAAACAAATAAAGTGAAAACATTCTATTTTAGAGCAGAGTTTTTAACTATACCTCTAGAAACTTCTGATTAGTTAATTAAGTATGTTTATACCTTATCTATTTTCTCTGATACTTTTCTACTACTTTCGTTAAAATGCTAAGAGAGTGAGGCAATGTATTTTTTCCTTTGATCAAAAAGGGGTAGACGAACACAATAGTTGATATAGAAAGAAAGGTAAATACAGTACTCAGGTAATTCTGAACTACTTATTTCTAAACCATATTTTCTACATAGTCTTAGGAATTTTACAAACCAGAAAAGGAGTTTACAGCAACGACTTACATCTCTCAAACTACAAGCACTTTGATATCCCATTTCTTTTCTCAAAAAATCTTAGCTTCCATAAACTGCTTTAGCGATGTCTTTTAATTTTTCTTCATTAAAAATAGAGTATAATTATTTATTTTTTTGCACTTTAATTTTATTCTTAATAAATAGGATTTAGACTATGTATTTTTTTTCATCTTCTTTACCGAGACTATCGAAATTCCATATGAAATTGTACAAGCTTTCAGGAATGGGTTCAACAGTGTATTCTAAATCAGTATTTTTCATCTTTTACACCATTTCTTTTTTAATTCCACCATGGATTTGAATATTTATCATTTTCTTCTATTGTTCACTTTTCAGTTTATATGGATTGATTGCTGCAATAGGAATTACGCTACTAGGAATTAAATTGCCTTTCAAGTGTCTGTCAATGATAATTTCTTTAAACAATCCATTTACTAATTTATTGGTATTTACCTAATTTTAATTAAGTAGTTATGGTTATTTATTATTAATATTCTCTCTTTTCTAAATTCTAAAATAGTTCAAAAATTCAAATAGATACAATATACTGTAAACTCTCTATATTAAAACCCCCCCTCAATTTTTAGATTCTTAAAAATAGGGGTCTTAAATAGGGTCTTGTATTAGGGTGGATCTTATTATAGTGGGGATCTTAGTATAGAGAGATTACAGTATTAAATTAAAATAATTACTTCATCAAAGAATATAACAACTTTTTTTGAGTCTTTTTCACTAATTCTTATAGACTCTTCTACAAATTCAATAACATCGGATTCTGTAATACCAGCATGGACTATCATAGTTTTAAAGTTTGCTTCCATAATAATCGACATTAATTCTATTAAAATTGACTTACCAATGCCTGATTAGCCCTAATGTTTATAAAGGATAATATATTTTAATAATTTAAATAAAAATATTTTTCTAAAGATTTTATAAAATAACTTAAGATAATATCTATCAATTGTTTTACCATAATAATAACAGGGGAGTTTGCACGAATTCTCATGAAAATCATAGCAATTTTAAAAAAGTTATCTTTTTGAATTATGATGCGCTCTGCTATTTCTCTTAATTTACCATTAGTAATTGTATTGAAATCATTTGTTTAATTATTCTATAAATAGATGTTCTATTCATTTTTATTTATAAGCTTGACTAACCATCTTAGTAAATGTTTTGGTTCTAGATTCTAATCAAAGAAAATTAGTTCATCTTTTGAACCCTTTTCAACTAATTAGAGAATTGCTTTTGGAGCTTCTTATTTATTTCTAAAAAATGTAGTTAATGAAGGACTCTCATCTTACTCTTAAAAGGTGATAAAATCCATCATATAATTGTTAAATATCTCTATTGAATCTGATTTTATATGCAAATCTTCTTCTTAGGTGTAATTTTATTTCTGTTATACATCACCACTTAGTCTTTTTGATTTATTTAAGCAAATATTTAAGCACAATAAATAAGATTTAAAAATAATTGTAGTTCTAACATCTGCTCCTAGACCTAAATCTTTTAAGGATGAAGGATTTATATAAAATGATTTATTCATCTTCCTCATTTCTTAACCAAAGAGATTTAGAAATCTATTAATTTGATAATAGCAAGGGTGTGCTTTATTATTTAGTATAATTTATAATATAAAATTCTCTAGCAAAAATGTAACTTGAGGTTTTATATTGATGTCCAACAAATATTTAGTATCATTAATTTCTGTATTAAAATAATTATTATTTTGATTGGTTTTAAGCACATTAAAATGATAAAGATAAGTAATTGCAGCTCTATGACTGATTATTTCTTCTTCAGATTTAAGAGGAGACTCTAATTCATATTTCATAATGTCAAACTAAACTCTTTCTCTATCTATATATTGTGCTATATAAAGAGAATCATATAAAGAATTTTTATGAGTGTTTGCTATTTCTATAAAGAAGTGAATATTATCAAAATTTAAACCTAAGTGATACAGCTTATTACTATGAACACTTACTGATTTGAGAAGAATCAACTCAAAAATTAATAGATTTAAATCATATTCTGTAGCTTCATATACATCAAGATGGATGCAAACATCAGTATGCTTCATAGAGTTTTTAAGCTTTTCACTAAGTAGTTGAATAAATTTATTTTTATCTCCACTTCCATTTGTAGGAATTCTAATTTAATTTGTGGAGTCTATTTCTAAACGATTTTTCATTGATTTATTAATCTAGAAAGTTTTACCTTATCCAGGAAGCAAAGAGTAATAAACTTATGAATTTTAGCAAAAAATAGTTTATCTTTTTATTTTCATTTAAACTTTTTCAATAGGTATACTGGATATCTGTTTTAACTCAAAATCTTATCTGATTAAAACTTTAAGTTTGTTTTTTAATAGATCTCTTTAACTCTGATAAGATGATAGTAATTCATTTGCTAAGTTAAAAAATTTAGTTTCTATTTTACAATTTATGATGATATAATAAATTGATTCTTATGATTCAACAAAATTAGCAAACCTATATAAGAAAAGTTGAAGATCAGTAATACTAGTATCCTTATTGCAGAAAAGATATTTATAATATTAAGCTTTTAAATCAATTTCATCCTCGCTGTCTTCTTATTCACTAGTTACACTCTCTATTAAAATTTAAGTTAGTTCTTAACTTCCTGAAAAGATTACCTTAGTAATTTTATTTTCTGAAAATTATACATTTCCCTCTTCTATTTCTATTTGTGGTTATTGATTGTACCATTTCTCAACACAAAATGCGGCTTTTTTATAAAAAATATAATTTAATTTTAATTAAATATAAAGCTAAATTACCTATGGTTAATAATTTATCTGAATAATTAGAAGATTATTCTAATTTAATTTTTTAAGACATCTATCTGATATCTCTTCTTGGATTAAGCTTCATAAATTTAAGAATCTCAATTAAATTATCATCTAATTGTTCAAAAGAAATTTAAGATTCACAGAATTGAATGAGTTATCTATAATAAATAAAACCTACTAAAGAAAATGCTGGATACAATTTGAACATCTCTGAAAGGGATTTCTTCCATACAGATAATTATTACTAGAATTTTTGATAATCACTCTTCATTCTTTCATAGGTTGATGTATACTAATCACCCTTGTTTGAATAAATAATCTATTCACTAAGGATATCAAATTTACCTTAGGATATCAATTCATTAAGAATTTCTTTCAGTTATTCAGCCACAAACCACTAATCTCTAAACATTTGCATGTTCATCTTTATTACATTCTATGTATCTTAAACCTCATTTTCTTCCTCTTCCATCATCATTTCATTAGGATTATTTTATTAGTTTATACTTTCATATTTTTTTTAATTTGATTAAGTGGCTGCTGTCTTTAACTTATTACCTGGTTCATTAATTAACTAAGCATAATTTGATATCATATTTTGATCTATGATTACTCTTGAGCATATTTTACGAATATCTACTTCAGAATACTTTTTTTATGAGGCCATCAAGAGATTCACATGGTCTTAACTTTCGTAGTCTTCATTTAATGAGAATTCAAATTATCCTTCTGAAACTATTTCTCTTGTTAGGTTAATATAAGATATTTTTTTCTCTTGGCCTTAATCTAATTATTCAATTTTATAGAAATTATCTGCACATTGTTTTAAACTATCTTAAACCTTTAGATCCTTTAAATCATCTTATCTTACATATTCAATAATCTACTATATTGCTTCAACAAAAATATTATTTTCTTAATTTAAGCTTTTAATACTTTAACGAACCTCAACTAATCTATTTAGCTATCTACTTAAATTATTAAGGTCCATAAGCAGTGCTTGGTAATCTGTATTGTCATCGTCATCTATCAGATCTCTTAACTCTAAAAAGCTTTAATTTTGTAAATATTTTTCTATGTAATTCATTATAGGATCAATCATTTCTACAATTTTTACCAAACTATCTTATTTCTCTTAGCCAAGAAAAAAATTTTCTTTGAAGCAAAATAAAGGTTCATACTTCTTGCTTGAGAATTAATGTATTTCTTTATCATTCAATAAATTTTCTTACTATTGTTTTATTAACTATTACAGGACTAAGTAGAATTCTTTAGATTTAATATTCTCACAGTCAATCTAAAGCTGTTTGGCTATTATAACCAAATTATAGCCCCAGTTTGCTAAGAAATGGATATGGAAAGCTTTACTAAGAATTTCAGATAAATTCTCTTCTTTTATCTTCAAGAGTTTAAATAAATCAAGAATATTATTTTCTGAATCTACAAAATTATTTCCTGTAATCTCAATTAAGCATTTTAAAGTAAGGATACCTTTAGGAAATAGAATTGATTTATTTAACTTGAATTATAATTCCTATTATTCAAACTCATTTTCTTCTTCTTCTATCCCATCACCACAGTATTTAAGCTGATCAGATTCATTACTTAAAGAAATATTAAATTAATCTAAGTTCTAAATTTGATAATTCTCAACTTTGTGGATTAATTAAACTAGTTTAGCTAATTCTTATTTTGAATAGTAAAAAATGTTATTGATATTACTTTTCAATTAAGAAACTTCTTTCTCCTTATTTTAAAGAAGGGCTATTATTTTATCAAAAATAATATTATCCTTCATATAAAAATAATAATCGTAGAGTGGTTTAATAAGTTAAAATCTATTCAAAATTTGTCTTATCTCACCAAATTAAACTTTTAAAGAAGAATTCTATTTAAATTAATCATACTCCTCTTTCAAATAATTTTAAAATTTATTAAAAAAAATTTCTAACTTTTTCTTTTCATCGAAGAAATAAACAATTTCTTTATCAATTTTGCTCTTAAAATCTTCACAAGTAATCAGAATTTCATCTTTAAAAAATTCGAAAAGCTACGCTAACTGTGAATCTTCAAGTATTTTTTTCATAGAAGGTATAATCACTTCATTATGATTTTCTATAAATCCTTTAAAGTCATCTAAAATATAGCTTCGAAATCCAGATTTTAAATCAATTTAAGATATCTTCAAAAATTGATAGTTAGCTTAGTTGAATAAGCCGTTCTTGTCTCTTTTATAAAGCACTACAGCATAATTTTCAAATTATTCTTTAATATTTAATATTAAATCAATTTTGTTAGGATGGTTAGAAATGGTCTTTTCAGGAAATTTAGTTAAAAATTTTAAGTAGTTTTTTTTTAATTACTCAATTGAAAGGCTATATATGTACTCAAAAATAGCATTTGCAGTATTTTACAAATGATGATTATTAGTTAATTAATCTAATAAAAATAATAATTAATCAATTTGTTTACTATTAAAATGTTTAATTATTATTTTATTTAAATTTTCTTTATACTCTTCTACTTATTAATTGCTAATTATAATTATTTCCTTTCCTTTATTTTACTTTTAAGAAACTACTTTTTCCGGATTTTCTTCAATTTCTATTGATTCCTCAACCTACTATTCTATTGAGCTTTACTATTAGTCTTCTTCTTCCCCCATACTGAATTTAGCCTCATTTTGTTTAATATAATTTTCATACTAATTATTCTATTCGCTTTATTGGTTGATAATAAATCTAATAAATAGATCGTTAGTATCCCATATTAATTTAGAGTTTATTCTATTAATTAAATCTTTAAAGGAGTTTAATAGGAAATCTGTTAAATTTGAAAATGGATAATAAGCTATCAAGTAAGAAAAGAAGTTATCCACTTAGTCCTAATTCTTAAAGTCTTTATACAAGATAGAGTTGAGAATAGTTTCTATAGGAATTCTTAGTTCTTACTTTTTTTCATTTAAGAAAGATATTAGTTTTATTTATTAGTTAAATGTTAAAATTCTACAAAATTCCTCTCCTTAAAATAATTTTTTTATCATTCTAAATTCACTGTCAAATAATTCAACAAATTGATTTATATTTTGAAGAAAAAAATCAAAGAAATCCATTCTACTAATTTAAGATAGCTTTATTTTCTAAATTAATTCAAACATCATAGTTAATTCTTCTTTAAAGTTTTAGTTAGAAAAGATTTCTTTCATTTCTTAGCCATACTAAAATATGAGCTTCATTTTATCTTTGTTAGTATTGATCGATCTAATACTTTTTTAAATAAACATTTCCTTAAGAGTATTACCTAAATTTTTATTTGTATTTTAAAGTTCTTCTATTGATTTTTTAATTTCTTAACTCTAACTATTAAATATCTAAGGCTATAAATCAAAGATCCTTTTTTTAATAATTTAAATCCAATCTCTCTATTTATAATACGATTATTTAGATTATAGCTCGTTTAAAAAATCTATTATTTAAAAGCTTTCCACTAGATTTTCTATAAATTTAACTAAAACTTCTCTTTAATTTGAATATTAATTTCTAAGTAAGTTATAGATCTCATAGGATTTTGTGTTTCTAAATTAAACATTCATGATTTTGTAATAATTTTATACTACCTCTAAATTATTGCCTTCTTATTTTAGAATTTATTCCATATCTTTGAAGAGTTGCTAGTCTAAGTTAGATAAAAGTTCACTTTTATTTTGAAAATTGCATCTGTTTATAAAAAATTTTAACCCATATAGATATTGATAAGAGGGTCTAAAATGCTAGAGAAACTGCAAAAGACTATTTTTCAGGTTTTTTTATGAAAGAACTATCTTTTATTCAATGATATCTTTCTTTTCCTTACTCTTAGTTTTGATCTCTTCATAAAATGACTCAGGAGTGTCAAAGATAAATATCTGAGATTGATTTTAAGTAGCAAAATCATCAAGACGTCTTTTATGATATCCTGTCATTATTTTTTTTTGACCTTAGCCTTAGATTATGTATCTGTAAGATATCTAATTCATTTTACCAGTTATAATTTATCTAAAAATGTCTTACCCAATACTTTCTAGCTTAAATTTATCTCCATTGAGTTCTAGATAAACTTTATCTTCATAGTTTTATAGATCAGTGATGTAAAGGTAGAAGTTAACCTATATTTGATTTTAATTATCTTATCTGCTCATAATTTCAAATTCTTTTCTTTATTATTAAATTATTTACTTAATTATGATACACATCCTTTTTTTAAAACAACAAATAGTAAATCTGAGATAAAAGTATTTTATTTTATTTTATTTGAATCTGATTTATCCTCCCTATTTAGAAAAGTAAGAGTAGAATTTTTAATCTCTAATAGATGATAAAAGATAAATTCAATTTTCTCAATAGAATTATTTATCTCATATAATAGTAATTGTTATCATAATTAATCTATATTACAATTTTGCTTTGCTTCTTTTTTACTTATCAGAATTTGATGTATGCATAATCAGAATTAGTATCTAATAAAGAAGATATCTTTCTTATTAATTAATTTCATACTCACATGTTTGTCATAATTTAATGATTAAAAGATATTTACCTCAATAAAATTAGTACTATAAAAACCACACAATAATTTCTGAAAAAAAAGAAAAATTTATTTTTAATTCCTATCTAAATTGTATAATATGCATATACTGTATATACTCTATTGATAGGAGTCTCTAATATAAGGAGATTTTAAAATAAGGATGTTTTAATTTTACTTTAAGAGATATTTAATAGGGAGGCTAAAATTCAATAAAATATTAAATTCTTATTATAAAACTATTATAATTTTGCTTTATTATTTATTTTAATTGGTTTTTTATTTTAATGATTTTATTTTCTATTTCATTCTGAAATATTTCTTTTACTTTAGTGATTTTTATATAAAATAATAGTTTCTTTTGAAAAGAAATTAATTTAATTTTTGGAAGTATATTTATTATTGTTAATTACAAACTTTGATATGATAATATTTTTTAAAGAAGTAAAAAAATATTCTACTAAATAAATCGAAGAATTATACAATCAATGTAATAGTATGAATGTATTTAGCAGTAATAATAATTTCGTTTTTTAGATTAAATAAAATGAAAAATGAATACCAATTAGATTTTATAAGAAAATAAATAAAAATTGCCTAAAGTTATTTCTTACTCTTTCAAAATCAATTTTTATAAAAAGGCAAATAATAAATATAATAAATCAAGGGAATAAAAGATAGTTAAATAAAAAATATATTTAGATACAAAAATAATAATTTTTTCATTATTGGTTTATTATCTTAGTATTCAGATTATCAGAAAAGCTGTTAAGATATTGATTACTTTACTCAGGAATCTCCTCTTCTTTATCAAAATTAATTTCTTTTTGATTATTTTCTTTTTTCAACCATTTAATTTTTTAGTAAAGCCAATAGGATTCTCCTATTAGAATCTTATGCCCCAGAGCTTCTTAATATAAATCATCAAGTTATGAAGGATCATTCCATAATTCTCCATAAATTTCTGAGTAAAATATTTATTCAAATAACTAAGCCTTAGGGTTTAATCCTTCTTAACTTAAGCGTCTAAAAATAAATCTTCCTAGAGCTATATGGAAGTTATCAATAGACAGTTTTTTCTATATAAACGTTTAGGCTTTTTAAAAAGTAACCTATGATATTTCTGATTTGAAGAAAGGATGACAAAGTTCGACCAAATTATCAATGTTTATTTCTTCTATAATACAAATAAAATGATTTAAGTGCTTCAGTCTAAGCTATTCTGACATCACACCACCTAATTTAGGAACTCTCAACTTGATTTGAAGATTATCAAATGCTTCTTTTAAAGATAGCTCTTCTTAATTGTTTTAATTTTTGTAGTATTTGAATAATCTAACCATCTAAGATAGGAGGTCAAAGATCT